>OZ010600.1:49659876-49787376 GCA_963932145.1 Acanthosepion lycidas | reverse complement strand
AAAGGGGTCAGGAATAAGTGAAGATTTTTGTATAGACGACCGGATCAACAACCAACCAAAAAATGCATCATTTCATGTGTAACAACCCAATATTTATATATATATATATATATATATATATATATATATATATATATATATATATATATATATATATATATATATATATATATATATATATATATATATATATATAAGTGTGTTTTTGTTTGTGTTTCTAAAGAAAGCAATGGATTTTTTTTAATCCGACAGATTTTCCATCATTTTAAACACAGGTTCATATCCTACCGTTGAGAGCAACTTTTTCTTTAATAAAATTTCTCGAGCATTCAGGCCATTAGATGAAAAACAAATAAATATACTGTTTACCAAATAAACAGGTTATGTGATGTTACCGTGTAGGATACAGGTTCTATTCCTGTCGGAGGATGCATATTTACTTGGACATTCAGACCAGTAAATGTTGTTAATATTGGGCATTTGCTTAAATATTTGTATCTATAAAAATAACGTATAAATAGAAAATATATTAAAATATATATATGTGTACTTGCGTGGTAGAGGATATACGTTAGAAAAAAAAAATTAAAATCTTCCCTCTTTTATATTTCTGCTTTTTTTTTTATTCTACATATTTCAAATTTACTCGTGTTTGGCATTTATGATGCCTACTACGAATTATCTTATGTTCAGATTCATTTTCATATGCCGTCGACAGCAACATAGTTAATTCGCAGTGATATGTTTTTAGCGTAATAACTATGTTAAGACTTCAGTTGAATCTATAGCACAACCCATAAAATTTTTATTGCCTATATTGGTTATTATAAAGTCGGCGTTTGAAGTCAGATTTTGTAACTGATCCTGTTATTGGTTAACGTATTAATTATATATTTAAAATTTAATATTAAAACATTTTTGTTTGTTTGTTTTTTTTTCAAGACGTGTTTCCATTTCAAGTCACCTTTTATATTAAAAGCATAAATTGTTTTAACATGAAATAATATTTGAGCAAAATCAATTTATATAATTCCAGGAGCAATCAATGAAACATAGATGCCATTAACGGTCTAGAAAATATAAAATGGAATGAATAATTAAACGGTTTATTGGTCTTTATTTTAGTTGTTAATTCTGGATCTCCGATTTATTGAATATTAATATATTGTTTCAGAACCTTTGTTTCATTGCTTCTCAGTACGACAACTTGTTAACAATGGCCGTAAATTTTACGGAAGTACAGTTGTTAGATATACAATTAAAAACTAATGAATTTAAAACTCTGCCGCCACATTTGGTCATTCCAATTTCACATTTCAAATTAAAAGCACGAAATATATCACGTTCACGAGTCCTGTAGTTCATTAGAGTCGTATGGGCAGAACATGTATTGCAGCCGCTTCCCAATAGTAGTAGTCCTAACTGAGAATACACTGCCTCAATCATAGTTTGAACTCGGTTCCCAGAGTCCATTTCCGATGCTGATAACCATAAAAAGAAAAATGATTCTGAAATCAAAAATCATGTCAAAAAAACTTCAAAATTTCTCTCTAAACATTTTTTGGAGTACTTCCGAAATTTTGAGAATTTTTGATGAGATGATGAAACCATTCGTTAACTATAGCGACAAGCAGACAAACGTCCCTCCGCCACAAAAAAGGAAGAAAAGTTAAATAAATCTGTCAATCTATCCCATAATTCCTGCGGATAATCGTTTCTTGTTATCGTCTTATTTGCGTCGAATTGTAAAATGGCGTCGGTTTTTGTTATAATCAGACTCTTAAAAAAAAAAAAAAATAGTTGTATCCGTCTGACTTGCTAAAAGCGTAGCAGACGTCTGCCGAAACGGCAACTCCCTTTAAGTAAGCTGTAAACATATTTTTCTATTATTCGCGGATAGAGGTCATGGTGAGGTTCAGATGCTGATGAATATTTTAAAATAAAATTTTGGATGCAAAATTATGTCGAATAGAATCATATTTAATAAAGAATTAGCGTTTTATTCCCTGCTTCTTATTTCTCGATGGATCTTTTTTTTCATTTCATATTTGTCGTGTTTGCTTCAATTAGAATGTGTTTCCGAAACAAATATATAAAAATATTAGTTCCTACCCAATTTTTATTTGTTAAAATAACTGTTTTAGAAACTGCCCATTGAGATATAATTCGTTAAAACAGCAGTACTTAAACGTTTGGATGTATTTTACTCTGCAAACGAAATTCTCGAATTAATTTCTAGATGAGACATTATTATTTATTCTTAAGTTTAATTCAAAGTAATTAATTAACTTTTGATTAATAATTAATTAATTTTAATTAATAATATTTTTTATTGATTTTCGTTGATAATAATTTATTAACTATTTATTTCATCGGATTTTCAGTTTTATTTTTTATCTCAAATTCGCATACGGTTGTTTAATCATCGTCAGAAATACTAACTGATAAGGCTCAAAGAAAGTAATCATTTAAGGCGACAGTGAATTGGGCTTTCATGAAAAATAAAGAATGAAAGTACACTGGTTAGAAAGCATTCTGACGATAGAAATAAGATGAAAGAAATACTAGTCAAAGGTGAATAATAATTACTAGTGCTTCATCTAAGAAATTCATATGACTTAAGACTATTACGTCTATTACTATTAAGTGTAAAGGAATAGAAATAAGATGAAAGAAATACTAGTCAAAAATGAATAATAATTGCCAATGCTTCATCAAAGAAATTGAAACAGCTTAAAACTATGACGCCGATTACTATTAAGTGTAAATTTTGAAGATCATAGCTGATAGGAAAACAAGAAGCTAGAGGAGAGTTCCAAAAATTAGAAGTGCGTTAGAATAATTTATTAGAATAGAATTTACGGTTACATCTACCAAAACAGTGAAATGTCGCTGGTAATCTAGTACTGCGCTTAAAGTTATAAAGTCGAGGTACCTAAGGAAATCTTGTCAGAACAATTGCCATGAAAGTACTTATGGAAATAGTACAAGGAAGACACGTTACGACGGTGAATGAAGCCGAGATGTCAGGTTAACATTGCAGATTCCTTTTTGGATTTTATCAATAATCTTTTGATGCAAATACAGCGACACCAGATCAGATATGAGAGCACTATTCAACGAATGGTTACTTAAAAGGGCAAGATGAAAAAAAAATGTCTCACACGACACAGTGAACCAAATCTTCTAGAAGCAGATTTAGCAATTGACTCGGTCTAATCATTCCATTCATGTCAGTGGAAAACGTTAAACCGATAAGGGGTAATGCTAATCCTGACACACCCAACATATGATAATTTATCTCACCTAAACTCACTCTCTTTCTCTTTCACGCACAATATCTCCTGCTAACCTTTCTCTTACACAAAATAATAATAATAATAATAATAATAATAATAATAATAATAATAATAATAATTATTATTATTATTATTATTACTATTTTGTCACGTAAAAATCTTCTTTTCCTCCAACTTCTTTGTCTCTCTCTCCCTCTGTTATAAAACTGTACCTATTTTGTTTGCTTTAACTTGGACGTCGTCAGTGAAGAGACTAACCAGCGCATCCATAATAATCAAAGACACATCGAGGAATGCCATCACGCCATGATGGACAACATGAATGAGAAACACCTGATCTGGGCATGCTGTCGCTTCTGAGGACGCATAGATGCTGTCCTCGTTGTTTGGCAGCAGTTCTAATGTATGTTTTGTTTTCCTATGTTGAATAATTTTACAATTAGAAAAATATACTGATTTTTTTTCTATTGAATAATTTCGATCTCTTTTTATATTTCTTTTTATATTTATCCCCAGTTACCTGACGCACGCGAAATATTTCGTACAATGCTGGCATGTACAAAATAATGTTTCCAGCGTGACATCGCGATGAAAACAAATAATGTCGCCTGTTTTTGTGCTTCTTGCGAAATCGAGTTATTTGTGTGTCGTTAGTATTGGAGTATTAGAAAGACTCCACAAATCATTCCAATATGAATTCTGTGAAATGAGTTGTATACTTCTAAATTCTTCAGTTTGTTGGTATAGGCGTGTTGTGCGTTGTGGTGTAAGGAATATCTGCTCTGGGTGAGATAATCGGAGAGCCGAGTTCAAATTCTAATAGGGTTCGTTACATTCACGTATGGTATGAATCCATTCTTCCCCCAGCTATGAGTTTAATAGCAGTGCTGAGTGGGTTCTATGACCTTGGTTGGCAACCAGTTTACTGCAGAAAAAACGGCGACCTACTGCGGTAAAATCTTCTACTTATTCAGTGTGTGTATCACGTATTGCACTTAACTGACTGGGCACTGTTGATAATTTTCCAGGGTATGTAGGCAAAAATTCAGAGTATTTTTTCGCTTTTGCTGTCTTGTTTTAAGGAATTGCGGATTGGTGCAATGGATAACGGTGCGGAATGAAAAATCCGAAAGCCGCCGAGTTCGAATTCGGGTTCGTTACATCCTCTTACGCGCAAATAACCTTGGGAAAGGTATGAATACATCTCTTCTCCCCATCTCCAGTCATCAGTTTAATATCACGACCGACTCGGTCCTATGGCTAGAAAGAAACGGCAACCAACTGCGGAAAGATCTGCCTAGTCAGTCATGAATCGAAAGAGGTATGATTGTCCAAGCGAGTATCACGAATTAAACTTTACTGGCTTTATCTTTCTTTTCTCGGCTATGATTTAAATAACAAGACAGATTCGGTCCTATAGCCTTGGTTGGCAACCCGTCTACCGCAGAAAGAAGCAGCAACCGACTGCAGGAAGATCTTCTGCCTAGTCAGCCATAAATCGAAAGAGACATGACTGCCCAAGCGGGTATAACGTATGGCACTTTACTGGTTTTATCTCTCCTTTGCTCGGCCATGATTTAAATAACAAAACAGACTCGGTCCAAAGGCCTTGGTTGGCAGCCAGTCTACCGCAGAAAGAAACGGCAACCGACTGCAGGAAGATCTTCTGCCTAGTCAGCCATAAATCGAAAGAGACATGACTGCCCAAGCGGATATAACGTATGGCACTTTATTGGCTTTATCTCTTCTTTGCTCGGCTATGATTTAAATAACAAGACAGACTCGGTCATATAGCCTTGGTTGGCAACCAGTCTATCGCAGAAAGAAACGGCAACCTACTGTAGGAAAATCTTCTGCCTAGTTAGTCATGAATCGAAAGAGACAAGCGAGTATCACGTATGGCACTTTGAAACTGATTGACATACAAGACGATAAAAACTTATTTGGTTGTACAACATAGAATCGTGTTAGCGACGTGTTGAAAGTCTGGGTGCACTTTGGAATGGGATGAAGTCTTTTGCTCCTCCACCTCCTCCTCCCCACTATTCCTCATCCTCTTCCCTCTCTACTTCCTTCTTCTCAGTTCCTACTACCCCTCCTTCTCACCCTCCTTTTCCTCCTCATTAATTGTGCAGTTGTCTTCCCACATTCTCACCACGCGATGTTGCTGATGGATATTCCGTTGCAAGTATTTTTTTTTTACGAGGTGGATTTGCTACTCACACGTTCAACCAGTTTTAGATTCAGCGTTGTTCTTCCAATAGACTGGTTGCCAACCAAGGATAAAGATCCCAGTCAGCATTAATATTTAACTCTGTTTTTAGTGAGTGAAGAAGATAGGACTTCATAACTTTCCCGATGGGTATTTGAACGAATGGAAACGCAACGATCACGACAGGAATTGCAACTCGGATATGCGTGTAGCGCAGCAGTTATCGACGCCAAAAGTGGAATCGGTGTTCTATCCACACCGAGAGAAAGTCTTGGGAAAACAACCTTTATAAACCGTGTTTATAGCTTTTCTTTGTCTATACTGAAATAAAACTGCGAGCACGAAATGTTTAGAAAATATTACAAATCTCGTTTTATTTTCTTTGTCAATCAAGAGCTCTTATTTTAGAAATAAACGAATAACTCTGGGCCATGAAAGCGTAGTTGTCTGGGGAGAGCGGGTGTTTAGTCTTTTCATATGAGTGCGTGTGATCACTACACCATCGCTTTTCACAGGAAAAAAAATAACCCGAGTGGATCTCTTCCTTTCTTCTTCCCTTCCTTCTTTCTTTCCTTCCTTCCTTCATTCCTTCCTTCCTTCATTCCTTCCTTCCTTCCTTCCTTTCTTTCTTTCTTTCTTTCTTTCTTTCTTTATTATCTACCGCCCAAATATATACAGTGTCTTTATCTGTCGCCTGTCAGTTTTAATTAGCAACACGACTTTCCAAATGCCAGCCACATACCACGGAACGACAGTCCCAATGCTTCATCTTGCAACATGATGTGAACCAGTAAAGATTTGAAATAGCTTACACCTTCAGACAAAAAATGCCTTTGATAAGACAATTCTACGAGTGCGCCTGTGTTGAAGTCTAATTCACTTGATTACCTCCACTTAAAGATGAATTTATTCACACGCACATTCGTTTTTGTGTTTATGAAATGTGTCTGTAAAAAATGTCTTCTCAGAAAGAAAAGAATGGAAATGAAAAGACAAAAACGAATTTAAAAGAAAAAAAAAGAAAAAGGTAGAGGCCTATATGTGTGTGTGTGTGTGTGTGTGTGTGTGTGAGAGAGAGAGAGAGAGAGAGAGAGAGTGGTTGGAGAAAAAGAAGGTTTTTGCGAGATAGAGAGGAATCTTTTGTTAGAGAAAGGTAAGGAAAAGGAAGCTGCGTGCGTGAGAGAGAAAGTGAGAAAGAGTGAGTGAGAAAGAGAGAGACACACAGAGAGAGAGAGAGAGAGAGAGAAAGAGAGGGACTAGAGATGAGAATGAGGGAATGAGTTTGTGAGAGAAAACAGAAGAAGAGGGAATGTTTCAAGTTAGAAAAAGAAGAAAATCGTTAATTTTATGAGAAAGAGAAACATGTGAGTGATGTTTTTTGGTGTGTGTGTGTGTCTGTGTGTGTGAGAGAGAGAGAGAGAGAGAAAGAGAGAGTGAAAGGAGAAAATAGAAGAAAGAGTATCCTTTGTGAAAAAGAGCGTGAAGAAAATAGATTTTGCGAGTGGAGGAGAGAAAAAAAAAAAGGAATAACCCACTAGACAAAAAAGAAAAATTTTTTTTTTTTAAATCATTTCACTCCAACGAAGCAATAAAGTCACTAAGACGCAAGAGAATATGAGAAAAAAAAAGCCTTTATTAAGGAGAAAGGACAATAAAAGAATAAGAATTAAGAAGACAGAAGATAACGATGGATATTACAATGATATTTCTGGATATCAAAGTTGATGGGGAAGCAAGGAACCAGAAATGAGTTCCATATGCGAGAAGTACAATAGGAGAAACTGCTAGCATAAAACTTAGGGTTACATCTAGCCCTTTCAACTGTAAAAAGATTAGACCTTGTCACCAATCTAGTACTTATAAAATCTAGGTATCATACAGGAAAGTAATATTTATTTTGAACAATTAAAAAATGTAGCACAATTCCAGAAGGGTGGATAGGGAAAGACTTGTCTTCAATCTGTCTAATCTGAAACTTAGCTAGCCACGATTCATTCAGTTATGTGCCATGCGTGATACATGCTTAGGCGATCATGTATCTTTCGATACATGACTGACGAGCCAGATTTTTTCCCGCAGTATGTTGCTATTTCATTCTGTGGTAGACCAGTTGCCATCCAAAGCTATAGAACCCGTTCTGTTCTGATATTTACCCATAGTTGGTGGGAGAAGAGGATTCCTACCTTTCCCCAGGGTATTAGCACGTAATGGTTTCGACTGGAATTCAAACTGGGCTCTCCGATTCCTCTATCCGAGCCGCTATCCTTTACTCTACCGTGCCTTCTCAACTACAGCCATCATAATACCTCAAAGACTAGTCCTAACTAGTTCCCGTATGTCTGTGAGGGGGAAATAAATAATAACATAGAGGAAAGTTCATCAGAACAATTACTGTGAAAATATCTATGCAAAAGGCATAGGAAAGCTATGCTATGGTGATGAGAAAATGACTGAAGCCAAGATGCCAGGCAAGGATCAATAACATTGCAGATTCTTATTTGGATTTTATCAGGATTCTCTAATATAGCAGGAGCACCAAACCAGATATGGCAACATCTTTTTGTGAAGAAAAAGAAGGCAAAAGAAAAGAAGAAGAAGAAGCAGAATCAGAATCAGAAGAAGAAGAAGAAGAAGAAGAAGAAGGAGAAGACGACGACGACGACGACGAAGAAGAAGAAGAAGAAGAAGAAGAAGAAGAAGAAGAAGAAGAAGAAGAAAGCTTTTACTCAGTGACTGACATGACCGATAACGTGGGGGCAGCCGAGAGCGCGTCTCAGCAAGAAAATAAATGAATATGATTTTGTCTTAATTGTGTAATTCAGCCATGTTTTTTTTTTCTTTTTTAAGCTGTGCGTAGATGTTTGTTCCTGGTTCAGTCAGCGGTAAACGTATTCAGGGTGGTCGAAAGAAACTAACGGTTGTGCTGGAGGGTGGGTTACCAACCCCAAAGGACCTCCTCTGTTGTAGGTTACTGGGGAGGGCGGCTAGACAAGGCGAATGAAGACGAAAGAACATCATCTACCATCCAGTCACCGACCCAAGGTCGTGTACTTCGTGTCAGTGAATTGCCCCCACATTCAATTAGAACCTTTTTGTTAGCGTCTGAGTGCTTCGTACATGCAAGAGAAAGAAAAGAAAAGATGGAAAAGATAGATATTTTTTTGGATTTAGTTTTTCTGGAGTTTTCCAAAAGCCATAATGAAAACGGAATGATTTTTCGGGTGCTAGGACCCAAATGTAATTTATTTTCTCGCCCGTCTTGCATTAAGGGGCTTACGGCCATATCACGTTGAAACACCGGTTCCCGTACGATCACCGGAGTTAAGTAACATAACATCGAGCCTGGTGATTACCTAGATGGGTAACTGCTTAGGAATACCAGGTTTGGAAATGCGGATGGTCTAATGAGTCTGAATTGTTATTCGGAAAACCGAGTTCCAATTCCAGTTAGGTTTATTATATTCACTTACGCATAAACACCCTTTGGTAAGGTATGAATCTGTTGACAAGGAATGGCAAAAGCAATAATTAAATATAAGAAATAAAATGTATTTACACAATCATACAAAGAGTAATACTGTTAGTAAGTCCAGTAACGTGGTTAGTAGAAAATACAGATAGATATATACAGTCTCGAAGTAGGACTTCCTTAGAGTCTAAGTGCTTGTAACTGACTTCTACAAGAGGTTATCTCACACTATCTCCGTTCGTATATTCTCTCACTCTCCGTATATCCTCTCTCTATCCGACTACCGACTAGTATTTAGTCACCCTCCCACAAGGGTATCATGTGGCACAAGGCCGGTTTAACGTGGGATCTCCGAGCCCGTTGGCTCGGCCAAAAATATACCCTTTGAACCCGTATAAACGGGTTCAGGGTCGGTTTACCTCCCCGAAAGAGAATCCGCCCTTCGGCGTAGCCTCTGTCAGGTTCCTCCCCGCCCGAAGGCAGAGAGTTCAACCGTTCAGCCGGTCGTCCGACATCGACTGACATCCGACTACCGACTAGTATTTAGTCACCCCCCCCACGAGGGTATCATGTGGCACAAGGCCGGTTTAACGTGGGATATCCGAGCCCGTGGGCTCGGCCAAAAATATACCCTTTGAACCCGTATAAACGGGTTCAGGGTCGGTTTACCTCCCCGAAAGAGACATCCGACTACCGACTACTCTCACTGTCTGTAACTCTGGGTATTTAACGGCAGCAGTCCTGGTACACTTGGTAGAGTCCACTTATATGAAAAAGAGGTGGACCCCATAACAGAATCCACCTCTTTTCCCCCAACTATAGGTTAATTAGTAAGACTTGTATCACTAAACGATTATTATTTCAAAAATTAAAATAAAATTGTTTGTAAAATATTTACATTTAGGCATTAGATAACCTACAAAGGGTTGATATGCCGCTAAACTAAACCAACCAACTTCCATTTAGGTTTACTAAACGAGTTTAACACGATAGATTATGCTGATGGGGATTTGATTCTCATGATCCCACATCTTCATCGCCGCCTCGTGTTTACATGTTCCTCCATCTGTGTATATATAATACCATCAATATAAATATTACTTTATATTCTCAGCATCCTTCTGTAGACCCGCATCTTTGTTGCATCATGTCTCCTCTGTGTGAAAATTGCCCAGTATTCGCTGTGTTCCTTTCTGTGTCGTCTCTGGATCCTACGTTACTACATAAAACTGTATTAGGGAAAAGGGTCGTTTCTTTACGTTATTTGTTTTATTAAGAGTGACAGCTTGGATTCTAAGAGGCAGTAGGAAAAATACAATCACAGGAACGCACGTCGCACGTTGGCTCAGCATTCCCTCTTCGGGTAGTTTTAGTTGGTAGTTTAACCTGTGTGTGGGAGGCCCTTCAGAAATCTTGAGATCCCCTGTTGAATTCGCGCCGTTTTGGACTTATACTCAAAACCCAGACACTTTCTTTTTTTTTTTTTCTTAACACATTGATTTGCTTTCGGAAGCCATCTTTTGATATTTGAGTATGCCTTCGGATATCTGTGTAATATTTTTCGTCATCTATTATAAAACATCCCAAATAGTTAAATTTCTGTACGGGCTTAATTTTGACATCTCTCGTTCGTTTTTCATTCCTTGAGGTACCCCTATTGATCACGGCTATATATTCTGTCTTCTTACGGTTTATGATTAGTCCTTTCTTCTCGCTTTCTTTTACTCAGTAGATCCTGCAGTTTACTTTCTGTGTCTACAATCAACGCAGTCTTGAAAACAAATGTAGTGTCGAATAAGAGTAAAGTGTAGAGTAAAATAATGCTTATTATTCATCTTAAATCTGGAAATTTATTGATGTACCGATATATATATATATATATATATATATATATATTCTTTTCTCGCACTTCCTGCATGTGGAACTCTCTTCCGTTTACTTGCTTCCCTCATAACTACAATCTTTAAATGCAACGTCAATCGCCATCTGCTATCTTCTTGAATCCCGTTCATCTTTTGCCCCTTCCTCAATCCTTCCTATACTTAGTCTTTTCTCTCACTTTCACCCCTGTAACCTTCTGTGTACTAGTGGCATTTTCGTCTTTTTTGTGGTGAAATGATTACTATATATATATATATATATACTATTATGTGAAAAGATTATTTAACCGTTAAATATCAATTTTATCCCGATATCGATGTTTTTAGTAAAATTTCTAGACTTCATGTCATAACCAAAACCCCTGAAGATTTCCAGACATCATACTACAAATAAACACATCAACAAACACACGCACACACACCTATATATATATATATATATATATATATATATATATATATATATATATATATATATATATATATGATAAGGAATTGAAATGGTACATCTAACTCACTCACATCTTCTCTCCCACCTCACTTCGTTAATTTTACATATGCTTGGTGCGGTCCGTCAAAAATGTGGAAGTTTCTTTTCATTTTTCATTTCATCTTTTGGAAGTAAAGTCTGATGATCCAGAGCCCTTTAAAAGGGTTGTGGTGAAATAACTTATTACATGGAACATTAAAGTGGTCTGTTTTTATTCAAATATATATATATATATGTATGTGTGTGTGTGTGTGTGTGTGTGTGTAACTTTTATTTTCTAACCTCTAGTTTGGTTGCCACGAAGTTATAAATTTTTCTTTTTACGTTTTAACTTTGAAGAATGATTTCTTAAAATTTCGCTTTCTTTTGTTACAGAAACGACGTCACCTTTCCTCTTCCAATTCCCGTGTTTGTTTTTACTCGTTCTTTTCTTGAATCTAATCCAATGTAAAATGTAAGCCGCGTTAGCTTCTTTAGTTTGTGACTTAAGGCTTCAGCCACACTTAAGATTTCGTCTCTAGCAAGAGGAATCGAAACGCAAACTCATAACTTTTTATTTCACTGAAAGGAAAAGTAGCGACGGCATTTTCCGATTTTTGTGTCGTCTGCTTTGAACATCAACAGAACAAAAAGCCCGAGAAATTTGACATTTCTTGCCGGCGACTGAGTCGAAATACAAACAGCTTAAGCAAAATTCAATGCTTGACTGGCGCGAAACAGAACAACCTGTCGTTCGCTGCACACCAAAGAGTCGGCCATTTTGAACCGGAATTACTCCTTGTTTTTCACTTGAGTCTAATTTCAAAGGAATAAAGTGTCCCACAAATATTTCAGAAGTTGGTTATGTTCACACAAACCTGTTATATCACGGGTAAGATTTATGAAACAAATAGGCCAGCAGTCTCATTCACAATTATTATGATTACATATATGTGTATATCGCAAATATGAAAACGCATATAAAGAAAGCCATATTATTATGGTTGATGCAAAAATAATGACGTTTTCTAACATATGTTACTATGTGAGAAAACGTCATTATTTTTGCACCAACCTAATGAATAATTTTACTATAGTAAAAGGTAAAGCAAATTATTTACATACTAAATGTGTATGTACACTGTGATAAGAGGAATGAACATTTTTTCATTTGCCCCCACCCGCCAAGAAAATAAAGCCACTAAGGCGCAAAGCGTTACTGACTGTGAAAGAATATGAGAAGAATAAAAGAACAAGAATGAAGAAGACAAAATATAACGAATGAGACGGTATTTAAATTTTTGATGACAAAAGTTGACATAATTTATGAAGTCAGAAGAGAGTTCCACGAGTGAGAAGTGCGGGAAACTATTAATATAGAATTTACGGTTACATCTTTCAACTGAAAAAAATCTAGGACCTAACTGCCAATCGAGTACTGCGCTTAAATTTCTAAAGTCGATGTACCAAATATGGAAGCTCATCAAAACAATTACCACGAATTATTTATAGAAAAGTCACATCAAAAAAGCTATTTTATGGTTGTGGGAAAGAAACTGAAGCTGAGATGTCAAGAGAAGACGGATAATATTGCAGATAATTTTGGGATTTTATTAAGAATCTCTAAATACATAGCAGAAGCACCTGACGAGATATGACAGCAATATTCAATGCATGGGCGAATAGTTGACTTTTACATGTGTAAAACACACAGATAGATTATGACGAGAAAAATTGTCTCGCACGAGACAGTAAGCTACTTTTCCTAGAAGCAGACCTAGAATTTAATTCAACATAATCGTTGCACTTCATGTTAGTAAAAATGTCGAGATCGGCCAAGAAGGTGCAATAAGTCACTCTTCTGGGGGTTAGCATCAGCCATATTGATGGAAGCCAAAAATGTTCTCTAAGACGATTAAAAGAGAACTATTAGGTTGGTGCAAAAATAATGACGGAATAATGTCGTTTTTTGACATTAAAAAATACGTCAAAAAACGACATTATTACGTCATTATTTTTGCACCAACCTAATATTTCGTTTTGAATGGCGTTAAAATTAACAAAAGTTTTAAAAATAAATATGAATTTGTTTTTTTCCTTTCTATTTTATTCATATTGTCTTCCTACAAATATGTTTTATTTATCGTTGAATTTTAACAGATACACACATACACGCATATACAGGATACGATGGACAAGTTCTCATCTAAATTACACAAAAATCAAAATAACACTGACATAAAATATTTACCAAAATTTCACAAAATTATCTTGCAATACGAAAGAATAAACATATTCAATAAATTCGCTATTTGCTTCAACCACGGTTTCCAGACGACTTCGCAAACTCCTGCAACTCTTCTGGGCGGTCTCCTTGTTTAATTTGGTGAATGCTGCCATAATCCTTGCCTTCAGTTTATATTTGGTGCTACAGTGAATTTTATTGGTCTCTCGCTCAACTGCTTTCCATACATAATAATCTAGGTGGTTGAAGTCTGGGAAGTTAGGTGGCCAGATGTAAGGGGTGATGTGGTCGCAAAAATTGTCTTTCAGCAATGACTGGGTTCTCACGCTTGTGTGACATGGTGCAGAGTCCTGTTGTCAAACCTAGGCTCTTCCAGCAGGCACCCTCTTGACCCAGGTTGGCACTAATACCTCCTCAAGGTACTTGATGGAGGCCTCCGTGTCTGAGGCTCTGTAGCGATCATTCCAAACACCTTTGTAATCACCATTAGGCTCATCCAACTCTTTCCGAATTCTCTGCACTGTCCTCAGATTGACCCCCAAACACTCTGATGTTTGTAGCGAAGTTCCGGTGCGAATGCCAAGCAGAACAGCATGCTGTTTCCAAATTTTTGGCGGAGTGAATTGCGTCATGGTGCTCGTTTCTCGCTGTTGGTGCCCACTTTACTGTACTCGTTTCATTTATAACGTGTGTATATATAATTTCACCTTTATAAGTATTCCAAACGCATTAGATACAGTGTCGATCTGTTACTTTTTACACGCTTATATTTACATCCTGAGTTTAATTTAATTGGCATAATTATGTTATTTTATGCAAAAAAGAGAGTTATCCTTCCCTGGTATCTTGTTTATTTTTCAATTTAAATTTAAAATTTTTTTTTAATTATTCGCCTTCCGAACTTAAAAATTTGAATAATATAAATTATAAACAATTAATTTTAATATTTTAGGCAACAATAATTAATAAACAACTTTTAACATACAATTTTGAATCATTACCACGAGAACGCGTATTCCATTTCGGTCAAAATATGCTCCGCACCTGAAGATTACAAGAACTGCTTGAAACTCCGAGAGGTGATATCGACGTTGGATATTATGTATATTCACTAATATATATATATATATATATATATATATATATATATATATATATGTGTGTGTGTGTGTGTGTGTGTGTGTGCGTGGGTGTAGGTAGCAATCCTCCTTTCATGCATGTTTCATTGGATATAACAGACAACGTGCTTTGATTTAGTTTTTTTAAAACACGGTCAACATATTGTATCCATGTTTATAGTTGATATTATTAAGTGTTGCTTTTTTGTTTTTATTAAAATTATTATTTTGAAAATTAAAACATTATATAAATACATACATAGAATAATTTATTTCTTGTTAACAGTTAATATATTTCAACCATGAAAATATCTAAATGTATAGCCAAAAGCGCCCGGGAGAAAAAAAGAACAATTGGACAGTTTTTATATAATTTATCTCCCAAAAAGAAAAAAAAATTATAAGGTCACATGAGAAATTGTATAAAAACTAAATCAAAGCAACTTGTCTGCCATATTCAATAAAACTTCTGTATATATATATATATATATATATATATATATATATATATATATATATATATATATATATATATATATGTGTGTGTGTGTGTGTGTGTGTGTGTGTGTATAAAATATGTTATAGAATTCTGCCAATGTCTTTAAGAAATATGATAAATGGAAAACTGTTTAATAGAAACAAGATTTGATTACGCCTCATCAGATCCAAAACCAAAGTACTCATGATTTAATATTTAAACATAAGCACAAATACACAAAGAAATATTTTATTTCTTTCATTGAATGGCAAAACGGTTAATCAAATCTAGTTTCAATTAAACGGTTTTTTTATTTCTTCAATATATATATATATATATATATATATATATATATATATATTAAGCAGTTGAATGAGAAATTGGAAAAATCTCGTGCCTGAATTCAATTGTTCGGATATATAGAAAACTAGCAGTAGAGCCTGGCGTTGCCCGGGGATGTAACAGTAAGAGATAGATCAAGTATCGACCATCATAAAGACTGAAAAATAAAATTGAAAAAGATTATTGTTTAAGGTTGACGGACACGCATGTCTTAATTAGTTTTTTGTTTTGTTTTGTTTTTTGTTTTTTTTACGAATTGGTCAAACCCAAACTCAAACAAAAACATTGTTTTCAATCGTTATGCGTCTACCGATTGAATAGAATTTTTCAATTCTATTATAAACAATTGTCTTGTAGATGGAATTTTTAATGCATTCTGAATGTAAAAATAAAGAAAAACTGTGCAAGACAATAGGAAACACTACCTGCCAAAAAAAGTGAAGTTTTGTTGAAATCGGTTGAAAAATTTAGGAAATCCGATCCCGTATATAAACGAAAACACACACACACACACACACACACACACACAAACAAACAACCTGGGTTTTATAATAAGTATAACTCGATATGAGTTGTCCCCCTTTCATTCTCGAAACAGCGATGCCTCTTAATTGTGTTTTCAAATTGATTTCGTGCAAAAGCAATTGTGTTTTTCCAATTTTTGGCGCTGTCAGAACCACCGAAAGGTAATTCTACGTAGTCCTGTGAAGTTTTGTTGAAATCTGTTGAAAAATGTAGGAAATCCGATCCAATATATAAACGAACAGACACACAACGAACACACAAACACAGCCTGCGTTTTATAATAAGTATGATGATTATAATAAGATTCTTGAATTATCAGGAAGACTAGATTAATAATTTCCCTTATGTATTGACGTGGCTAAAATTCTTTTTAAAATTATGCAATCATATTGTGAAACTAGATATGGTCAAAGATAGAAACTGAGAAAACGTGATAAACACATATATATTATTTGGTACGTGGTAATTTAAATATGACTCTTTGTATATGTATATAAAAATGTGTGTGCGGGTGTGTGTGTGTGTGTGTGTGGCAGAACAAACTTTAAGTTCAAAAGGCGAACAAAGAAGCCCTCTTTCTGTATGGCTCTGTAAGATGACATTTTGTTACTATTATGCTTGATTCATATGGACTAGTTTCATTGTATTATGTTATTACTGAAACAACATTTCAAGCTTTGTATTCACTCGCTTTCTTTCCGTATTAAGTTTGCTCTCCCCTAGAAAGGTAGCCGACGAAATCTGAATGTTCCTCCAGCTGTAGGTGAAAAGAAATATATATACTGTTTTTTAAATAAACCGAGCCCTTACTTAATATTATGGTCCAGGTTAGGACCAAGGAAGAACAACACGAACACAAGAGTAGAAATAACGAAGGTATATTACACGAAATAATAATACAAGATGTGGAAGGTGTTAGTATGTCTGTCAGTCTGGTTCGGAGTGAACTACTATCGGCTCGACTCGATTCGATATTTATGTGCCTCCCCACCCCGGCGAGGGAAAGATGTAGCACAAGGCCGAGTTTTACGTGGGTTTTCCGACCCCTTAGGCTCGGCCAAAAAATGCCCGTATAAACTGTAAAAACAGAATCGGGTTGGTCAACCTCCCCGAACGAGACTCTGCCCTTCGGCGGAGCCTCGTCCAGGTTCCCCTCTGCTCAGAGGCAGAGAGTTCGACCGTCAAGCCGAGAAGCTCGGTTCGATTCGACACTCTCTCTCGAGGGGCGTAGTATACATAGTGTTAGGAACATTCTATAGTTATAGCTAAGGACACATGACACTCAAATACGAGTATCTACTAAAAATAACGTTCAAAGTGAGAAACATCTGATTAATAAAAATTCTTCATATATATATATATATATATATATATATGGAGGGTTCCCGACTCATGACAGAGTTCCCTTCCTGCGATGCGTTGTAACACCATTTTCCTTGTAAGTCGGAACGGACTTGCAATTTTCCGTGAATAACACACTTACGTTACTCACCTATGCTGATACAATAATGTCGATAATGGTCTAGGATATAAAAGCATATTTCTATGACATATGTTAAAATAATTAGAACTAAGAGAACACGTCGAGGACATAAATATAATACATATAATGAAATGAAATGAAAATAATGCATATAATGAAATTATTTTAAACTGCTTGTATATTTATTGCCCGTGATGCTATTGGATCTCGGTAGATGAAATGAAGAAGCTTAAGATCTTTTCACTGTTGCAGTTCTCGGAATCAGCATATCTGGGTAAGAAGGAAAAACAAATGTTTTTCTTTTTTATCGGGAATTCACCAACTTATAGTTTAACAACAAAAATCCCTTATCTATTATAGGGAAACTCATTATGTAGATACATGTGCACATATTTTAAGCGACAGTTGAACGGCTTAGCCAAGCAACCGGCCAACGTTTGTCTCTGTTTCTCTCTTTTCAGGGCATTTTATAATATCTAATTTCACTTCCATGGTGTTGGCTTTCTTTGTCGTCGAAGCAGAAGAGATTACACTATGCTTGGGAGCTATAATGAAGGATAATAAGTTTTCACAAACAGAAAACAAACGAAAGAGAGTGAATGCACAACAACCCAATATGGCGTACAACCAGGAACAAGGCAAACAGCGTAAGTCGAAACTATATTAATAGAGATTGTCTCGTAACTACAAATCATCGTAGGTCGGGACTGTCGTAACCCTGGAAATTACTGTATGTGGGCGATAGTTATTTTAAAATCCACCGGACGTTAGCAGCTTCAGTACATAAAACATCAACACTAGCCGCAATATCAATTCATTAGCCTTATTAGCTCTTCGCCATATTTGAACACCCTTTTCTTACTGTTATGGGGTTTACCCCTTTTTGATACAAGTGGACTCGACCAGAGTGTTACTTGTACTGCTGCCGTTAAATACCCAGAGTCAATCAGAATATAGAGAGAGTGAGCAGAGATTGTGATTGAGTTGGAGGTAGAGTAATAGTGTGAGGTAACCGCTTGTAGAAGTCACAGTTACAAGCACGTAGACTCTAAGAAAGTCCTACTTCGAGACTGTATATATATATATATATATATATATATATATATATATATATATATATATATATATATATTATTATTATTATTATTGCTACTAATCACGTTCCTGGATTTACTAACAGTATTACCCATTGTATTATTGTGTAAATACATTTAATTTCTTATATTTAATTCTTGTGTTTGTCATTCATTGGAGACCGAATTTCATCTCGGAATCCACAACTCTTACACACAAGTTTGTGGCATTTCACTTCTAAGGACGTCAGCTATTTAAAGTGTAACGCGTAGCTAAAGAGCTTTTCCCTTTGTCTTATATCTCATCCTGTCTGTCTCTCTTTCTTTCTCTCTCTATATATAAATATAGAGAAGATAAGTGTGTTAAAAGTGAAGAAATTAAATAATCGTCAAACACAGCTCTACAAATTGTAATAGTTTTATTATTGAGTATAAAAACAGTCTTTATTTGAAAGAAAGAAATTATAATGTTCCTCCCAAACAAAGTTCGTACAAAAATATTTTGTTTTCCTTTTTACAACACAAAAGAAATGAATTGTGTTAGTATAGAATCAAATGGTATAGATGAATTCTTAATGAGAAAATTCACGATTTACGTTGTATTATGTATGTGTATGATGTGTTCCCAGCAGTCGGCAGAGCGTAATTGTAGCATTACTACTGTTGCTACAATTACGCTCTGTTTATATATCTCGCTGTAATTTAAACAGTGCAAACTGGTTTATGAAAATATTTTAATGGCGAGAAGTAACTTACAAGAAGGAACTTAGGACTCAATAAGTTAATTTGGGTATACGAAAATTTGAGAATTCAGTATTATTCACAATCCCCGGTCAAATTATACTAAAGAGTGAAAATATTAATTTACGTTACGCTATTTATATAAAAAAAAGAATCGGATTACGGGAAGTTAATAGTTAGATTTACTAAACTTAGAAGTTTTATTGGTTGATATATAAATTTCCCAATTTTTAATATTTATTTTTAGGAGGGAAAAGATTGTGATATATTTTCTGTTTGTGAGACTTCAATTGTTTGTAGCAAACGATAAGAATAGTCGTCTGCTTTTTGAAAGTTTGAATGGTGTTTAAGATAACATCGGTGATTGGTTAATAAATGCTAATGTGGAAATTTGAATTTAAAGTTCGTGTGAGCCTATTTTTGCACACAATTGAAGTGATGTCTGTGTGATCCTGCTTTTGCACAGGATTGAGATTTTAATGAAACTATTTAATTCTACTGAATAGTTTTTACAGTTTTTAACGAAGTTCCACACACACACACACACACACACATATATATATATATATACATACACGGCCAAACACCTAAACACACACAATCCCACACACATATATATTACATGAAAACAATAAGAAAAAAACTAAATTCTTGAAGCTATATACATAAAACAGTTGAAACCTAACCTGATCAAAATAAACTATGAAATCTCCACAAATATTCTTAAATGTCTATAATTGGTAACAGAAGCCATTGGTTTATACCAACGGCTTCCCATACTTAATACTTCTCGAATTCACTCTCGCGTGGTCATGTATGACGTCATGAGCTGCGGTGCGATTTTCGCTTCCAGCATCTTATATGCACGAGTTTGTCGTTGCTTGGAAATCTTCCATGTAAACAGAAACAGACTATCATCACTGTCTTGTCATCTTTGATAATGGCTTATGTAAGCCGAAAGTTTAGATAGGATTAAAAAATCAATATTGTGCTTTTCTTTCTTCGTTTAATGATAATGTTGTTAAGCTTATCAGACGATATGAAAATAATTTACATAAAATAAATGGACAAAACTTGTCTATATTATTTAATGAAACATGTATCAATGAATATATATATATATATATATATATATATATATATATATACGTGTAGTTAGAAAGTGAGTATTTACATTTCTAGGGCGCATAATGAGGAAAGAGGACTTGGAAAATTTAACACTCACATGTTGAAGGTAAGAAGGAAAGAGGAAAGGGGTGAATAACCTAACTAAGAAGCTTATGTAAATGCCTGGCAGAATAGGGATTAGGAGAGACAGAAAAAGACAAACACTGCAAAGTGCTACAAAGGACAGGAAATTCTTGAGATCCACGATTGCCCACATCCTAAATGAACACGACAAATAAAAGAAGAAGAAGATTATAATTTGTCTTAGCCCTCCGTTAGTCACTTTGTAAGTTAGCACGTGCGTGACACTATCAGATAAATAAAGAAGCATCCCATTTTGACTGCAAGGAAAGACGGAAGAAAACGGATATATAAGAGGCCCTATTTGTTTTTAGTGAAAAAAGCTTACATAATAATAAAAATATAAAGAAAAAAAGAAAAAGCAAATGTCCGATAAAGGAATCGAGAATGCTCTCATGCATGTAACATCTGCTTCAGCAAAATGGAAAGTCTTGCCCAAACCATTTCATTTGTACCCTCATACTTCTTTAAACCTGTATTTATAATTATGATTGTTATTGTAATATTTTCTTGTTTTTTTTTTAGCTCAAGTATCTAATGAGGCGATAGATATTTTATTGTATTCAATAATTTAATAATTACGATTCATCAAAAAATTAAAGTGAGAAATCCATAAAAGCATGCTAGTTTCAGATTCAGTTATAACTGCTCGCTTACATTGTACATTAAATCAAAGAATATTATATTCACAGCAATTCTGATTTGCTCTTTTAACTAAAGAATTATTGATATTAGGTTTCACTTAGTCACAAGTTTGCGGGACGGAATGATTGAACCCGATTCAGTCTGCGATAAAAGCTTTGTATCTCTCGCTCGACGATGATTTCAACTAGGACATCTTTCGAAATATTCCATATTAACAAAAGATCGTGCTGAAGACTTTTGTCACAGTCTAATATATATTTTTTCTCGTTTTTCCAAGAGGAAATGGCAAACAATGCACTGTGATTTCACGCTGATTACATGTCAAAGTTTAGAGTTTTTTACGTTGTATTTTTTCTCTTTGTAATCATCATTTTTTTTTCTTATTTTTTCCCTAAGTTTTGATTAGCAAAATCTCTTTACCTTTCCAGGAACACAGTCAAATGTTCGCTATGCCTACACATTTTTCAGCTTCCAAAGAAATAATAATTATGATATAATACATCATCAGGATTTCGTAATATCTATAATTCATAAACAGGTGAATTTATTTACCTACGCCCCTCTCACAACATTAGGTTGCACTAAATATGGAGATCATCATATATATATATATATATATATATATATATATATATATATATATAAGTGATAGAAATTATTAGGAAGATTTGAGATAATTATAATTAAGTAATTCATCGAGTCTGATAGAAACCCAAATAGAATGCAGAAAGCATTGGACGGCCGTTTCGTCCTATATTTGGGACTCATCAGAAGTGTGCATCCACTACCGAGAATTAAAACCCGGACAGTTAATAACCAGCCAAACGTCATACCAACTGTCCAAACGGGCCTCGGTGACGAAGAGGTAGCGAATTAGACTCTTTATAGCGCTGCTCGATCACATATTCCGTGGTGGAACAATTGGCTATATCTTCGTCGCCAAGGCCCGTTTGTACAGTTGGTTTGACGTTTGCATGATAACGTAACTGTCCGGTTTCAATTCTCGGTAGTAGATGTGTACTGCTGATGAGTTCCAAATATAGAAAAAAAAATGGCCGTCCAGTGCATTCTGTTGAGGTTTCTTCTAGACTCGACGGATTACTTAATCATCATATATATATATATATATATATATATATAGATATAGATAGAGAGAGTTACATGTATCGGTCGCTGAGTGAGTGATTCATTTTTAACAAATTATCAACCCTTGGCAGGTTATTTAAAGCCAGAAAATATTTTTCGATTTTAAGACTTTTTTTTGGATGGGGGGGCTATAATAGTGTTTAAGTGATACTAGTCTTACTAATTAAATCATAACAGGTGAAGAATAATGGGATTCGTACCTTTCCCAAGGGTATTTGCGCGTAAGCGATTATAACGAACCCGACTGGAATTCGAACTCCCATTTCTAATTCTGAGCATAACGCCGTTATCCATAACACCGTCCGCACATCCAAGCTTACAGCACCTGGTATTCCTAAGCGGTCGCCACCCAGCGAGGGTCGAACGGATTATTGAGTCGTAATGATCAACCAAACTAGCTTATAAACCAATATTCCGCGCCTCGGAGCCATTATCCTGAATAGGCGATGTTCCTTAATCATAGTTTACAAGATCTACAATATAAAATGGTAGAGAAAGAGAAATGAACAAGACTCAGCTTTTTCCTACAATTCTCAATTGTAAATTTTCTTACCATTAAAATTTTTTCTGGTGAATAATTTGGAATTTGCGGATTTACGACACTATTATTTAAACACGCATTCGCAAAGGAAGGTGTGATTTTACCTCTATCTCAAGTGTTTCATATTTTATCGCCGACAGATGTATTATTTGAAACCAGGTCTTGTAAATAGCATCATTTTAACAGAAAAAGAAGAAAAAAACGAAAACAAACAAGGAATAAATATATAAAAGCTTTCGGGTTCAAATGGGAACAAAGACGGATCTATTGAATTTCCGGTTGCTGGTCTATATTAAAAGTCACAATTGGGATCGAGAAGTCAGTTTTAGTTTACTGTTGGCGTGCGAAAAATTATCCCTCGTAGACCACGTATAAAAGGGGGTCGGGTAGGAGTTTCCCAAGACAAGACTATGCCCTTCGACATAGCTCCGTCTGAGGATTCTCACTGCCCGGAGGCAGAGAGGTTTACCAACCGAGCTGAATAATCTTCAACTGCAGACAATATTTATCAACCGCCCTACGCGTTCAGATGTGGCACAAAGCCGAATTTAATGTGGGGTTACTCGACCCTGTAGACTGAGCCAAAAATTCCCCTTAAACACCGTATAAAACGGGATCGGGTAGATATTAGGTTGGTGCAAAAATAATTTCGTTTTCTAACATATGTTACTATGTGAGAAAACGAAATTATTTTTGCACCAACCTAATATTTCCCGAGACGAGACTCTGCACTGCGGCATAGCCCCGTCTGGGGATGCTCTCTACCCGGAGGCAGAGAGAGAGCTTAAGCAACCCAGCTGCAGACGAATTTCCAACTGCAGACCAACACATGCAGTATTTACTACTGTATTTACCTGAATGGGGACATACCCATTGTTGTCCGTAGCTATGCTACAACAACAAGTGAGAACAAAATGGAAGCAAACAGCATTTTAATAAACATTATTTTCCTGATGAAATTAGTAAGTCATCCAGAAAGCCAAGAGCCGAAGGATAATTTGTTAGTGTTGTCAGTCACTTGCCGAGTTAGTGTTGTCAAGGATGGGCGGAGTGTTAGTCGGAGGATAGAACTGAAAGGCTAACAATGCAGAATTTATCCCTGAAGAAAATGATGTGACGTTTGTTTACACTTTTTGTCAACTTGTGAACGTGCAATGATTGTTTACCAGTTTCCGGTGCACAGCGAAATGTGAATGAGATTGAAGACCCAGCATAAGGGTAGTCATGTGCCGGTCGGTGAAAAACTGTGCGAGGTCCCGTTGTATGTTTACAGTTTAACTTCCTTACGCTTGGTCCAAAAGGCGATTGTTCAGCGACATAAATTTGCAATTATTCAGGTACAGTTTTCTTGACTCGTTATTTGCCTGATCAATGTTCACTTCACAAGCATATCAATAATTATGGATCATTGTGCATATATTCATGGATTCCCTGTACCTTGAAGAGGATTATCCATAGACGGATCTTGTACACTGGCGCTACACTATAAGAAGAAATAACAGAAATCTCATCACTTGATGACCTTTAACGACAGCAACAGCTAAAAAGGAGAGCACATGTAACTCAAAGTTAATATAACGGCATAATCAAGGAGAGATGGTCATGTGGATAAAAGCGTTGGTTGAATTCAATGGCTTAACCCAAAAAGTTGTGAGTTCAATACCTAGCTACAGTTGAGGTGAACGAAAAAAAACTTGGAGAGTTGAGTTGTAGGTATAACTGATAGTAAGCCACCCGGAAGAGTCATGGCACGTAGAACTAGAATAATCTACCTCTGTGAACGAAATGATGGGTTCAGTTCGAAATTCCAATCACCCGAAGAAGGCCGGGGCGTACAACAGCCGTAACGTCGTGAATATGGCAACAAAGATGAGGACAACCTTCCGAAAGCTGTAAATCTTATAAATAATTGCATTACCTCATCTCAGAAATATCAACAGATAATCAAGATTATTGTCAGTCTACAAGATCCGACTAGGGATAATCCTCTTCAAGATACAGGGTGTCCATGGATATATGCACAATAATCCAAAAGTCGAAGAAGGAATCCCTCATCAGTACTAGAAAGAGCAATAACAATTACTGAACTTGGAAAAACTATTTTCCAGAAAAATGTACACGAGTTTATAAATTTCAAGCAACAGTAAGGCTCACTGTTCGGTTAATGGATTCTAAATGTTGCCTGCAATATGGCAGACCACTCGAACATTTCTATACTCTTCTTTCTCTTTTTTAGCGGCATGCTTAGATCATTGTTACAGTGAAACACGGCTGTTCTTCTTAAGAATTTGAGTGAAGGCAACATGATTCTTTGGTCATATTGCACAAATCTGCAGCATTTATTATTCCATCATTTTTAACTGAGATCGTACAACACTAGATCACGACGTTTCCACCACAAGTCTTAACTACTGAGACGAAATACTTTAATTTACACCCCTTGTCGCAATTTCGCAAAATTTATTGGATGCCATCTCACAGAACTAGTGATTTGTTCTGTCATAGGAACACAGTAAGCTGTCTTAAAACGTAGGATTTCATGTTTATTCTTCTTTGAAATCTTTAAAATGGCTTTTTACGTGTAGCAGGCAGCTTTTATCGCTTGTTATAGATGCGGTTAAGGAACTTTCAAAATAAATGAATTCAGCCCGTGGAGGATACACACACACACACACACACACACACACACATATATATATATATATATATATATATATATATATATATGAATTTTCTTGTGACGCGATGCGTCCTTTAGGACCTCATCGGACGACATATTTTTCTTGGTATATAATAATATATATCGGTATCCCATATATATATTTATATATATATGACAGTAGATAGCGATTAACATTGCATTTAAATTTCTGCAGATTAAAGATGGTTGGAAAGCATGGGACCAGAACGGAGTTCCGCAAGCGACAAGCGCTAGATAAGGCACTGTTGGCATAGAAATTACGGCTACATCTAGCCAATTGAAATGTAAATTGATGAGATCTCGCCGCGCCAGTCTTTATACACACACACACACACACACACACACACACACACACACATACATATATATATATATATATATATATATATGTCTATATTTCTCAGATGAGGTATTATGTACAATATTTACATTATGCGGACCATTGTCCTCATCTTTGTCGCCATATTTGTCACAACGTTTCGGCCGTTGTACGCTCCGGCCTTCTTCAGGTGGTTGGAAGGCCGGAGCGTACAACAGCCGAAACGTTGTGACAAATATGGCGACAAAGATGAGGACAATGGTCCGCATAATGTAAATACTGTATATATATATATATATATATATATATATATATATATATATATATACGTGAGGAATACGGCATATTTAGGTATGCAGAAATAAGACAGAATCGGCCCAAGAGGCGTACCCATCACTACGCCGTCAATTTATGTTTTGTTTTTTTGTTTTTTTTCATTGTGGTCGTAAAAAGGTATTTTTGTAGGACTATTGGTCTAATTTTAGGAGGTGGGAATGAGAGGAACGTATACGTTTTGTAAATCTATGCCTATACTTTCTTTGACTGCGTAAGCGTGCATCGAATCCTTTTCGTGTTAGTAACCTTGTTCGCTGCAGCATTGTGTAAGTTTAATGAAGTATATTTAGGCAGCAAGTATTCATTCATATAGAAATTAAATAGAATCAGTCCTAGAGGCGAACCCATCGGTACGGCGTCAGTTTGTGTCTAAATGTTGCCATCGTCGTAAAAATGTAATTGTTTCTGCGTGTGTGTATGTGCGTGTGGAGAACAACGTAATTCAAGAAGAGAGAAAAAATAGCCATGTGTGCACATATAGAAAACACTAAAAATGGACATCAAAACTCTTACAGGATTGGTGGTAGTGTGTATCTATGTGTATGTTTGAGTACCCCACGTGATTTGGTTGAAATTAAGAAGTCGGTTAGCCCAGCGGGTGTTTTCCATGATGGTATGAGACACATCTTGTAACTACCGCATTCTAGAGCAGGAAGAGAAAAAAAAACATGTATATATTGAATTAACTTATTTTGAAAGTTTTCAGCCTCTTTCCGCCACCCGCATTCGCACAAAGTGTTTATCGCATTCATTACGACGCCGTCCGCAACAAACTGGTGACCAATTACGCAATACGAAAACGCAACTACAGCAAAATCTCTACACCATTACATTTGGTAAACATGCAATGACTATCTAGAGCAGGCATGGGCAGCCTTTTTTGAACAGAGGGCAGCATGAGGTACACTACATCATAGGGCGAGGCGCGCTACTGAAAGAAATAAGGTATTTCTTTAAATTAAAAAATACTGCAGCCATTTTCCCAACAAAATCATCTGATTTAAAAATGGGTAAAAGTTGATTTTTTTTTTTGTGGAGAAAAGATTCCTTGTATAATTAAAAAGATTGAATCTATATAATATTTTCACTGATGACAGCGTGCTGGATGTGATTTGTTTCTAATTTATTCATTTGAGCAGACAAAAATATTTGTAGAAGAAGAAGAATCATTGACGTTTCCTGTTTCTGAAGCAAAAATGTTTACACGTATGATCTTCCTTAGTGAAAATTGCCAATGGTTTAAGATGCTTACAACGTTACCTTCAACGAAAAATTACAACATTCAAAATATATTGTAGTTAATTGTTTATGTATGTGGTAATGCATGTGAGTGAGCAAGTGTTTTAACCTAGGTGAGGTTACTAAATAGAATAATCACACGAAGATTATTATTAAACGATAATACTTAAGGCAAGAACAACACATATAAGATTCACCAGCGGCGTGCAGAAGTAGTAGTCAACTGCTAGAAGTGAGTCAAGTGAATTCCACACTGAATCTCCAACTGTAGGATATCTACCATGTGGCACAGATGTGGTCAGATGTGTGTTGGATTTACTGTGGGGTATTCGAGCCCGTAGGCTCAGTGAAAAATTCCCCGTAGAACCCGTATAAAACGGGGTCGAGTAGCTGTTTCCCGAGACGAGACTCTGCCCTTTGACATAGCCCTGTCTAGGGAAGATCTCTTCCCGGAGGCAGACAGTTTGACTAGCACAGCTGGAGATGAATCTCCAACTGCAGACGGTATCTACCAACTGCCCCACGCAAGGTCGAATTTAATATAGGGTTCCCGAGCCCGTAGGCTAAGCAAAAACATTCCCAGTAGACCCCGCATCAAACGGGATCGGGTAACTGTTTCACGAGACGAGACTGCCGTTCGATATAGCCCTGTCTGGGGAAACTCACTTCCCGGAGTCAGACAGTTTGACCAGCATAACTGGAGACGAATCTCCAGCTGTAGACCAACACATACAGTATTTACTACTGTATTTACATAAATGGAGACATATCCATTATTGTCTGTAGCTATGCTATAACAACAAGTGAGAACAAAATGGAAGCAAACAACAGTTTAATAAACATTATTTTCCTGATGAATTTAGGCATGCCATTCAGAATGTCAAGCGGGCCTCAGTTTACCCATGACTGATCTAAAGCTTCAGAAAATGAAAATCCTCTATACATTTATCTGGATAGATTAATTTCAGTTAATTCCCTTTAGTATCTGAACAAGTTTTTGTTCACAGCTGCTAAGGCCAGGTACTGGACACCCAACTTGTTGTATAGTCGAGGTGAATGATACACAGAGAAGAATAAGTGCTTAATATATTTATTCAGCACCAGTATTCAGTGCTAATGGATGCATACAAAAACACAGAACAATAAGTTACAAAACAATTAACAAGACAACTTACAAGGAATAGAGGAGAGTCAAATGCTGTATAGCCAAACATCGGTCCGAATATTAATCACTTTAGTATCAACTTATTAATCAACTGTTGAAGCCCTTAATTGTAGACTATTTAAGGCCATCTGTGAGAGTGCTGAATGGTGCTAACTACTCTACAACACAACTCTTAGAGTCAAGTCACTGGATTACGTCATCCAACGCTTTTATTCACAGGGTCATCTGTCCTTGGCGAATGTGAATGAAACTTTGGAAACTATAAACCTGTCCTTGCATTTTTAGTCGGCAAGTATTCATCGATGTAGAATCAGTCCTGGAGGCGAACACATCGCTACGGCGTCAGTTTGTTGTCATGGTAATCGTAAAAAAGGCACGTGTGTGTGTCTGTGTCAAAACGTAATTTAAGAAGAGAGAAAAATAGACACGTGTGCACAGATAGATAACCCAGAAAAAAATGAACAGCAAAACACTTACGGGATGGGTTGTAGTGTGTATTTATATGTATGTCTGAGTGCGCCACGTGGTTTATTTGAAATTAAGAACACCATTTTTACCAGAGCTCATATTTCATTTTTTTTTCTTATTGTTGTTTTTCTCTATCTCTCTGTATTATTGGTTCCCATATTCTATTCCTGTCTACGCTTGGATGGCCTAGGAGATTTTTGTGGCCTAGCATATGCGCCGATTCCTTAGAACAACAGTACAATGTAAATAATGTAAATAGTTACAATACCACATCTCAGAAATATAAATGATAAAATTTTAGTTATAAATAAATGCTCAAGAACTAGGACACAAGAGAGAGAGAGAAAGAGAGAGAGAGAGAGAGAGAGAGAGAGAGAGATATTCGATTATGTAAATATGTTATATACGTAAAAAAAATTATTATTTTACTTCTTAATATAGGTTGTTTGACATTCGATAACTTTCACCGGCCTTTCGTTCATTGATCTTATCACAAATTCGTCTCTTTCGACTTTATAATTACTTACAAAAGTTAGTGCTTCCTAGAGATTATCTTTTGGTGGAATTGTTTTCCGTTCTCCCTTATATTTCTTTTAATGAAAGGGGGCATAATTTTTCTACTGGATTAAAAAGTCTGGAGAAACGGTGTTTCATTCTATTAATTTGACGTCTTTGAATTTTTTTTTCTTCGCAAGATGGGCAATAGTTAACTTTACAGATTGGGAAGGAACATTGTCTTGTATGAATATCATTTTCTGGGGAAAGCTTTTTGGTTGGTTGTAATCTGTAGCATTAAAAACAAAAGGATAATAAAAGGTTTGTCTATTAATTCACTGCATTTATTTTGATGTCAGCATCAGTTTTGAAAGGGACCTGTAATTGTTGTAGCTTCAATACTAGACAGAACAAAATATTACTTCACCTTGCCACTGTTGTCTTTTAAATCGTATCCAAATACGCACGCACGCACGCACGCACATCATATATATATATATATATATATATATATATATATATATATATATATATATATATATATATATATATATATGTATGTATGTATATATATGTATGTATATATATGTATATATGTGTGTGTGTAAATATACTTATTTCTATACGCATATAAATATATTACTGTTTACATACATAATATATTTATTTTTCTATATGCATTTATATTCTATATATATATATATATATATATATATATATATATATATATAATGTATATATATATAAATATATGTATGGGAGAATATATATATATATATATATATATATATATATATATATATATATATATATAACATTTATATGTAAATGTCTTTTGCGCATGTGAATCAACTCAATAAACAAAGCAAAACTTACAATATGGCCGCCGTATTTTGGGGCAGAAAAAAACAGTAATGATGGGAGAAATTTGTGAAACGAGAAAAATGCTAAATCATATGCGGCGGAGTTTTTCTTCCATTTTCTCTCAGCTTAAAAAAAGTAAATGAATAAATAATCAACCAGATAAATAAAATAAAAATAAAAATGAAGCGGGAAAATACAAACCATGTGTTTTACGATTTGTTATTATCTTTTAGAATAAAAAAATCTTTTTTTTCCTAACATTAAATGATTCGTGTCTTTGACATTGCTGAACGAAATCACATCAATCTCAGTCTGTTTCTATCTATCTATCTATCTATCTATCTATCTATCTATCTATCTATCTATCTATCTATTAATACCTATCTCATTCTTTCTTTCTTTCTATCTATCTATCTATCTATCTATCTATCTATCTATCTATCTCATTCTTTCTATCTATCTATCTATCTATCTATTGATACCTATCTCATTATTTCTATCTATCTATCTATCTATCTATTGATACCTATCTCATTATTTCTATCTATCTATCTATCTATCTATCTATCTATCTATCTATCTCATTCTTTCTATCTATCTATCTATCTATCTATCTATCTATCTATCTATCTATCTATTGATACCTATCACATTCTGCTTATCTATCTATCTATCTATCTATCTATCTATCTATCTATCTATCTATCTATCTATCTATCTTCTTAAACCACATCACAGTGAAAGACCGGTTCTCGTACTATCACCAAAGTTAAGCAACGTTAAACCTGGTCAGTATCTATACTTATTGATGATAGATGTATAATATTGATATAGAGGGATGAACGCATGGGAATAGCAGTTGCTGTAAGCTAGGATGTGCAGGCAGTGTAATGGATATCGGCTTGGGATTAGAAATCTGAGAGCCGAGTTCCAATTCCAGTCGGATGCGTTATATTCACCTACGCCGAAATACCTTTGGAAAGGTGTGAATCCATCTCTTCTCCCTCCCCAGCTGTGCTTTAATTAGTAGGACTTGTATCAATAAATCATGATTATCTCGAAATATTCTTACAGTTTTAAAATAGTTTCTAGCTTTAAATAACCTACGAAATGTTGATAAGCCAAAAAAAAAAAAATAAGATAAATTAATATCTGACTATCTCAGACAGTTAGAAATTGATAGACTCCCTTGAAAATCAACATTCGATATTACGGCTTTTGACACGGGTTCGAACACTGGCCATTTAGCATTTAAGTATTACAGGTATAAACTGATTTTATCGTTCTAATCAAATAATTATAATTTTTCATTTTTTCCTTAAACACAGTAAAATTTGGGCTTACGGCCATATCACATTGAAACACCGTAATCTAATGGTGTAGTCGATAAATACACGTAATTGCAAATCGTAGAACGGAATTGCAATTCCAGTCGTGTTCTTTATTTTCACTCATGCGTAAATTAATTTCGGAAAGGTATTAGCCCACCTCTTCAGAAAGCTTGCGTTAATTAGTAGAATTTATATCAGAAAATTATTATTATCTCCATAAACTTCTTATAATCTAAAAATATTTTCTGGCTTTAAATAACCTGCAAAAGGTTGATAGGCCGTTAAAATCAATTAATCAACACAGAAAATTTACAACGTCTCTCTAATGTATGTATAGCTGGCCACTCGTATTATACTAGGGCGGCTAGCCAATCCCTATTACAGACGCTTGCTCAGGCGTATTTATGTTTGCTCAACATCCATAGAGCCTACCCGGGGTTTATACTGTAACTATGCTGAGCAGACCTTAGTTACAGTTTCTGGGAAATAGCGTGTTATCTAGCGTGATCAACAATTCGAACAAGGTCAGCACGCTCAAACCCTCGGCCACGATGACTTGTGACTTCATGCTAGCACAGCTATCGACGGCATTCAATTTACTCACAAGGCTTGAATCGACACCTCTAATAACATCAGGAAGTCTCGTAACTGACAAATCGACCATGGTGAGATTCGAACCCTGGTCTCATGGTCAGAATGCGAGCGTTCTGACCACTCGGTCATGTCCCCTCTAATGTAATGATTTGATTAAAAGGCAATTTTGGCATATTTCTCCATAAGTCTTATTCTTAATATCAATTATGGGATACACAAATAGAATATAAACGCGCGCATACTCACACGTATGTGTATGTGCGTGTATATATGTGTGTATGCTGAATCAAAATGAAAATAAAATGTGACATGAAGTGGGGAAGATGAATTTATTTTTTACGGATTATCAACCCTTTGTGGGTTATTTAAACAGAAAACATATTTCAGATAGTAGGAGATCGCTTTCAGTACCTGGTGTTCCTCACTTAAGTACTGACCCGGGCTCGACAGTGTTTAACTTGGGTGCCAGAGTTTTCTGTGCGATTTGGCCGTAATCGTATATGCTGATTCGTTTTTTGAGGTTTATCAACCCTTTGCAGGTTATTTAAAGCCAGAAAATATTTTTAGAGTGTAAGATTTTTTGGTGGGGAGATAATAATGATTTACTTATACAAGTCTTAGTATTTAATCCATAGTGAAATTGAAACTCGGCTCTCTGGTTAAAAATTCTGAGATATTATCCATTACACCACCCGCACATTCAACCTTACGGGACCTCGTATTTCTAAGCGGTCACCTATCCTAGTAATGACTAGGCTGGACGTTGCTTAACTTTGGTGAGCATACGAGAACTGGTGTTTCAGCGTAAATCCTTGAAAGCGTGTGGTTGGAGAGATAGAAGGTACTCAATAAGCAGATATTCATGAGGGAACTGAAATGTTCCTAGTTCTGACCCACTTTCCAAAATCTGATCAAATGATCACAAATTCAAACTTACTTTTCTTCTTTCTGGGAAAGGACCGTGCTTCTGGACAGGGACGAGAAATTTTCAGCATATTACATCGTAATCCCAATAATAAGTATTTTTCCCCTCAGCCTGGTGCATTTTGATAAAATCTTTGGTTGCCAAGATATCCAATTCCTTTATATATCGATCAAGCGGATCAGCCCGTCACAAGGCAATCATCAATAACGTTATTCTTGCATCGGTTACAACGAAATAACAGAAAAATTTCCTCTTTCTGACAGACAAACCTCAGGATTGTGTCAAGTGGAAATGGTCGGCCAAGTGAAAATAACAACAAGATGCAATCACGTCTTGAAGCCTGGCCGCAGAAACGAGCCAATTTCTATGAGAATCGAAGAGAAAATAATGACAGGCCTCCTTCCACAAAGAAGGGAATCTCTTATCGGAAATGGACATAGATTTGCAACAATTGTTTACATTCATGTCGATTCTTGAAGTTTGTTTTTTTTTTGTATGTTTATTTTAGTTTATTTTACTTACGCATTTCTTTTGTAGATAATGTTAATGTGCCATTTTGGTCTGAAATGATTTTTTGAAAGCAAGAAGAGAATGCAAACCTATGTACATAAAAAGAACTAACAGAAAGCGCACTAGTTTTATAACGAATTGCCGTTGAAGATGCCCCAGCAAGTTTCTAAATTGAGGTGTTTCCACTGATTCCAACTATTACTTAGTCTTAATGCTTCTTGTTATATCGACGGAACGAAGTTGAGCTCCGCACAAAGGTGGAGAGCCTAGAAAGCACCATGACTCGCCATCGACTATGACGGGACGGACACCTTGTCCGAATGCCAGAAATCCACCTACCCAAACAAATACCCTTCTCGGAGCTAGCCTCTGGCAAGAGACCATGTAGAACCCTGAATCAAGGATGAGCTCAAAAACACCTTGCTGAGGAGAGAAATCTATCCGGTCAAAGAGCCAATCGTAGGAGAGTAGTTCACGAAAAAACAACATCCTTCGAAAACACCAGAAGACATATAGAAGAGACGAAGGGAGCACAAAGAAAATCCAGAGCTCTTCATCCACTGAACCCTTCTACCCTATCATGCGGTGGCTGCGGGCGTCTCTTCAGGTCTAACATAGGACAGAAGGAAATGTCCATGAGCACCAAATACACGGCTCAATGATGATACCGACCGTTATTCTTTAGTCATTCTTGTGGCATCATGCCAGAATAGTCATTTCCCTAAAATTTCGCACCAGACAGTCAAAGAAAAAACAGATGCAAGATTAACCTGGATTATTCCCGGCCATCGAATGCAGAAGTACAAAACCGTTTCCGTCTCATTTTTATTCATTATATAAGAATCAGAAAGGACACACAAAACAGTTTTTTTTCAATCAATTTAATTGGTTCTAAGCAAGGCCATGACGCCACTAACACGCAAGGGAGGATTCTGAAAGTGAAACAAAATAAAAACGATTATCGAGGATAATGTACAATGAAAGAACACGATTCAAGGAGAAAAAAGATGACGATTGGCGTTGTATTTAGATTTTTGAAGATCGTAGTTGACAGGAAAGCAAAAAACCGCAAGCAGAATTTCACAAGTGAAAAGTAGGAAGGGAGAAAACTCTAGCACAGAACTCATGGTTACATTTAGCAATTTGAATAGTAAAATGATGAGACCTAACTGCCAATCAAGTACTCTGGTTAAATTCGTAAAAGCGGGGTACAAAAGCGAAAAGCTCATCGGAGCTGTTACCATGAAAATATTTATAGAAAAGACACAAGGAATCTACGTTATGACGGTTGCTGAGATGCCAGGTCAGGATCGATAACATTTCAGATGCTTCTTTGTATTTTGTCATGAATCTCTCTATATATAACCAAAGCATCAGACCAGATGTGACAGCAATATTCCACATACGGACTAATAGGAAAACAATTAAATCTAAATTATTGGAAAAAGGAACAGATCGATATGTAAATTACAAATTAGAGATACCATAATCAAACAAATGCAACAATTTGAATAACTGGGATGTGATTTAATAGAGTATGGAAAATCCGATACTGAAATTTAAAGGTGAATTGAAATAGCAAAAGTGCCTTCCAGAAGCTAAGCTAAGTATTAAGGAACAGGACAAATTCGTTAGAAACAAAGAAAAGAGTACTAAACTTTTACGTAATATCTGTCTGTCAAAGAAGTCTGTACAATTTTCTCACAGATGAAGAAGAAACTAGAGGCAACAGAAATTTGGTTCTACAAAAGGATACTGAAAACACCATGGAAAAACATATGAGCCATGAAGAAGATGGAAATAAAAAGAATGCTTATATTTAGAACCAGAAAAAGACAATTAAAATTTCTAGGGAATTTAATAAGGAACGAAGGCTTGGAAATTTTAAAACTCACATGACATAGTGTAGTCAAGAGGGATCGACGAAAACAACACATTTTTCTCATTTCTTTTCATAGTTGCTAAAATTTCAAAGACATTTTTATAAAAAAAATAACCCGGTACAAGCCTCGAGAGCCACTCAAGGTAAAGCGGCATTCATAAATAATGTTTCTAAATTATGTGATGCGAATTTGAAACGAGTGATAGTGTCACTTCATCTTATATATATATATATATATATATATGTATATATATATAAGTATAGGATTGGTGTATACAGAATAAATTTCTATAACCAACAAATACTATTCTTAAAAGAGTACTCAATACAGAGTAGAGCAAATATAATTATTTATTGGAAAATTATAACATAAAAATGTTATAAAATCACTACAAAAATAGCCATTTTGTTTCAACACTTCTGAAGTGTTGAAAAAAGATAGCAATTTTTGTAGTGATTTTATAATATATTTATGTTATAATTTTCCAATAATACTAGAACCATGGCCCGGCGTTGCCCGTGCTTGATTCAAAAATCGTACGACTCATACAGCAATCGCTATCACTTGACTTAAAATATTTTTGCCCTTCCTTGCCTTTAAAGGAGTGCCCTTTGCCGTGCTGATGTTGCTAGTTGTCTTACTTCTTGCCTATCTCACACTGCGAATTTTTTCTAAGCTCTATACTAAACATTAAACCTGTACGAAGAAAGAACTAAACAAAATGAACACAAAACGATCAGCTTTAAAAAAGGACTCGTAACTGGAAAAACTGAATGATAAAAGAATGTTAACAAAAAATACTTTTTCACACTAAACCCAGTTCTGCGGAATCAGAATCAACGTTGAGTTTAAGCAAGCGAATGAGCCAATTGGAGTAAAGTGCCATGCAGATTTAAATTTTTCCCAGTTGTGACGAATGCAGCTATCGATTTTTTTTGCATGCTAGCATGCTAGTTAACATTCGTGTCAGTCAGTCAGCTTTTGGCTTTCACGCTGGCCAATAGAATCTTCCTGTCTATTTGTGGCAGCCAGCTATAGGCTCTCACTCTGGCCAGTAGAAAATGGCCACAAACTACATGAAAACTGCCGTAGAAGCATGAAAAAATCGATTATTTCCACTATCGATGGGAGTTGGGAAATACAAAGTCGGTCTTGGCCTTTCCACTAACTTGGAGCATGTGCATGTAAATTTTGGTGCAAATCCGTCGAAAATTGCGGCCGTCGAAAATTGCGGCCGTACACACACACACACACACACACACATACACACATCCTCCCTTTTATAGATAGAGATATATATTGTATCACATATAATTTTGAATCGCCATATGAGGTGATAGGAAGTGAACAGCAAAAATTTCGTTAGAAACAAAGAAATGAGTACGGCGATATCTGTCCTCCTAAATAATAGTGAATACTGGAAAATATCCTAAAAGATGAAGAAGAGACTTGAAGCCACAGAAATGTGTTCCTACAGAAGGATGCTGGGGATACTATGGATTGAATATGGATTGAATATGAGAGCCTGACTAAGTTTTAGAGAAAATGGAAACAAAAAGGAAGCTTAGTATCAGGAAGAGACAGTTGAATTTTCTAGGGCACATAATGAGGAAAGAGGGCTTGGAGAATCTTATACTCACAGGACAGATTGAAGGCAAGAAAGACCGACGAAAACAACACGTAACCTACTTAGTGAATGTTAGTAATTGGGTGACAGAAAAGGAGAGATAAAACAAAGACAAAATTTATTAAGAGCTATAGAGGACAGGAGCTTGTGGAGATCCATGATCGCTAACATCCTGAAGGGACACTGCACATAGGAAAAGAAGACTACTTTAAATAGAGTATTTGAAAAACCAGCAGCACTAATATCGTAACAAGGCCCTGTACGGCTAACGGGCGATTAATCTTAGAAATTAATAATTTAAACTTTCTTGTCTGGAAATATTTATTTTGACCACAAGAGCGCGAATGTTTTTCCAAATCTCTTTTAAATCGGATGTGAAAGACACTGTAGAACATTTTATAGAATTTAGCTTCATAAATGTGTGTATAATTCTCTCTTGATCTTGTGCGCAGGTAGACGTACGAATCTTTGCACATGTCTTGTTTCCATGCATTTCGTCGTGATCACTTGCCGCCAATCTTTGGAGATCGAACGTGCTCTTGAACCAGCGATCCATATACAATCTTCACGGTTCGCATAACACAGCCTCATCTTTAATTCTTTTCTTGCAAGTAATCGATGAAAGGTGATTTGATAGCAATTCTCACACGCCTGACGCCTTTACCAACAAACCGGCTGCAATGCAAAGATCTTCCTATTCTCTCCATCCTCGCCCCACAGACCATCTGATTTTCTTAGAAACTGTCAGATATTTTCAAAATACTTTCGGTGTCGAACTTTGTGCGTACAGGACATTATGTACATAATGCGTCAGATAGCATGCTCTATTTATATATAATTCAGAAAAGCTTAAGAAAGATATTTTAATATTCTTTTATAAGTTCCCCATTCAGCGATACGTGCATTTTCTTTCTTTTTTTTTAAATCGTTTTGCCATATGCAAGGGGATAATGCCACTAAGATGCAAGGGGGTTTCCGAGAGTAAAAGAAAACGAGAAAGGTGTTAGTGGGGAGAAGGTACAAAAACAACAGGATTCAGGAAGGCAGAAAATGGCCATTGATGCTGTTGAAATCTGAAAGTTTTTTTTTAAAGAAACTCCCAGCAAGATATTTTCCCAATCACTGCAATCTTGACCTGCATAAACCCTTCACTTCTTGCTTTTTCTTACGCCCATACAGCATGATACAGCATTCCTCTACCTTGATTGGCTCTTCGGCTTTGTATTGGACGAACATTAGTATAAAAAGAATTGCCCACTTTGATGAAAGAAGGATTCAAAGATACCAAATTAGTAACTGACAGACTGTCAAACAAGATGTTTATCTAGGAGAAAACTTATCAACATTAAGGTTAAATGTCTTCGGTCAATGAATACCGGATGTTTCCTGTATGGAAACGGCTCATTTCACCATTACCATTAGCGTACGAATGGGAATTGTATTGACCGAAAAAACATTTTTTTCCGGAAGTCCGTTTATCAATACAACAGTTTGGGGGAAGAAGCTGTCTAGGTAGAACTTCTTGTTAATGGGAATGAAGAAGATTCCCCCTTGTTTAAGTGGCATGGCGGGTCCCAGGTTCCAAGGACAGGGCTGGTGGGATCGAGAAATGTAACTCGTTAGAACACATGCCATGGAAATAGCGATAGAGTGGCGAGAGGCTTGCGACGTTTCATCTGTGCAGAAGGGGTTTTAGCAAGAGTCAACTTTGAAGAATCTTAAAGAACATTAGCTTAAATATGCATATGCTTTAGCTTAAATGCTTTTAATCATGAACTGAACCAACTGTCCAATATTAATCGGACCATCTTCTAATTCGTGTGAGTTGAACATCTTCATGAAGTACACAATCTTAATTCATTTTAACGTCATTTCAAATCTTTTACTTTTATTTAATGTCCTGGTTTGTTTAATGGGGGACATTTCATTTGTATCAGGTCATCCCATAAGTTCTGTCCGAATTTTAACTTTTTGTTAAAATGAACGAAATTTAAAGAGTATTTTATAATGTCTAATGGAGCTGAACATTATTTTTATGTTTAGATGCATTTAAACTGATCAAATTTCATTTCAGAGAACAATAAAATTATGGAAGTACCCAAGAATCATTTGAGGCACATAATGCTTTATGAGTTCAAGAAAGGAAACTCAGCAGCCGAAGCGGCTAGAAACATTCACCCAGTTTATGGAGAGGAATATGTGAATGAAAGAACTTGCAGAAGATGGTTTGCAAAATTCAGAGGTGGAGATTTCACCCTTGAAGATGAAGATTGAACCAGACATCCAGTTGAGTTTGATGAAAAGCTTCTTGAAGCAGCCCTTGAAGAAAATCTTGCTTTATCAGTTGAGGAATTGGCAGTGTTTCTCAGTTCAAACCATACAACTGTTCATCGTCATCTTCAACAACTTGGAAAAGTTCCTAAACTTGGAAAATGGGTGCCTCATTAATTGTCTGAAAACAACCTCAAATCCCGAGTTGACATCTGCTCTTCTCTCTATTCTCGCCAACTTGTTTCACCTTTTTTAGATAGACTTGTGACTGGCGACGAAATATGGATCTTTTATCGAAATGTTAAGCGTCGTAGACAGTGGCTTGGTAAAGAGGAAGGACCCCAGCCACAGCTGAGAATGGAACTTCATGGGAAAAAGGTTCTTCTTTCAATCTGGTGGGATCGCCAAGAAATAATCCACTTTGAATTCTTACCACCTAATGCAACAATTAATGCCTAAATATACTGCCAGCAATTAGAGCGTTTGAACCAAGCCTTGAGGAAAAAAGACCTTCTCTAGTGAATCGAAAAGGGGTGATGTTTCATCAGGACAATGCGCGACCCAACACAGCAAGAATCACGTCACAAAAGATCAAAGAACTTGGGAGAAAATTCCTCATCTACCTTATTCTCCCGATCTTGTTCCTTCAGACTACCATTTGTTTCGTAGTTTACAGAATCATTTTGAAGAAACAGCTTTTGTAACACAGGAAGTGGTTAAAACTGACATTTGTGAGTTCTTCGAATCAAAGCCAAAAGAATTTTACAGTAATGGAATTAGTAAGCTTGTTAATAGATGAAAGGAAGTCATAGATAATCAGGGAAAATACATTGTTGATTGAATCTGTAATTAAGTGTAATATTTGGTCACTTGTTTTCTTTATTCAAAATTCGGACAGAACTTATGGGATGACCTGATAGTTTGAAGATTGAGTTAATTTTAAATTCTTGTATTGTTTGTCCAGGAGTTATTTTTGAATATAAGTTTTATTTTATCAGGAAGGATAAAATGTGTTTTACTTTGGTACTGTTAAATCAATTAAAAATAATACCCTGTGAGATTGATTTTTTTACGGCTTATCAACACCTATTATGTTTATATATTAGTTATATATTATAGTGGATTAAAGCCGAAATAGTTTGGATTGTAAGAATAATAATTTTTTGCGAGCGAATATTGCTTTAACAACCATTTGAGATCAATAATGACCATTCCAGATGCAAGGCCTACTATTTAATCCCTAGTTGGGGAGAATTCATATCTTTGCCAATGGTAATTAAGCGTAACTGTATATAACAAACGAGGCTGGAATTCGAACTCTGCTCTCCGATTTCTTACTTCGTGCTGTTATCCCTTCAACCACATTGTTCATCCAATGCTGACTTTTGAAAAATCAGTTTTCATGTACTTCTTCGCCCAACATCCACGTTTCTCTTTGTGACGTCTACTCAAAGATGGCAGTTTTGTTGTTTTCCTGTTTTTAGCTAATCATCTTAATATTCTGTGTTATTTTTCTATATATAATCTGTTTTGTCAAATACTTTTGCTGGTCACGTTCACTTGGTCTCAAACCTCATTGTTTACCTTTCTTAAACGTATTTTTTTATTGTTTATATATCGCCCATCTTATTTAGTTTCTTTTTTTTTATTATTATTATTATTCTCTGTTCAGCCTTTTTCACATTTTCCAGCAATGAGTCTCCGTAACTCAGTAACTACAATAATTTGTCATTTTTTTTCTTTTGGAGATTGCTTCTTTATTACGACGCAATTGAATGTTTATATGTATGTGAAATTAAAGACATAAATATTAATACGTATACAATAATATTACAGATATATATTTACAATATGATGAATAATCTTTGCGTTACATGAAATAATTAAATTAAATATTATTGTTATGGGGTTCACACCTTTTTGATATAACTGGACTCGACCAAAGTGTTATTGGGACTGCTGCCGTTAAATACCCTGAGTCAGTCAGAATATATTAGGTTGGTGCAAAAATAATGACGTAATAATGTCGTTTTTTGAAGTACTTTTTAACGTCAAAAAACGACATTATTACGTCATTATTTTTGCACCAACCTAATAGATAGAGAGAGATTGATAGAGATTGGGAGAGTGAGCAAAGATTGTGATTGAGTTGGAGGTAGAGTAATAGTGTGAGGTAACCGCTTGTAGAAGTCAGTTACAAGCACGTAGACTCTAAGGAAGTCCTACTTCGAGACTATATCTATATATATTATTATTACAACTAACCGCGTTCCTGGATTTACTAACAATATACCCATTGTATTATTGTGTAAATACATTTAATTTCTTATATTTATTTCTTGCGTTTGTCATTCACTGGAGACCGAATTTCATCCCGGAATCCACAACAATTATAAACTGAAATTCCCATAGTATATTAATCACCGAAATAATGGGTTGATTCAGAAATAATATCTCTTTTTAGGAAACAATTGTAATGTCGAATGCATCACCCTAACTACTAATCATAAGTGGCCGTTAAGAATAAATTTAGGGAACTCTAACAGACTGTAATGTTCAAATCAAAAGGCGGTGGATCGACAAAGATAAATCTCCACAATCGATACCGAAATCTCCTTGGAACAAAAGTAATGATGAGTGTGTCGTAGTATTGTAGGAGTATTATTCATTTACAGTTTTTAAAAATGCGTTCAGACACTAAATACTTGTTAATACATCAAGTAAATGCATCACGTCCAAAAAGTTTTGATCGAAAAGCGCTCTGCGCTCGTCAAAAGGAAAAATATGCAGTTCTTTCCCATGATAATACAAGAGAAAAACTTGGAACTCGGTTGGTCTGTCCTACCGACACACTATATTAGCGTGGTCTTCCGCCTAAAGAATCTTACTTTTTTGTTAGATGCAAAACGCTTTTATTGGAAGAACTTATCTAATGAAAACCAAATTTAAGACTTTGCGAAGGTTTTCACATTCTACGGGGAAATGGCCAAGCGTTGGCCTGTGAATTTGGCGACATTGTGAGTTCAATCCCTGGATTGGGTAGTGCAATAACTGAACAGTACTAAATGAAATAAGAACAAGATGATATCACTAAACATGGGCGATGGAACGAGAACATCGACTCTTGTAGATGAAATAAAGGTTTCAGTTCAGAATCCCTTGTAGTTTGCCCTGATTGATATTCATCTGTTGTTGCTATGTTAACGCCTCAGCTGTTGTACAAACAGCTGAGGCGTTAACATAGCAACAACAAAAAAGGAGGGCAATAGTCCGAATATAAATAGTGTAAATATAATGATAACTCCTCATCCCCAAAATTCAGTAACTGCAAATAATGGTGAATATATTAAATAAATAAAGTGTAATTGTACTTTTAAAAAAACAAAAACGGAGATTATTTATGACTCAGCCTAATATAGTTATATCCTGAAAATTCTATCAAATACGACTGGTTTATCTCAATTTTATTACGTCATAAAATCTGATTTGATGCATGCGCACACCGTACATTTCCCTGACACAGTTGCGTGCTTTGAAAAATTCCTAAAAACCTTTTAAGCGAGTTTTGGAGTTCGTTGACGTGACTCGAATCTCACATAGTGGACTTGCAAGCAGACATTTGGCATTTGTGAAACATTTTCAAAGTGATGTGCTCTATATCCATTCTGAAATTACACAGTCGCCGGATTTAAGAGCTGGATTTGTCCTTACTCCAAGTAAAGTCCGTCTGAAGTTAGTCAAAACTAACCATTTTAGTCCTTTATTTTTAGTTGATCAGTTTTGGATAGTTGATTTTTCTGTCTCTTTTTACTAGGAAAATCGTAAGTATAACTTAACTTTTTAAATAATTACCACCTACTATATATGTCACCCTGTCTCGCCTCCTTTTTCCGATGATGTTGAACAAAATACACAATCGGATTTCTGTCCCAACAAGCCGTTCAAAAATCACATTCGAGAACAGTAGAACAAACAAAATAGTTAGTGGGGAAAAGTAATTCAGGCTTTGAAAATACAGCACCCACTGATGAGTTATTGTACATTGTGGTAGTTAATTAATAAATATCTCCCCACCGTTTTTGAACGAAAGTATATGCTTACTGAATTTATTTAATAAATTCACTGCAATACATTTAAATGATTTGGGGGGGTCCGTCTTTTTCGGCGGATATAGCCTGAAACCTACATTTTTACTCGAAAATTTTGGGGTCGTCATATACACCTAGTCGGTTTGTACGCCAGCATATACGGTATATCACGGTGATATGAGAGCATCACATCACAAAATTCAATAAAATGAACACATTTTTTTTGTTATCTGTGGGGAGCTTTTTGTCTTTAACCCCAGAACTTGAAATAACGCTAACAAAAATAAATAAATGTTCGAGCCAATGTTTTTTTTTTTTTACCTTTCTAGAGTCAATCCCCAATTATGAAAACAATTTAAATTTGTAAAATGTAAGAAAATTTAAAATGATGTTTAAAAATATTTAAAACGTACTTTAATATTTTCATATATTAAGTTTATCATTACCTACTTTTGGCACCATATGTCGGGCATCAAATATCTGCTTTTGATTTGTATTCATCAGAAAATCATGATCTAGACCTAGGTTCTTGTTTTTCGGGTGTTGAATTCAAAATCGTCCTAAAAGAAGTCTACATAGGTTAAATGAAAAATTTAAGCACCTTTTACGAAAGCACTTTTTAATGCAAACCTGGTTTTGTAAACCTATACCCCTATTATTTGTAAACCTATACCCTATTATTTGTAAACCTATATCCCTATTTACTTTAAACATATATCCCTATCTTTTTGTAAACCTACACCTCTAGTTTTTAATTAGAAATGTGAAAGTTTTGTTTTAATCTTCGCATAAAGTATAAATGATATTAATACAGTTCTGTAATTGAGATGAAAATAGTACAGAAGGCTCAAACACCACAAACGTCTGCTGGGCTTTATTGTGATAAATAATAAATAAAATGTGATTATTAATTTTTCTCGAGTGCACATGCCAGTAGAGGAAATAAACACTGTTTAGACAACGGGGCGTCTACACAAATACGCGTATCCACTAAATTAACGTTTGGAGTAATAAAATGTATATATATATATATATATATATATATATATATATATATATATATATATATATATATATTAAAAAATTAAAATCCGTCAATTCTTTCGAAATTGCTTTGTTTACGTATCGATTATGACTTTTGGGAAAATGTGAGCTTGAATACACATTATAGTAAATGTTGATTGAACGTTAAGCTCACTGAGCGGCTAAAGCACGCCAGATCAGTCGGTAGTTTCTCCTGCGAAGGGATAGATATATATGTACCGTTGTGCTTGAAGTAAAGCAAATGTAGTTGAATATAAACCGCCTGACATTTAATATTTTATTCAGTTCAATCCAATTCAATTCATTTGAATGTGTTCTTGTGTCAGACTTTCAGGACGCAGGCGAGGATATCTCGCCACAGTTTCCTTTTTTATTATCTGTGATTTGCCATGGCTTCCTAAAAAGGATAATGAAATGGATTTCTACACTATTTACATTATTCGGACTATTCCCCTCATCTTTGTCGCCATATTTATTACAACGCTTCGGACATGGCACAGTGGATAAAGGCGTTGGTTAGATCCAGTGACAGACCCAAAGAGTGTGAGTTCAATACCCGGTTAAGGCAGTGGAGAACTTGGACAGGGGAATTAACAGGAGATAACTGATAACTGACATCCACGGCGCGTGAAACAAGAACGTAATGCCTCATCTTTGAAATAGACAGATACATATTTCTTAGAAATATAGACAGATACATATTGATGTGTGTTTTTTTTTTTACAGCATATCAAACCTTTACATTATTCGGACTATTGTCCTCATCTTTGTTGCCATATTTATCACAACGTTTCGGCCGAGGTGATTTAACAGGAGATAACTGATAACTGGCATCCATTAGACATGGAACGTGGAACTAGAACAGTCTACCCCAGTGAGTGAAATAAAGGGTTCATTTCAGCATTCCAGCCACCTGAGGAAGGCCAGAGCGTACATCGGTCGAAACGTTGTGATAAATATGGCGACAAAGATGAGGACAATAGTCCGAATAATCTAAATAGTGTACATAAAACCACATCTCAGACAAATAGACCGATAGCAAATGAATTTCTGTTGTCTTCTCCGTTATTTTGAGTCTAGAGTAGTGCTTTTCTTTGAGTTCCTCCAAGAGCGTTAGTGCGAAAGTGAACGCAAGAGGATAGACCGGAAATTGAACTCGGCTTGTTGATTCCCTTTTCCGCGCCGATAACGGTTACACTACCAGTACATAGGACATTCTTCTGTTATGTGTTGTATCACTTAAGAAGGTGGGTGATCATGGCTCTCCACAACTTCATATTCATTGTAAATTCAAACCTAATCAGGTGCCACATTTTGTGAACTTGAGCCCTTATAAACTCAACCTAGTAAAAAAAATAAAGCAGGATTTTCCTGATGATATTACTACTGTAATGACTTCTGACTAAATTTCTCTTAATATGATAGCCTTGTGCCACACTGAACTGAGTTAATATTTACATGGAGGCCCTAAGATAGCAAATTAATCTCTTTTGTCAGTATAGTGAGTTTGAAACTTGCAGGGGAACATATAGTGCATTGTTTCTCAATTTTATTCTATTTTTGGCTACACACCGTTTTGTGTATATTTCAGAATACCATTCCCATTTCGATTTGCACGATTCAAAAGATGCATTGAAGAATTTCACGTTAGAAGTATTCTAACGGTTTGCATCAGGCTTTCTGTAGTTTATTTTCAAACCCTGAAGCTACACTTCTTCCCATGGGATGCGTTTCCTTTTCTGTTAGATCCTTGCGTCCAGGGTAAGATAGCCAACCAAATAACATAGGAAACTGTTGTAGAGCAATATTTATCAAGCTAGTCTCGCTGTTTGCTTTTGTACTTGAGTTTGATTCTCACTTGGCGCCATATTTTTTTTTACTTAAATAATTACTTCTAGCTTAGAGGATCGCGGTAAAGCGATACATAACAATATATGAGCGCCGGTCAAAAAGTAATTCTGTTCTTTGATTACGACTGATATAATAATAGAGCTACATAGAAGATATTAAAATCAGTACAAATGTTCCAAGCTTAGCCCTTTTCCAATTGATATATTTTCAATGAATGCATGTATCCTGCCGCGTGTCCAGAAGCTTCTTGGAGTCATATGAGAATTCATCTCATCATTATTATTCTTTTTAATCATTTCACCCCAAGCAAGACAATAAAGCCACTAAGACACAAGGGGTTACTGAGTGTGAGAAAATATAAGAAAAAAAAAAAAAACAGTAATAGAGAGAAGAGAATAAAAGAACATGAATTTAAGAAGACAGTAGATAACGATTGACATTGCATTTAAATTTTTGAAGATCAAACTTGACTGGAAAGCAAGAAGCTGGAAGAGAATTTCACAAGCGAGAAGTGCGACAAAGGAAATTGTTAGCGTAGACCGTATGGTTACATCTAGCCATTTCAACTGTAAAATTATGAGACCTTTCCGCCAATCTAGTACTGCGCTTAAATTCCTATAAACAAGGTAACAAAAGAAGAGAGCTCATCAGCACAAGAATCATGAAATCTTTTTTTGTAGAAAAGACACAGGGAAGCTACGTTACGACGGTGGGAAAGTGACAGAAGCCGAGATGCCGGGTCAGGACAAATAACATCGCAGATTCTTCTTTATATTTAATCAAGAATCTCTAAATACATAGCAGAAGCACAAAAACCGATGTGAAAGCAATATTCAATGGAAAACCTATAAACCTGTAAAACAGATTCTGCCGAGAAAAATTGCCTACCACGATTCAGTGAAGCAAATTTCCCAGCAATTAATTCTATATAATCTTCCCATGTCAGCGCAAAACATTAGCAAGACACAGCGAATGTCACCTGGATGTTAGCATCAGCCATGCTGATAGAAGATAAAAATGATTATCAGAGAGTCGCTGTCCTCTGAATATCGCTACCATGTCTGACGAAAAAAGACTTTGTCCACTACCATATTCTACTTGTTTATGGGGTCTTTCAGTATTCTAAACTCCTTGACTTTTGAGTACTCAAGAGACTGCAGCAAACTGCATGGTTCGTGTGAACGCCTTCAGAGAATTTTTCAAAAGTTATTCATTTGTCATCTCGAAAAAGCAGCAGGCCTGCTACGGCGGTGCCTGTCACTAAGCTCAGTCTCTCCTTTCACTCTAGAATTGCTATAATTCTATTAATCCATCTCCCTACTATGCGTACATTAAATGAAACCTTTCAGAAAGCATTCATTAACTTACTGTTAATGTTTTCAAAAATTACTCCTTTCAAAAAAAATAAATAAAATAATATAAATTCAGCGAGATATATTTTTACACGTGTCCATAGAGTCGGCCATTTTGAAAGAAGAAGACAATTCTAGAAATGTTTCCCCTTAGACTTCTAGATAATTTATGATATATAAGCTAAAATATCTACGAATTTTGACTGATGCTATTGAAATTAAATTAGATTAGTCATATTTTTTTACGTAGTTTTGGTCGTTTAGTATTGTTTTCGATCCTGAAAGTGTATCCCGTTATTAGAGTAATAAATAAAATATGATTTGTATCTATAGACGATGCATGCATGCATGCATGCATGCACGCACACACACACACACACACACACACACATATATATATATATATATATATATATATATGGAAAAAGGTTATAGTTGTTCCAACGAGAGAAAAATGTATATTTTAAAAGAGAGAAACAGCAAACGTTTTTGGTTATAATGTGGATTTGTTTTAGTGCATATATTATATTATATTTTTATATATATATATGTATATGTGTGCGCGCGTGTATGTGCGTATATATATATATATATATATATATATATATATATATATATATATATATATATATATATATATACGCAGGATATCTTCATTCAAACATGTTTCATTGAATAATATATACATATTGTGTCTATTTATTTTTTATACTCATTGTTTCCAGTTCCTTAATCAATTTGGCCGTAGTTTTTTCTCATCCAAGTTAATATTTTTATGAAATACACTTCCCCAATTGACCCGAATAAAAAAAATCAAATTAATTATCAAAATTACAAAGAACGAACATTATCTATGAGTTCAAATGCCCCTTAAGGAACTGTGTTCCTGATCAAACCGGACTCATAAATAATTACATCGGTCACACAACTAAATGCTTATCCAGACGCCTTACGTTACACCTATCTGACCATAGCTCTATTAGGATCCATTTAAATGCACACACAAACTTACCAGACTCCATTCGAAACATACGAGTAGAAAACACAAACATAATAACTCATCCACTAGTAAAAAAGATTAAAAATAGTGGAAGCCCTAATAATAAAAAAGAAAAAGCCAACTATTAACGATATTAACTACGAACAAGGACACAATGTGCTAACCGTGTTCTCAAAATAAAGCATCTCTATAACGCACTAAAACATACACATAGCGCACACACTCAATTAAACTGAAACAATAAAAATCATCCCTGATAATGGCTAAAAGTACAGCCGAAGTCGCTTGGAACTATAGAACATTTGGACAGTTCCTACACACTCTTTGTTGCAAAAAGAAAGCACTTGTTCGAACACAAGAAAATTAAATAAATATCTTAACCGTAGTATCTTATCTGTCGTTTTTAATATATATATATATATATATATATATATATATATATATATATATATATATATGTTATTGCTATAAAGATTATATGTAAATGTTACACGTATTTCGGTAGACATACGTTTTTAAACAGTGAAATTACTACCTACTTGCCTAGAGGTCGAAATTCTTTATAAAGAAAATCTGCACCCTGATAGGTAACCAAACTATCTTCCCTCTTTAATCTAAGAAACCAACTTCAGGCCAGGCGAGCTCTTACCATTAAGCTACATGGTGACATTAAACTAAATCAAAGCTTAATTATCCTATTCAAGGATCCTTATAATAAAATTAATTAATCATTTAAATAATTAAATATGCGTAAATGTATACACACATGTACAAAAATAAATGTCCAAGCGAACTCCATTAATCTTTTTGTATATTACTTTGAAAATAAAGCACAGATAATATTGAAGATGTCTGATCCTGAGGTTGTGGTTGCCGAGGCAGATGGAATCCTGAACTCACTTTCACGTTTGTCGGACCGATGGTGATGAAAGGCGAGTATTATTTTCGATTGAATTGTCTTTAAAACGTTGATATCCATCGGGTAGATTTTTTTAAAACCTTTGCCATGCAGGAAGTTACCTTCTGGAAGTCCGCTTCCGAGTGAATAGCCAGGATTTCTCTGACCAGATGCCGCGATATTTTTTTTTTCTGGGACCTCAGAGATGCTTTAGGCTAAACAGGTTACCGTTTCTATTATCTATTTAACGGTCAAAAAACGACATTATTACGTCATTATTTTTGCACCAACCTAATACTTGTGTGGATATACACATTCTTCCACTCGTCCCTTGTAGCCTATTTCGTCATGAATATTGAAAAATATTTAGGGAGGGTGCACAACATGCGGCCTTTTTTTATTTATTTATATATTTATTTTATTTATTCATTTATTTTTTGGTGTTTGCAATTAGAAATAGGTTTCGAGAAATCGCTGCCATAACTGAGTTTGTCTTTTATGGCGATGCATAATCATTAAAAGAAATTTTGGTGGACAACCTACTTTTTAAAAAGATTACCCAGAGGTTTAAATGCTGACTGTATTGAACACCTTTGTCAAGTCGATATGTGAAATAAACAGACCTTTGTTTGGTTGCCGGATTTTCTCTTGGATTTATTTTCGAGCAAAAAACATGTCGGCTTTGCTCTGATTTGCTTCAAGGGAAGATTAGCTCCCAAGAAGAGGATCCTTGACAATTTTACTCACTAGTCTGTTCTATTAAATAGATTATTCTCGTGATAGGTTTGCCGGTAAGCTAAAGAGGAATTAACGATCTGGTAATTTGAACCGACTGTGACTCAGTTCCTTTGTTTTTGTAAATGCTTGTGATAACTGAGTTATTGAAGTCCTGGGGTAGTTTGCCGAGAGCTCATTATCTGACAGGAAGCTCGTGGAGGCTTACAAGTAGGGCAGGGCTGATATTATTTTTAGGTCACTGGCACTATGCCATCGACACCTTCAGCTTTAACACTCTTTTAGTTCTTGATTGCTTTTGCGATTACTTGTAATTTGGGTGCACCATCGAGCTCCGCTTTTGTTGATAGATGCGGTTAGGTTCGGAATCCTACATCATCCGTCTTGTGCATTAGGAGTGTGCGTAAATGTTCATATCACTGATTCAGAAGGGAATCTCTATGTGGATCACTGATCTGCCCGCGTTGCATAGAGCGTTTGTAGCTTAGCAGGGGCTGTAATAATTTGTCTTTAACGGTTTGGCAAAATCTTTAAGGTCGTCGCTGTTGGCAATAAAACCGGCTTAGCGAGATTTGTCCATTACTGGATCTTAGAGCGGAGGTCGTGTAGAAGAGCGTTAGGTAGTTGGAGAAAGACGATTTTATTTCGCAAAGATGATGAGGATTGGGAGAAACAATATGTTTTGTACACCGTTTTCTTTCATGATTTCTTTGTGTGGTTTGCCAAAAAAATTGTCACGATTTGTTTGGTTTTTGCGTAGAAGTCAGCTTGCTAACCATTACACCACACCGAGGTGTCCTAATTATTTTCTAAGCGTAGCTTACATATAGCACAAGACCGAAATTATTGAGCACCCAATGAGGATCGAACTCACTACTCAGTCATAAATGGTCTAGCGAGATAAGCTTACTAACCATTACACAAGGTTAAAGCGAACCATCCGATATATATATATATATATATATATATTTTTTAATTTTCTGTTTCATGAAAGATCAAATCGAAATTGAGGATACACTCTGTAGCAGTAACAGCAAAGGATTCTTAATAATGACTGAGAGGTCCGAAAAGATTTGAAAAAAAAAACAAAAAAAAACACGAACAAAATAAATATGAACTTTGCTCAGTTTATCCACGATTTCGATACTGATATAGATCTAATTCGGAAATTGGAAAAAAAAAACAGTATTAATTTAAACAGACTTGCCGGTGAGAATTTAATAAAACACTTTCAGATGAATACTTACTACCTAAATATAGTTTTTATATATATATATATATATATATATATATATATAAACTATAAATACACAAATATATATATATATATAAACTATAAATACACAAATATATATATATATAAACTATAAATACACAAATATATATATATATAAAAACTATAAATACACAAATATATATATATATATATAAACTATAAATACACAAATATATATATATATATATATATATATATATATATATATATATATATATATATATAAACTATAAATACACACACACACACACACTCACACACACACACATATATATATATATATATATATATATATATATATATATAGGCAGCAATCCTTCTTTCATGCACATTTCATTGAATACGACAGACAAGGTGCTTTTATTTAATTTTTTTATACAATTTCTCATGCGATCTAATTTTTTTTCTCTTTTGGAATTGTCGGACTTTGTCCATTTCATAATGTGTGACGTCATTTGTTCACATTTGATATGCCATGAGCAGATATAAATGTATGTGAGAGATTCATCAATAATTGACGTTTAAAAGCTGTAAATTCGACCTTGCTAACCGAATGAGCGTCTGTGGCCGAATCGGTTCAAAGGCACATCAGGCTATTTAGCGTATAGGATTCCTGTCGAATATTTCCTATGAAAATCTCTCGGACATTCAGGCCGGTAAATGTTTTTAATACTGTTTATTATAAACAGAGCATTTAAAAAGAATACCCGCTCGGCCCGGTGGCTAGGGTCAAAGTGTAGTATCTGCGCTTTGTGAGCTGCCGGGTCGGGTGTCTGTCGAACTCTCTGCTTGCAGAGAAGAACCCGGACGACCTATTCTTTTTTTTTTTATATTTGCGCCCTTTTATTTTATATTTGCGCCCTTTTATTTTATTTCCATCCTGTGCTCTAGTTTAAGTTAATTGGTAGGGTATTTTGTGATATATTGTTTATTTTGAATCAAAATTTAAATTTAAATAATTTTTAATTAATTAGCCTTTCGCACTTAAGAATTAAATTGATATAAAATAATAATATTTGATTTTAATATTTTACTCAACAGTAATTCAATAATCAAGTTTTAACACAGAATTTTCAAATTTGACTGTGTACAAAAGTATTTAACACGATTTGTTAATATTTCTTAACATGTCCTCTGTTCTGACTTACAGTCTCTAGTTGTGTTCTGTAGTGTTCAGTGAGCTTCTTGCATGAAGATTTTGGAAGTTTCACTCGTTCTTCTTTACAGACTTTCTTCAGTTCCTTGATATATTTTTTTTATCTCTTGGGTGTATTCTCAACTTCAACTTTTTCATAAATTTTCTATTGGATTGAAATTGGGTGCCTGGCTAGGCCACTCCAGAACACCAAATCCATTTTCATTGAACCAGTGTTGAGCTGTTTTAGCCAAGTGTTTTAGATCATTGTCCTGTTGGAATACGAAATCTCGATCAAGCACAAAACCTGTTATACTTTTTAATAGATGGGTTGACGAGATTTGCTTGTATATTGCTGCATTCATTATTCCTTCAATGACTTTCCTTTCTCCTACTCCAGTATGCGAAAAACAACCCCAAATCATTATACTTCCACCCCCACCACTTATTTGACAGCTGGGATGGTGTTTATTGGGTTATATTCAGTATTTTTTTCCTCCATATTAGGTGCTCAATTTTCGTTTTATTTGACCAAATAACTTTCTCCCAGAATTCATCTGGTTCAAATTCATAATTTTTAACACATTTAAAACGGTCTTTTACGTGTTTACATTTTAATAGTGTAGTCTTTCTTGGTGATCTAAGCCTCTACGATTCAGTGATCTCTTATTTGTATCTTACTTCAATTCTGGCCGTTTTTATATCGTTCGGAATTTCTCTTCGAGTAAAAATGGTTGTTTCTTCACATTCCGGAATATCGTTCAGTAGCCTCGTTTAATTTACGCGGACGACCACTCCTATGAATATTTGCAGTAGTATCATATTTTTCCACTTTCAAACAAGAGATCCCACTGTAGACACAAGAAAATTTAAATCTTGAGCAATTTTTCGATACCCATTATCATCTTTGCGCATCTTTATAATCTTCTGCTGCAGATTATTAGACAATTCTTTTGTTTTAACCATTTTTATAAGTTTAGATAGCGGGTCAGTCTGTACTGCATCAGACTTATTATCCCTATGTGTCGATTGAGTGATGCGATTGGTTAATTTATATATTGGAGATAACCTGTGATTGGTTGAAGTATAAACCATATCAAAATTACTGAAAATAGTTTTCAAATACCCTTTTTACCGTATTATTTGTATAGGTGTTAAATATTTTTGCACACAGCCAAATTCGAAAATTGGTAATAAAAGTACAATAGAACAATGTTTCTCAATTTTCTTTTATGTCTAGTTAGACAATGTTAATTAAAATATTTGAAGTAACTATCATTCAAATTAAACAAATTTTATTGTGAAATTTATAAAAAACCGGTGTATTGCATATTTTGCTACCCACTCTCGGAGATTTACTGCCATATATGGCCTGGTGCCCCTTCTGTTTGCCTCGGGGTTCTTGATAGGCTCCAGAGGCGGATATGCAATGTAGTTGGCCCTGCTCTGGCATCTCGTCTACGGTCACATTCTCACAGACGCGCCGTCGCCTCCCTCTGTCTGTTCTACAAATACTTTCATGGAAATTGCTCCGAGGAGCTGCATTCGCTGGTTCCCAGACGTCATGAGTTCAAGCGCCCTACGAGGCTGGTATCCCGCTCTCACCCCTTCACTGTCGTAACTCCTAAATGTAGCCGTCTCTTCTACTCCAATAGCTTCATGTCTCGCACGTCTCGCCTGTGGAACTTCCTTCCCTATTCCTGTTTCCCTGAAAGCTATAATCTCCAGCTATTCAAGTGTAATGTCAATCGACATCTCCAGTTGCCTTGATCTAACCACTACCCTCCTCCTCATCCTTTCTTCTATCACTCCTGATCTTGCTCTAAATTTTCTGTAACCCCTTGCGTCCTAGTGGCTTCCCGCCTTGCTTGGGGTGAAATGCTTAAAATATATATATATATATATATATATATATATATATATATATATATATATATATATATGTTATATATATATATATATATGTTATATATATATATATATATGTTTATAGGTAAATGTGCTAATTATCAATGATAGGGCGAATGTAGACATGAAAGTAAATACTGAAGACAATTCAAGCGGTGACAACCCGCTTCATGCTTTAACGCAATCTTCAGACAATTGAAAGTTCAGTGTCAACTTTCATAGAGACAAGAGAAAAAAATGTTCTTAGTCGATTCGTTTCGTCTTCTGACGGATTTTATCAAGGCAATATAGAATTTATTTTTGTTGCACGTTTTTATATACAAAAGCGAGGATGTCATTGGTTTATCAAAGCCTTTTAAATTTAGGAATGTTCATGAAAATTCATCAGGTGGCTGAAAGGTTAGTCAAGACATGTTGAGAACACAGAGGACATATATGTACGCATGCGTATAGGAAGAAAACGTATCGCCATTTATTTGTGCATATATAACCAAATATATGGTGATAAGTTTCCTTCCCACAGACAAATATATTTAACTCGGGGAAAAACACACTGAGATTCGACATCAGAGATAAACGTGTACTTATGTATTCAAATGTCTAGGCAACCGCATACGAACCTACGTACTTTCATTACAATAAACATTTGTCCATGCGTATATACAAATAAGACTTCATCTTTTGATAAGCTGTTATACGCTTGTGAACTAGTGTAAATAAACCTATGTGAAATAGATGAAATATTCTGCCTCGGTGAAGCCATTATTATCCGTTACAGGTTATAGAATTTAAAGCCGGCAGGCGTGAGAAGAAAGCTGAATTGTTTTCTCTTGTTATCGTTGACAAATAATGAAAGTTTCAAATAACTGCTGCGCTGTTGTCGTCTCCTCGAGACGTTCTCCTCGAAGCCGTATTTAATATCCACGCATATTTTGCCACTGACGACGAGAAAATCTTTATTATTCTGCTCGGTTCCTTATACGACCGCTAGGTTTTTCTTACTGCGATTAGAGAGAAGTAACTGTCCAGTCCCCGGGTAGGCTGAGCTAGAATTAATTACGCTTTATGAACAAAAAAGCCTACTAATTAGAAAAATTCAGTTGAGAGAAATTGTGTAAATGAATGTGAGAAGGAGGAACCGTATGCATTAGAAAACCAGAAAGAAATATATATATATATATATATATATATATATATATATATATATATATATGTATGTATAAAAGGACATTAAGATCAACCCAGTCTATTTTAAGCTAAAATGCAATCTTCAGCCCTGAAGATTGCAGTTAAGCATGAAACAGACTGTCGCTGCTGGGTGCTGACCTTAATGTACACTTTTATATTTACATACACTCTAGTCTGATATTGAGCACTTTAACTCATAAATATAGCATATCTTTTATTCTTATCATATATATATATATATATATATATATATATATACATACATACATACACACCCACCACACACACACACATATATATATATAAAAGTGAACATAGGAGTCAACACTTAGAGGCGACAGTCTGTTTCATGCTGGATGCAATGGTCAGGCCAGCACTCGTGGCCTAACGATTGCATCCAACATGAAACAGACTGTCGCCTCTAAGTGTTGACACCTATGTTCACTTTTATATTTACACACGCTCTATTTCTGATATTGAGCACTTTATCCCATAAATATAGTACATCTTAAGACTATATTTTCTTCATATATATATATATATATATATATATATATATATATATATGGGCCAGTATGGGCTACTGCTCAGAGGCTCCAAGACTAGAGAGGCCTCCAAGGTTCCTCTACTCTTGCCCCTGATAAAACAAAGAAAAAATAAAGGTATGATTGGTTTATTTTCAGATTTAATGGGGCTACTTTGAATTAATTTGAAGCAATTTAGAGTATTTGGGTCTTTCCAGTTGGACTGGGTTATTTGAATTCGATAGAACCTTTGTAAAGATAACCAACTATCCTGGTGAATGACCTTTCCTCTCAACTAAAAGAATAAAACGGCTGCACCGATCAACTCTTAGACTAAACACATTGGTTGCCCTCTGCATTTTATGATAAACTGCGTGAATTTTTTTTTCTTCATGTAATCAAAGACTTTGTCGCAAACAAATCAAGACAAATGTTAAATTTATTCTTTCTAATAAATCTGTTTATTTGATTTCTCACTGGGATACACGTCATTATATTTCATTTACAATGTGATACAATCCAAGAATCTGTTCTTTTGTATTTAATCTCCAGGTTTTATAATTACTATTAAGTTGACGCATAATTATCAAGCGTTTTTTTAAACAATATTTATCAAGAAAAAAGAAACATAATTCAACAGTAACATTTTTAAATGATTATTCCAGAGTATATGATTATTGAGAAGTATTTATGTAACCTGAAAATAGAATAATATTTCTATTAAAAAAGTAAACAAAACGCCTGATAATTTTGCACCAACCCAATCCTTAGGCCAATTTTAGCAATAGATATAATTCAATTTATTTCAGCTGTGATGATTTAGAATCGCAAAGCTGTGGCAAACTAGAATTTTCCTATAAAAACGCCTGATAATTATGCACCAACCCAATCCTTAGGCTATTTGGAGTTGCCAAATTTAGCAATAAATATAATTCAATTTATTTCAGCTGTGATGATTTAGAATCGCAAAGCTGTGGCAAGCTAGAATTTTCCTATAAAAACGCCTGATAATTATGCACCAACCCAATCCTTAGGCTACTTGGAGTTGCCAAATTTAGCAATAAATATAATTCAATTTATTTCAGCTGTGGTGATCTAGGATCGCAAGACAGATTTTTCCTGCTCTGTCATCTTTACGTTTTTAGGATGTTTTGCTATTGAATTTGAATCCTAGAATTTCAGTGTCATACAGACCCTTCATTTTAGATACATTTCTGTAGGATGTCAAGATCGGATAAAAAATATCAAGTTGCTAATGAAAAAATTTGAATGAGTTTCAAAATCATTTAAAATTTTAGTTGAAGTGTTTTACATCCAAAAAACGTCATCTACAAATATATATTTTTTATAGATACGAGGAAGTTCGGACATTCATTATGAAGAGGCCCCTAAATTCTGTTAGCCCAGGGGCCTCTAAAGGCCTAAATGCGGCATTTAGATATATTTGTATATATCGTGTGTTTATAAACAGTAATTCGGACTTTACTAACCAGATTTTGTTTTTGTTTGTTTGTTTGGGTTTTATGGCATATCAACCACTGTGGGTTATTTAATGCCAAATCCAGTTTATATGAATTTTAAATGCCTATTTTGTATGGAATAAAAATGTATAGCTGGCAACATTATTGTTTAAAAAAAAACGGATAGCTCGCAACATTATTGTTTAAAAAAAAAACAAAAAAAACGTATAGCTGGCAACGTTATTGTTTAAAAAAACCCAAAAAAAACGTATAGCTGGCAACATTATTGTTTAAAAAAAAACGTATAGCTGGCAACGTTATTGTTTCAAAAAAACTTAGAGCTGGCAACATTATTGTTTCAAAAACTTAGAGCTGGCAACATTATTTTTCTGAAAACATTATCTGAGACCTTGCTGTTGGATGCAGTTTACCGTCATACCCAGGACGCCGATGTAGTTTACCGTCATACCCAAGACGTGAGCAAAACCTGGAAAACTAGCAGTTCACTATTTACCCATAGCTGGGACCCTAACAGGTGCTACCACCCCGGGTCAAGGTGGACCTGGGAACACCAGCAATTAAGAGGTGGTTCCACGCTCCTCAAAACCTCCAGATCAGAGGCCTTGCTGTTGGATGCAATTTAACGTCATACCCAGGACGCCTCATTGGGGGGGGGGGTCTTACCCCTCTACAGAGGTGCAGTCGGCGTATTCTAAAGCCCCAGCCGACAGGGCCGTTACTAACCAGATGCTCCTCTGTAGCAGAATGGTATAGCAAGGCAGGTCAAATAACGGTTTCCGTATACACGTTCGATTCCTGTCGGAGAACGTATATTTTCTACGAAATTTCTCCAACATTCAAGCCGGTAAATGGAATTAATATTGTTTAATTAAAAGCAGACCATTTACTTAAATAAATTGTATTCATAAAAATAACATATAAACAGACTTAATTCTTTTCATCACACACACACACACACACATATATGGTCGGTGCAGCCGTTTTATTCTTTTAGTTGAGAGGGAAGGTCATTCACCAGGATAGTTGGTTATCTTTACAAAGGTTCTATCGAATTCAAATAACCCAGCCCAACTAGAAGTAGATTACTCTAAATTGCTTCAAATTAATTCAAAGTAGCCCCATTAAATCTGAAAATAAACCAATCATATCTTTATTTTTCTTTGTTTTATCAGGGGCAAGAGTAGAGGAGCCTTGGAGGCCTCTCTAGTCTTGGAGCCCCTGAGCAGTAGCCCATACTGGCCCATATATATATATATATATATATATATATATATATATATATATATATATATATATGAAGAAATATAGTTTTAAGATCTACTATATTTATGGGATAAAGTGCTCAATATCAGAAATAGAGCGTGGGTAAATATAAAAGTGAGCATAGAAATCAACAATCTCAAGAGGAGACAGTCTGTTTCATGCTGGATGCAATCGTCAGGCCACGAGTGCTGGCCTGACCATTGCATCCAGCATGAAACAGACTGTTGCCTCCAAGTGTTGACTCCTATGTTCACTTTTATATATATATATATATATATTTGTGTGTGAAATATATAGTTTTAGTTGTTGTATCCCTAAGTTTCCTAAGTTTCTTGGTGCCAACAATTCTTCAGGGGGTTCTGTATTTAAATGGGTATATTTCCAATTTTTTTTTTTTTTTTTTTTTTTTGATAAAAAAAGTTGTAATATATAAAATTGGACCTATGTTAATAAAATCGGAAATATTCCCATTTAAATAAAAAACTCCCTGAAGAATGGTTGGCACGAAGGAACTTCGCTGTCGTTGTTACAACAACTAAAAAGGATTTCATATTTACAATTAAGTAAATTTTAATACTAACACTCTATTTTTAATATTTTTTAATATTGAGCACTATATATAAAATAGCTGCTTATATTTTTAATTTTTAATTCTTAAACTTTATATATATATATATATATATATATATATATATATATATATATATATATATATATATATATAGGCAATCACTTGGCATTAAGTTTGGTTCTTTTATCATAACTTTTTATTTTATGACGAAGGAAAGAAAATTGGATGATCCATATTCATATGATATTGGTCAGAAAATAAATAAATAATTTTTGAAACACACTATTTTATTAAGGCGTGGCAGTGGTTATTCTGGTTATTATCACACGCACACACATATACACCTACACACGCACACACACACACACACACACATATATATATATATATGTGTGTGTATATTAATAAAAAGAAAGAACAGTAAGATATATAATCTTTTTTTATTTTTACAAAATAGTGTTCAATGTAAAATATATATATATATATATATATATATATATATATATATATATATATATATATATATTTACATTGAGCACTATTTTGTAAAAATAAAAATATCTATAAGAACACCAGATTATATATCTTACTGTTCTTTCTTTTTATTAATATACACACACACACACACACACATATATATATATATATATATATATATATATATATATATATATATATATATATATATATGTATTAATAAAAAGAAAGAACAGTAAGCTATATAATCTGGTGTTCTTATAGATATTTTTATTTTTACAAAATAGTGCTCAATGTAAAAAGAGAATTAATGCAAGTAAAACGTTTGTCACAGAGCTGACTGTTGTCTCGTTAAGCATCCTGGTTACAGAGTTTCGAAGAAGGACCTTCCGGGAAGCACTCCATCCACTCGTCAGGGAGTATCATCAATTGGCTGGTTATGCTAATCGATTTTTCTTTTTTATATGCACTTTACATTGGTTCAGGTTTCTTTTTTCATATTGTATGTGTGCATGTGTGTCTGTGTAGGGATGTTTTTAATTTCCGAATACAGTTAGCACATTGTGGCTTTGTTCGTAGTTAATATTGTTAAGAGTTGGCTTTTTACTTTTTTATTATTAAAGCTTCCATTATTTTTAGTCTTTTTTTGCAGGTGGATGCAGTTAATATATTTGTGTTTTCTACTAGTATGTTTCTAATAGAGTCTGGTTAATTTGTGTGTGTGTTTAAATGGGTTCTAATGGAGCTGCGATCAATATATAAGCTAATTTTATATCACGCGTATGAGGCGACCCCCTTAAAATTACCTTCAAAATTAGTCTTCAAAAGTCGCAAGATACGCGAGTATATGCGCTATATAGAGAGAGACGAACTTACAGGTTAGAAAAAATGGAAGGTAGGTTGGATATTATAATGACATTTCCAACTGAATCATATTTTTATGGAATAAATAATCGAAGGCCGAAATAAATTTGAATTCCTCTCATACCATTTCAGTTAAGAAAAACTTGTAGTGAATCCTAAACTTTCTATTCAAACATAAAGGTCACAGAGTTAATACATTAAGAGTGCAACAAAAAAGCATTTCAACTCGGAATTCTATGATTGATGTTTTTATCCATTAAAAACGTGCATACAAAATAGTATTGATATTTTGTATCCAATTAGAGATTGAATTAATAAATTATTCTCAATAAAATGCAGCCTTTGTCTGAGCCAGCTTGAGCGTTGAAATTGTTACAAAGAGCTGAAATCAATTTCGATAAATCAGAAATTGGTTACTTTTCTTTTATGACCACACTGCATGTCAAATGCAATCGATTACTTAGATTTCTCACCAGATACAGCATTAGGACTTATGATAAGAAATGGACGTTTATTTAGACAATATTTCAATAAATCAAATATCGGTTGCTCTTCTTTTGTGATCACATTTGATGTCACATTCAATCGATTAGTGACATTTCTCATCTGTTACATCTTTAGGTCTTATGATTAGAAATGGACGCTTATTTAGACAATATTTTTTAAAGACTTGTTTTTATCTAAAGTCGATGGCACATAATTTCATGTTTCTTTACCTTTTTAATTGTTTATTTGCCATTGACCAGAACAGTTTAAGAACTTTGAAATCGACAAACTTCTGCTAATACTTCTATTCATATATGTGCAAACACACTCAACAGTAAGAGAAATTGATTAATACACCCAGAATATACACTGACTCATACATTCTTTGTAGCACATTGTGATTTAATATTTTACCTTACTTAATTAAAATTTATGCAGACCTAAGAATTTAAAAATATTCTTCTATTACTACAAATCTACAGCGCCCCCCCAGGATGTTAGCTGTCCACAACTTCCTATACATTTTACCAGTATTTTTTACTCTATCTTCTCGCACCTGTTTTAGCCATTGGTTTATACAATCCAGTTAAGTCGATTAATTGCTGTTTTTCCTACAGCCCCCTTGTTTTCAATGTCCTGGAAATGTCAAATTCGCAAAAGCCTCAAATTTCAACTGTCTCTTTATGATTGAATGTATATGTGTGTCAACTTTACTCAACACCTATAAAGTCAACATGTATTTGGTTTGGTTTGTGTTTTACGGTATATCAACCTCAATGGTTTATTTAATGCTGACAAGATTTTTATTGCTGGTAATTTTTTTTTTTTTTTTTTTTTTTTTGAAATGTATTGCTAGTAAAAAAAAATTTCCTTCAAAAATCTATTTCTCGTAATATTTTACTTAAAAATGTATCGCTTGTAATTTTTTTTCTTCCAAAAAGTATAGTTGGTAATATCTTCTTTTTTTTATCATGTATTGATGGCAATAATTTTTTCTTCAAAAACTTATTGCTGGCAATAAAGTTTTTTACAAAGTATTTCTGGTATTAAAACCTATTTTTACACTTTCATAGTGTTTTGACCCCAGTTTGGGTGGTTAACTATTTGCCCATGGCGGGGAGCCTAACAGGTGCTATCAACCTGGGTCAGCGTGGACTTGGAAACACCAGCAATTAAGAGGTGGTTCCACACTCCTCAAAACCTCCTGATCTGAGGCCTTGCTGTTGGATGTAGTTTATCGTCATACCCAGGACAGTCAACATGTGTTTAATAATGCAACTGGAAAATAGAAGCAAAAACGATACTTATATTTAATATCAGAAAGAGATTGTTGAAATTTGTGGATGTCGAAGAATCGTAGAAGAAATTTGAAACAACAGAAATATTTTTCTAGAGAAGGATTCTAAAAATACCATGAATGGAACACGTGAGCAACGACGAAGTTTTAGAGAAAATGGACGAAGAATGAACACTTATACTTAAGATCAGATAAAAAAAAAATAGTTGAAATTTCTAGGACGCATAATGAGGAAAGAGGACTAGTAAAATTTGACACTCACAGGTCAGATTGAAGACAACAGGGATAAAGGAAATCAACGCAGATCTTTTCTAGCTATCTTGGGTAAATGGATAACAGAACATATATACAAATAAGAAAAGGACAAAATTAATTTTAGAGCCACAAATAAAAGGAAATCATGGAGAGCCATCATCGCCAATGTCCTGAGGGGACACGTTATTTAGAAAAATATGCTGAGCGGAAGTTAGTTAAAGCTTTGGGGTGTAGAGTGCTTACTCTGATGTAAATAGTTGAAGATTTTTACACTCAAATTTCGTCTACACAGCTCGTGTGAACCTGTGTTATGACTTTTAGGCACTTTCCAATGGGGTCATCTCCCCAAGTCGATGGTATCAGGAAGTTACCTCGTTGACAAATCGACCATGCTGAGATTCGATCTTGGAACTAATGGTCGGATAATGTTTTAACAATTCAGTCACTTCACTGAACAGTCTACTACAAAGCAAAAATAAATAAATAAATTCGATTTGGTTTGAAACTTTTCGAATAATCTCAGATGGAAATATCTTGGCATTGTTTTCTTAATTTTCTTTTTTCGTAAATTTCCCAAATATCTCCGTAATTTTCCGGGCGTGGCTGCTTGGTATTTTTCTATCTAGGTGACCTTCTGCAAGTAAATTGATGAGACATTTTAGATTCAGTCTGCGGAGCTCTTCAGCATCTGTTATTAGAAGTCGGGAAGAAGAACAACTAAACAAGTATCATTCAAAAAATAAAAAATAAAAAATAAAAAAATGAAAAAGAAGTATTTCCTCAGTTAATTATTGCGGTAGTCTCAGATACATCTTCTTTTTTTTTTCTCTCTCTCTCTCTCTGTCTTTTTCTTTCTTTTTCTCAAGTGGCATTCAATAATAGCGAAACATTATTCCTTCGCATTAGTTTGATCTTTATTCTTAACGTTTCAACTTAAGCATTTCTCCAATATTGAATCTCGTTATGTATTCGAATGAACACGTTTATGGTAAAGGCATTACTAAATCTACTAATTCGACGACTGTTTCAATTGGTTACTTTTGTAAATGTCTATGGTCAAATTACACAGAAAACACCGTTTCTCGTTCGAGTAGCGTCGAATCCAGTCAGTACTTGATGGGAAACCTCTGAGGAACACCCGTTACTGTAAACAATTCTCCTACAACTCGAAACATGTTTCGGCTTTAACCCATAAAGTTTTGTTAAACCGTAAAAACAAACAAAAAAAAATCAATTTATCAAAAACAAAAAAACAAAACGTTTGAAAAGTTTCTAGTTTTTTTAATGGATAGTGTTTTTAATGGGTAGTTTTTTTTTAATGAGGGTGTTTTTAATGGGTGTTTTTTAATGGGTAGTGTTTTTTACACTACCCATTAAACAACGATCAACCAGTTTGTAATTTCTGAGTGACGAATCTGTTGACTAATTATTTATTTTCTGCGTGCCGTGCCCCTAGAGGACGTGGTTGATCATACTTCTCCACAACTTCCTATCCTTTGGATTTCATAGCAATGTTCTCTTTTTACTACCTCCTCTCCCTGTTCTCTCATCCATACACACAAGTTTATTAGATAGGTTACTTATCGCTTCCCTTTGTCCTTCTTTCTCTTAATATGTCATATAATTTTTCGCATTGCGTTTTCTACAGATCAATCATTGGCCCGATTAGAATCATTTCTCATGCATAATTTCCCTGTTTTGTACCAAGACTTTCTAATGAGAAGCGAAAATGTGAGATAAACGCAACCAAATAACCGTGTAAATGTTTTCAGTCACCAAACAGGTTTCAAATTAAATATAGTGTTTTAAAACAGAAAAAAAAATCTATAATGAAATGTTGTTTGTCTATATCTCTGAGATGAAATATTATGATTACTTAAATTATTCGGACTGTTATCCTCATCTTCTATCTCTCAGATGAGATATGAGTGCTTAAATTATTCGAACTGTTATCCTCATCTTCTATCTCTGAAATGAGATATGATTACTTAAATTATTCGGACTGTTATCCTCATCTTCTATCTTTGAGATGAGATATGATTACTTAAATTATTCGGACTGTTATCCTCATCTTCTATCTCTGAGATGAGATATGATTACTTAAATTATTCGGACTGTTATCCTGATCTTCTATCTCTGAAATGAGATATTATGATTACTTAAATTATTCGGACTGTTATCCTCATCTTCTATCTCTGAGATGAGATATGATTACTTAAATTATTCGGACTGTTATCCTCATCTTCTATCTCTGAAATGAGATATGATTACTTAAATTATTCGGACTGTTATCCTCATCTTCTATCTCTGAGATGAGATATGATTACTTAAATTATTCGGACTGTTATCCTCATCTTCTATCTCTCAGATGAGATATGATTACTTAAATTATTCGGACTGTTATCCTCATCTTCTGTCTGTGAGATGAGATATGATTACTTAAATTATTCGGACTGTAATCCTCATCTTCTGTCTCTGAGATGAGATATGAGTGCTTAAATTATTCGAACTGTTATCCTTATCTTCTATCTCTGAGATGAGATATAATTACTTAAATTATTCGGACTGCTATCCTCATCTTATGCCATATTCACAACGTTTCGGCCGTTGTATGCTCTAGCCTTCTTCAAGTATTTCGATTCGTACCCGTTATTTCGTCCGCCGGGGTAGATTGTTCTAGTTCCACATGTCATGCCTCTTCCGGATACCTCAGTCACTTCCCTTTAACTCTCCAAGTTTGGTTCACCTGGTACTCACAACTCTTTGGGTCAAGTCACTGGATTTAACCAACGTCTTTATCCACTGGGCAACGTGTTCTTGAGGGCATCTGTGTATGAATTATTCTGTCTAATAAAACTAATATCACAGTAACCTTTTTTTACCAGTTTTCATATTGCAATTTTTTGTTATTATTATTTCTTTTTTTTACCCGAGCTTATATTGCAATTTTTGTTGTTATTCATTGCTTTTCTCTGGCACTCCTTATTGGTTCTCATATTGTATTCATTTCTATGCTTGGTTGGCTCAGGAGATTTTTCTGGCCTAGAATATGTGCTGATTCCTTAAGTTTTTTTTTATTTTCGAATGATGCTTTCTGTCTATTATTTCAACCTGATCCCAAGAGTTTGGTTCGAAATTCCAATCACCCGAAGAAGGCCGGGGCGTATAACGGTTGAAACGTTGTGAATATATTGTGAATATGGCAATGAGGACGAGGATAACATTCCGAATAAAGTACATAATAATTATATGTTGTTATATAGTATACATTTCACGCAGTTACTGTACATTGTTAATATTTCTTGTGTCTTCCCTTAGCTTAAATAATTACTTCACTGTGCCTGGATAGAGATGCATACAAATCTTTCACCAACTTGACATGAATGCGATGCCGTTCCATAATCCTTTAAGAATGTGTAGATTCATCTGATCAAATGTTCTTTTTAATTCTGCCTACATTTTCTGGGTAGCAGAAAATTTTTCTCTGAATCCATCCATCAAATCTAGAAATCAGCCATTCATTCTTGCATGGAATATTGCTCTCATATATGGTCTGGGGCCCCTGCTGTACGTCTTCAGGTCCTCGACAAAATCCCAAAACGAATATGCAATGCGATAGGTCCTGATCTGGCATCTCGTCTACAGTCGCTTTCTCACAGACGTGCCGTGGCTTCTCTCCGTCTCTTCTACAAGTATTTTCACGTCAACTGTTTCGACAAGCTTCTTTCCCTGGTTCCCAGACTGCATGAATTTAAGCGAGCTACTAGGCTGGCATCTCAGTCCCACTGTCGAAAGGGTTAAATGTAACCGTCTCTTCTACTCAAACAGCTTCTTCTCTCGCACTTCCCGTCTGTGGAACTCCTTTCCCCTTGCTTGCTTCTCTGATAACTATAATCTTCAAATATTCAAGTGTAATGCCAATCGACATCTGATACCTTGATCTTGTTCCCCGTCCTTCTTTGTATCCTTTCCTGAAACTCGTCTCTTTACTCTTGTTCTCAATCCTTGGTAACCCCTTACGTGCTAGTGGCACTCCCGTCTTGCTTGGGGTGAATTGCTTTAAAAAAAAAAATCAGGCCTCTGATAATTTAAGTATACCTTAATCAGACAAGCTATGGAATAATAATAAAAAATCTTTAAAGAAACATTTATTTACTGTTTTAAAAAGATTTATTTCAGAAACATAACAAATTTACTTAAAAAAAAGTTTTACGATCATATCAAGTTAACACACTAGATCTCGTACAATCGCCTAAGTTAAGCAATGTCGAGTTCAAAATCGGAAATCGGAGATCGAATTCCAGTCGGGTTCATTATATTCTCTTACGTTCAAATATCCTTAGGAAAGACATGAATCCACCTCTTCTTCCCCCAGCTATGAGTTAATAAATAGGAATTTTATCAGTAAATCATTATTATCTCCAAAACATTACTACAATCTAAAAAATATTTTCTGGGTTTAAATAACCTGTAAAAGGTTGATAAGCCTTAAATACAAATCAGTCAATAAAAAGAAATAACAACAATAAAAAAAGCAAACTATCAACTAAAAAGTGATTTACGGAGAGAGTTTAAAGGCAACACACACGATCATCTTACTTATTATAAAACACAGATTGTGTGTGTGTGTGTGTCTGTACGTTTATATATTGGATCGGATTTCCTACATTTTTCAACCGATTTCAACAAAACTTCACAGGACTACGTAAAATTACGTTGCGGTGGTTCTGACAGCGCCCAAAATTGGAAAAACACAATTGTTTTTGCACGAAATCAATTTGAAAACACGATTAAGAGGCATTAATGAAAGGGGGACAACTCATATCGAGTTATACTTATTAATATCGAGTTATCGAGTTATACTTATTATAAAACCCAGGTTGGTTGGTTGTTTGTGTGTGTGTGTGTGTTCGTTTATATATGGGATCGGATTTCTTACATTTTTCAACCGATTTCAACAAAACTTCACTTTTTGGGCCAGGTGGTGTTTCTTATTGTCTTGCACACTTTTTTTTCTTTATTTTTACATTCAGAATGCTTTAAAAATTCCATTTACAAGACAGTTGTTTATAATAAAATTCTATTCAATCGATAGACTCATAACGATTGAAAACAATGTTTTTGTTTGAGTTTGGGTTTGACCAATTCGTAAAAAAAGAAGAAGAAAAGAACAAAAAATAAATCTAATTAAGACATGCGTGTCCGTCAACCTTAAACAATAATCTTTGTCAATTTCATTTTTCAGTCTTTATGATGGTCGATACTTGATCTAACTCTTACTGTTACATCCCCTGTCAACGCCGGGCTCTCCTGCTAGTTAACTATGTTACTTGTAAAGTCTAACCCTTTCACCTTACCCTAAACATAACAATTAATGTATAAACAATCAAAGTATACACCAGTTACAAATTCGGCTTTTTATTCTTCTTATTTAAAATTTATTTATTCTATGGAAATTAGGGTTTCAGGATTTTGCTTATAGGGATCTTAACCAAACAGGATATTAACCTTTTAGGATTGTAGTTTTCTTGATTTTAATCTTTGAGAATTTTGATCACTCAAAATTTTAGCATTATAATAGCAGTAAGTGTTATACCTTTTCAGTATAATAATCAATATATATATAGTTATATAATAATATCGTATGATTTATAGTCTTATGTAATTGATACAGGGGGCGGCAGAAATAACTCCCACGTATAGCTCCCAGAAATACCTACCATATAATGGTAATATATTAGTGACAATGGTGCCATCATCAAGCTAATGTCTTACCATTATGTGGGAGGTATTTCTGAGAGTTATACGTTGGAAGGTATTTCTGCGGCAACTTGTATTATAATAATAGTGTTTTATCGACAGCATTATATAATTTTAAATAAAAAATTATGTCTATTTTATACAGGCTTAAATATTTTGTGCTGTAATATTATTGTGCTTTACAAAGTATTATGTATATATTTATACTGTATGATAATATTGTAAGCTTTTACACGAGAACTTAATTAAAATATATTTTGTTCAATTTTTTCTTTCTTTCTTTCTTTCTTTAATTCATTGATTCATTTAAATTCTGTTCTCAATTCCAGCGTTTCGCAAATACCGAGTAATAACGTTTCTCCTCCCCACGCGAATACTATTGTCTCCTGTGAATCCATAGAAGCAACTGAGGAATTCTTGCGAGGATAATTATTCCTTAAGACAGCATACCTTCGTCCACTTCAGCTTTGTTTCTCTGTCAGAGACATTTCAAGTAGCATTTCTTTTCTAAATTTAAATACGCTTTTAGTGAGAGATAAATCACCCGGATGTTGATCTGCTAGGAAATGATGACGTCAACTTATGACCTACAGAACCATTTCAGCTTTATGACAGTTTTGCATTCAGATAGAACACCAATGAAAAGGCTTTTGTGTCTTCGCCAACGGTTAATTTTGTATTGTAATTAAATATAGCACAAAATAACTATTTTATAAAAACAAAAATAATAAAGAGATACGTGTATATAGGACACATTAGCTTGCACAGAATGAAGTGTCGTATTAAAAAAATGATTCGTGGTTTGGGGATAGCAAAATAGGCTTAAGTAGTGGTACAATATATTGCATTATTTACTATTGCAAATCTGGATATTTTAATGCGTTAAGTTGTAGCACATAAAGTGTCGGATTATTCATAATTTAATACCTTCAAGATGGATTTACGTAGGTTGCAATACATTGTATTATTTGCTACTGCAAATATTATAATTCTACTTTTGTATTAAGTTGTAATACATAAAATATCGGATTGATGATGATTTATGATTAGGTGTTATCAAGATCGATTGAAGTAGGTTGTATTATATTACGATTGTAAATCGATCTATTCTTCTTTCCTTTTAGTTCTACCAGTCCATCTTGAGATTCTTGACAAAATCCAAAGAAGGATTTATAGTGTAATCGATCCTGACCAGGCATCACGACTTCACTCATTTTCTCAGCGACTTGAGGCGCTTCCCTCTTTGTTTTTTACAGATATTTTTTCATGGCGAACCTTTTTTTTTTACCTCTGGTGTCCCGAATACATGAATTTAAGCGTGCTACTTGTTTAGCATCTAGATTCCAGCCTTTTACTATTAAACTAGCTAGAGGCAACTTCTATCCACAACAGTTTCTTTTCTCGAGTTTCCACCTGTGGAACTAACTTTCGTTTACTTCCTTTCAGATAACTACAATGTTGAAAAAATTAAATGCAACATTTATCACCATCTTCTGTCTTTTTGAATCCCGTTCATCTTTTGTCCTTGATTTTTTTTACTAATGTTTACAAGGTTCAAGTACCACTCAAGGTAGAGTGTTACTGTGTGGTGTTGTACTAGTGTAAGAAAATGGAAGACTTAAAGTTCCTGTGTCTATGCTGGAAAGACAACGACCAACTCTAGACTTAAAGTTGTCAAGATTTAATTAGTGAATAATATTTCAAGGTTCAGTCGGAGACGTTAGAAGTATAAGCTGGAAGTAGATTTTGGAAGGAACTGGAAACCCAATCATAAACAGGAAACAAGAGATAAGCTTCTACTCCTGTTAAAAAACCTGGGGAGGAATGTGAAAGGGACAACAGCCGAACCTATCTACTCCTATTTTCTCCATACTCCATATTCTTGGTCTTCTATCCCTGTAACGCCCTGCGAACTAGTAGCATTCCCACCCTGCTTGGGGTGAAATAATTAAAAAAAACAGTCTCTGTGATTTAAGATGATCTATGATTGAATTCAATGAAAATAGATTCAATAATGTGTATATTAAAAGGTGTATATTAAATGGATTCAAGGAGGTGTATATTAAAAGGTGTATATTAAATGGATTCAAGGAAGTGTATTTTAAAAGGTGTATATTAAATGAATTCAAGGAGGTGTATATTAAAAGGTATATATTAAATAGATTCAATGAGGTGTATATTAAAAGGTGCATATTAAATGGATTCAAGGAGGTGTATATTAAAAGGTGTATATTAAATAGATTCAATGAGGTTTATATTAAAATGTCTATATTAAATGGATTCAAGGGAGTGTATATTAAAATGCTTATATAGTGTCTTGTATAGTTTGCTTTTTTTTAATATGGATTTTGTTGCCGCATTTTCCATCTTCTGTGAAAATACATCCCAGATATTTAAGCTTCTGTAATTGTTTGATTTTGACATCTCGAGTTAATACCACGCATTTTGTCTTTCTTCTTTTGATAATAACCATACAGCTTGTCTTTTTGCAATTAACTAGTATATATATAAAAAAAAAAACGTCATCGTGAAATTCATGTTCATCATGATATTAACCCTTCTGTATAATATAGGGCCAAACTAGGTGTGGCTTCTGAGGTTTCTGTAACAAGAAATATTTTAAGGGGTAAAGTTGTTAGCCCCTAACAGGTTTTGAATTCGGAATTATCCTTCACTGGATCTATTGTTACTCCTATAGACTCTCTTGGGTAGAGTGCTACAGTTTCATCTGCTAGGTCCTGCTACTGTGATTTCTGTAGTTAATAGATTTTTACGGTGTGAACTTGCTAGTTCTGCGCTCAGGCAGTTTTAAATTCAGAGACTCTTAGACTAGTTAATAGGTTTTTACATTGTGAAATTGTTAGTCCTACGCCAAACGGTTTCAAATTCAAAGATTCTTAGAAAATTTAGTAGCTTTTTACCATGTGAAATTGCTAGTTCTCCGCCCAAGCAGTTTAAAGATTCTTAGAAAAGTTAGTAGGTTTTTTAAGGTGTGAAATTGCTAATCCTACGCACACGCAGTTTCAAATTGGGAGACTCTTAGGCTAGTTAGTAGGTTTTTACGATGTGAATTTCCTAGTCCTACGCCCAAGCCGTTTTAAATTCAGAAACTGTTAGACGAGTTATTGGGTTTAGTGGGAAGTCGTTAGTCCTAGTAGAGTAAGCAGTTTTTAATTCGCCGAATGTTACACTGATTCCTTCGCACAATCTTCCCCGCTATTTAACCCCTAGCTTGTTGTAGAAGAGATGGATTCGCATATTTCTAGTGATATTTGTGCGAAAACGAATTTCAATCCTATTTTCTGAGTTGTATAATTTGCTTTAGTAAATCTGTTCATTCGACTGTTGTATTATTTTTAGCCTATGACGTGTCGAATTAATGTATTCATAATTTAATTTCACGAATATGTATTAAAAAGGTTTGTATAGATAATTGCATAATTTGCTTTTTAAATATGGTTATTCAACTCTTTATCTACCTTTTCAGATACTCCGTTCATCATAATATTCGTTTTTTTTTTCACGATTACGTCGTAATTGAAGTTATATGATTTCGCTTTTTTCTCTAGGATGAAAAATGTTAACATGATGCGAGTGACTTTCAAAGAGGCAATGGAAGATGTGGCAGTAGCAGATTTAGTAACAGAATGAACCACCGCTTTACATTCCTTTTCAAATTCAGGAAAATTTCTTTTTCCTAACTGAATTTATTGAAATAGCGGGGAAACCATTTTTTGTATTCTCCCGGGAGGCCCATTCTGCTATCTTCGAAAATGATCCACATTTGTTGAGAATGTTTCCAAAAATATGGCCACCCAGAATCTCCTCTCCACGAAGAAACCGTGAAGAGCTGATTCTAGGTGGTAATTTTTTTAAATATATCTTCTGTTATCTAAAAGTTAAAAATAAAATAAAGTTAAGCAAGAAAAACATTTATTTGGAAATTTTTTTTTATAATAATTGAAATATTCTGAAATCTGAGCAATAAATAGTTATTAAACAATTTCTAAAACATTTAACAATTTTTAAAATAATTAATGTTCATGCAATTTTGTCACATGAAGGATATATTTTTAATTTTCTATTTTCTTTAATTGCAAGAAATCGATATTGAAAAATAAATGTTTTCAACACCAATTTTCTGTATTGTTTTCGATGAAAACTATTCACAATTCATTAAAATGAGAAAACTAATTTCAAATGTGAACTAAATAAAGTATTAAAATAAGAACTTCAAATAAAAATTGAATACGAAAGATTTAATTTAAAAAAACTAAAAATTATTTTAGTAGAATCTGGGTTTCGTCTCTAGGTTCTTATTTAATAACTTACTAACTTAAATTAAAAAATTACTAAATTAAATTACAAAATTACTTAACTGAAGAGTAACCCAGAATAAAATAAATACATAAAATAAATTATTTAGTGAAATATTAATTTAAACAAATTACGACTTACTTTGAAATTTTGAAGAGATTATTTGCAAAGACGTTAATGATGAAATAGAACTGAATAAACGAAAAAGACGACACTAAAATCACGTGACCTTTTTAAGGATTATGTCATCTATAGGTTCCCATAGGTAGAAATTGGGAATGTTTATACACTAAAAATTATTTAATTTTGGGGGGAAAATATATTGTCTTAAACAACTGTTAAGAGCTTTTCAATTTTTGATTCGTAAATGTACTTTTCACTTAACAATATCACCAAACTGCCACCTTGAAAACAATGAACAACTTTAAACGATTTTTTAATATTATAAATTGTTTAATTAAAATTTAAAAAAAGTGAAAACAATTCTTGTAAAAATTAATTATTCATCAAAAGTTTTTTCTTCTTAAGACAATAAGTATCCTTAATAAATCTTATTTATCAATTATTAATTTATTATATTTATAATTGTTTTGTTTCAATAAATTTGAATTAATCCATATAATTTATCAAAGCAATTAAAAGCTTTTCTAATTAAATAACGTCATAGTTTTATTGTGACGTCATTATGTGGGCCGCTGACGTAGACAAAAACAAGATTTTTAGCCAAAATTTCCAACGTGCTAGAAAGGATTAAAAAATAAAAAAATAAAAATAAAAGTGTAATTTGGTCTTTCCTCTTAATAATAACATAAACATTTTGATGACAAAACTTTGTTTTTATTGAATTTGGGGCCTTTTTGCATCATGCTATGCAGTTTTTTTTTTTCGCGAAAAAGTGGAGTTACCTAAAATAATATATATATCTATAAAATTTATATATATATATATATATATATATATATATATATATATATATATATATATATATATATATATACATACAGTGTGTCTATAAAGTCTCTTTACAATTTAAAAAAATATATCACAAAGGCAATGCGTCCTGGTTATGACGATAAGTTACATCCTGCAGCAAGACCTCTGATCGGGAGGTTTTGACGAGCGTGGGACCACCTTATAATTTCTGTTGTGCTCAGGTCCAGCCTGACCCGAGGAGGTTGCTGAGTCATACTTATGGGCAAATAGTTAACCATCAGACTGTAGTCAAAAAAACTATAAAGGTATAAAAATAGATTTTTATAGTAAAAATACCAGCAATGCCTTTGGAAAAGGGAAGAAATGTATTGCCACCGATGCATTTAAAAAAAAAAAAAATATTGCCAGCAATACATTTGACTCTCAACAAAACTCTCTTACGTCAATGAAACCTGATATAACCTCATACATATATATATATATATATATATATATATATGTATGTGTGTGTGTGTGTGTGTGTGGCTGGATTGCAGTGTAATTTAAACATGATCAGTATTTTTATATTATTTGGCTCTGCAAAGAGATATTTCAGACAATATTTAATACGCTGCAAATAAGCGGTAATGTCCGAAAGACTAAAATCATTATTACAGACGAGAAAGTGTCTTGACAAAGATTTGTCTGGCGGCCATTTGCAATTCAAATGAGTCTTCGAAGCTGTAGCGAAAAATTGCTAAATATCCTGAGAGTAAACGAGAAACCAAATGGCTTGATCTTCAACTACAAGAAAAAATAACAACTCTAAAACAACAGAAATAATAACATACCCCCCACCCCCCAAAAAAACAAAAAAACGATGGATCAAAATTTAAAGAAAAACTGGAATAATTTCAGTTCGGTGAAAATGAGATTAAAAGATTGTCCGACGCATTGCTTAATATATATTCCACTAGAAAAGCTTTTTTTTTTTTTTCGCTTTTCACCCATTTGTCAGTGAAATAATTTAGCTGCCTGTCGCCCATCCGTTTCATTGCCGCTTTGACATTTCAAAATGTTTTGTCGATTTCAGAAATCAATTTTTACTTGAAGAAAAACTTAAAGATAGATTAACTTTTTCAGCATTTTGTTTTGAAGTTGTTTTTCATTATTATCCGCGATGTTTATCAGACAATTGTTGTAATTAAGCATCCCATTTGGTCTCTGAATTTGACATATACGAGCAATAACATTGACAAAATTGCTTTAACAAAAAATCAATTGTGTGACATCAATTTCGATTCTCAATACTGCAAGACATAAATATTCACAACACCTGGCAATACACACCACCGATTAATGTCACTCTCACTTCACCAGTACGAGAGAAATTAGAATATTTTGTAGCAGTGTCAGCGGTTAGCATCCGCACCCAAGATTGACCGAGTCTATACGCACAACGTTCACTTTATTAGCTATATTCTTCTATCATCGGGGATGGACCCGATTTTTCCCTTAGAACCGCCTTAGTTCTTTTTAGCATGGATCCTACAATGTCCTGGAAGCATTATTTCGAAATTAGGGTCCATGTTATTACGATGGTTTTCAGCAATTCATCTAAACTGGTTGGTTGCAAAATTTTCCACTAAAGATGATATATTGGATGACGATGGAGCCTACCTTGACGCGGAAAACTAATTGTGTATTTCATGAATCAGTCTTCTTTTTTTCTTTTTTTTTTTTAAATCGGTATCACGCCTATCAAGGGAGTAAATTCATCAAGGAAAAAGAGATTAAAAGTGTGACGGAAATTAGGAACATAAACATTAATAATGAGCGGGAAGAGAAAAGAGTAATCAGGAATATCAATATATAGCGATTGACATTGTATTAGGTTGGTGCAAAAATAATGACGTAATAATGTCGTTTTTTGACGTTAAAAAATACGTCAAACACGACATTATTACGTCATTATTTTTGCACCAACCTAATATTTAAATTTTAGATTAAAGTTGACTGGAAAGCATGGAGCCGGAAGGGAGTACCACTAGCAGAAAGTGAGGGAAAAGAAACTGTTAGCATAGAATTTACAGTTATATTTATATATAATAATATTATATTATTATATATAATAATAATAATATATATATATATATATATATATATATATATATATATATATATATATATATATATATATATATATATATAATAATTTATTCTTAAATAGAAAAAAAAAAAAAAATTAAACAAAATGTGGATTGGATTTAAAAATACTTACTTGATTGAATTCTTACTATCTGTATACATACATATATATATATATATATATATATATATATATATATATATATATATATATATATATATATATATATATTGCCTCTAGTTATGATCGAAACCCGAATGAATTGGCGTCAGTCGGAGATTCTACTACTAAGCCTTCGATTTTTTCGAAACCTGTGTCCGAACTCATAAATCGGCCTCCGTCATGTCCTTACGGCAGCCACTTGCCAACTTGTGGTGAAAACCGCATCGAAATCGGGTGAGAAATGCAGCCTGGGCAAGGTAACAACGCCCACGACAGACACACAGACAGACAACATGAGAAATATAGATTATCGATTTTTTAGGAATCTGAGTCCGAACTCAAAAATCGGCCTCCGTCATGTCCTTAATAATTGAATTTTAGCGTATTTTAGCGACAGGAATATATATATATATATATATATATATATATATATATATATATATATATATATATATATATATATATATATATATATATATATATCCAAAATATATATTAAATTAAAAAAATTCTCAGCGTTCCCACTTTACTTCTTACTCATGTGTAGTCGAGTTAACGTAAAAATTAATTTACATATCGCGACAGCTATTAAGGAGATGTGATTAAATATATTTTAAAGATTATTAAAAAAAATATTCATTATTATTATTGTTTAGGTAATAAGCATTATAACATATCACAAATAGCTATATTGTGGAAAAAATAATTTTCGGCGATATAACCGTGTTTTGCGTATTCATGGTTATTTTTTAACTTTCATCAAAAACGACATTTTTGTATATGTAGTTATGGATAATATACATTAATTACTATTTTTTTAATTAATAACTATCTGTGCTTAGTTGTTGACATTAATAGCTATCTGCTGTTAAAATTTTGGAATAATGCAATAATAAAAATTTAAATTTCATCTCTCTGATAGATATCACGATCTGTTAGTGCAATGAGGCCCTTAAGTGAAAAAGTTTTTCTACATTATCATACTTCTTTCAAACAAAATCAATAATCTATTACGTCAAGCGTTATTTTAGGTGAATAACTCTGTTTGAAATAAATGTCCCGATCTTAAAAAAAAACCCCAAAAGACCAAAACAAAAACAGTGTATATTACTTCTATCATCTTGCGCAGCGGAGAAAATGGGCTCTCTTGCAGGATTCGAACCTGCGTCCTTCTTTCTTAGAAGAAACCACAGTTGCTTTATAACTTCCCCAAAGACTGTGACCCGAGTTGGCACCCTCAGCTGAACTTAGAACTCCTCACGCAGAGTTCAAAGTTAAACTAGCAACCATCATTCAAGATTATGTATCATTTTTTGCCACTATTTTTCGAGAATGCCACTCCGTCATAAGATGAGGACAAGGGAATATTACTTGACATATTTGCTACAGAAAAAAAGAAATGCTCGATTTCTTTTTGTTTTTTAACATAAAGTAATAAAGTCGAAAGATTTTTATCTAAGGTAAACCATTAGCATTTCTATAAACAACACATACTTTCTTTGGATATTAGAAACGCAAATGTGTTTATACATCAACCCATTCGCTTCTCCGTCAAACAGAATTCCGATATCCTGGAGCTGCAGGGTAGGCTTTGCTATATTTACAAATAACATTAGTGTTTAAAGTGTTTAATAGACGTCTCTATCGAGCAACCTGATACACTGCTCGTTCTCTCTTCTAAGAGCAAATTCGTGTACCTTTCTAAAATGATAGATGTGTATGTCTTCAGCGGCAGGAGGCCAGGCCGCTTCTGGTGATACCTACTTAAGGCCTCGCTGTCTGTCGCTTACATCCTCTTCAATTTCGAAAAAGACGCGGATTTGGTAAACATGGTTTTCAGTGCCGTTTCGTCTTGGCATGTTAAGTCTTTACTTCTCCGGCGTGTGAATAGTCAGATACAGCCATTTGAAATATGCCTGCCACTACCAACACTTAAGAAGCTATACGCAAGCCTCCCTGGCTATTTTTATGAAAAAAAAAAAGAGAAAAGAACAGAACTAAAAATATGGCGTCTAATCTTTAGACCGATCGTCAAGATATCGACACAAATCTTGTGCCTATCCAACCACACTTAATGTCAAATGACGGTGATAAGATCGATAGGGTGATTGGAATCTCGAGTAATTTGGCGTTGACGAGTTTCAGACTATAGGCATTTTGATCATCCCTGACAAGATAAACTGGATTTGCCGCTTAGAACGCTGTGATATTTTTCGGATAAATTTGATTACAGTAGCTTACAATACATGATGTGGAAGGCCATTGCCAGCAATGTTTTTTTTTTTTTTTTTTTTTTTAATATTACAGGCAAAAAGTCTTACAACCTTTTGATTAAATTGATTTTAAAATATGGAATAAGAAAAAGAAAAATATATGTTTGAAAAAAAACAAAACAAATATTAACGTATAAAATTTACACCGAGTATAATTGTTCTGTATAAAGCAGGGATATGCCGGTGGACGAAAATTTAACAATATGGAAAAATGGGACAGGCGAACCGAGTTCAATTTCCAGCTGATAATTTAAGCTTCGCGCTAATTCCATTGAGTCGGTGAAGTTCCGTCCATGATAGACGCCTTGGCGATCATGTATCTTTTGATTCATGACTGACTAGACAGAAGATTTTCCCGCAGTTGGTTGCTGTTTCTTTCTGCGGTAAACTGGTTGCCACCCAAGGCTATAGGATCAAATCTACCTTGCTATTTAATCCATAGCATTATAAAAGATGGATTCGCACATTTCACAACAGTATTTGCGCGTAAGGGAATGTAACGAACCTGACTGGAATTCGAACACGGCTCTCCGATTTCTTATTATCCATTACTCCCCAACGCACACCCGCTAATCCCATTAGGACAAGTATAAATCATTTCCTTCTACATCCCATGGATAAAATACTGCGACAGACAGGACTCTCGTTAGCCTTAGTTGGTAATCAGTCTAAGAGGACATCTCCCTATTCCCAAACATGACGAATACAGCAACTCCACACTTTTTTCCCAATAAAAATCACGGTAATATGTACGGTATTTACTTGACCCCCCCCCCCCACTGAGTCAGGTTGTGACACAAGGTCAGTTTTTAACGTGAGGACCCGAGTGTTTTCAGCCGGGCCGCTGGTCTAATCAGGTCTTAGCTGATCATAGCTTGTCCAAGCTGGTCAGAACTGGTCTAAGCTAGTCATAGCTAGTCTTGGCTTGTCATAGCAGGTCCAAACTGGTCAGAGCCGGTCCAAGCTAGTCATAGCCGTGATACTACCAGCACAGGGACAGAGCCCTGTGACCGGTAAGTATCCGAATGCGTACACCCCTCCAAAGAGGAATTTACACCATCACGGTAATATATACTTTGCAGATATTAACGGAAAGAAAGATAAAGAGTGTCATATGCTGAAGTAACATGGTGTTTAAATAAAAGAGATATAATTTACAAATTCAGACGCCAGCACGATGCTGACCAGGCAGGCAGAACGGGTCACCGTTTAGAGATGCGGATTAACTAACGCGTCCTAGTCAATATACGCAAGGGAAAAATGAACAATTTGCAGAGGTGTGTCCATGTATCAGGTTCAGCAAGAGCCGAACATTTGATTAAAAACAAAACAAAACAAAAAAACAGCGATGGGTTCGGTCATCTAGTCCGGGCATTTTCTCTGAGCTGATTAAGACGAATACCGATTATCAAACTGAAGATTTGTGATTCAATATATATTGCCTCACCAATCATCTCTCTGTAAATAGAAGGAGTGTTTGGTGGGCTTAAAGGTAATTAACCGTTAATGTTATATTTTTTGTTTGTTTGTATATAACATTAGTCTGGGGTTGGACATTTTTTAGTCGCTGTGCAGATAACTTTTTGTCATCGATTTTTGCTTTGATGAGAGAAGTCTGATACACCGGTTAAGCTGGTTGTTAATCGCTATATTTCGGTATAACCAATTTACGGTAATATAGATTTTTTTACCTCTCTTTCTCATTCTAAATTGTTTCATTTTATAAATGGCCTCGTAGCGTTTGTACTTTTACCGGCCCGGAATTTAAAATGAAAGTAGATTCACGCGCTATATTCTTAAAACCGTGGTTCCCAATTACAATTTTAAGGGAGTGGATTCGTGAATGAGTTGCTAACTGATTTTTTTTCTTGCGAGTCTGTATGTGTATTAGTGTGTGTGCAAGTTAATATAGAGTATGCATGCATAAAACTATTTGTATGTATGTATGTACATGTGTAATTACGTATGTAATATATTTCACTGTTAAGAAACAGAATTGTTTCTCCTGATGATGACCAAGCTGGCTGAAACTAGTCGAGGAATCTAATTGAAATAATAAAACAAAAACTATTAATATTAATATACAACCCAGTGTGTCTGAAAATTTTAATTTTTTAATTTCTCAATATTACTTATTGTTCAAAACATATATATATATATATATATATATATATATATATATATATATATATATATATATATAAATTTTTAACAGTTTCTTAGTAATTTGTTCATCAGTATTTCAACTGTACTTTCGTTCTTTTATTTTTCTCTTTCATGGATGGCATGTTCTTGGAAGCATGTTTAGACGAAATTAATGGCTTTTTATGCATTCTTCACGTAAAAAGGTGTTCAGTTTTGATTAACTGTAATTATATATCACGTGGGAGAAGGCATCAAGATTTTATAGGTGATTAGGTGGGGTGGGGTATGCCCAGAAAATGTTGGGAATCACTGGTCTAAGATGGCATTACCAATTTACGGTAACGTGTTTATATATATATATATATATATATATATATATATATATATATATATATATATGAAGAAAAATATTTGGAAAAAACAAACAAAAATCCTTAAATGCAATTATGTTGTTTTAATATGAATGAAATGTCAACGTCTGACGTTTCGGTTTAATAAACCTTCTTCAGGACAATATTAATTAAAATACAATTAACATAATCAGTTCAACATGACAAAGACGATGGACATAAAATCAAGACTTATCCAAAACAGATAACTGAAAATTTTAAATGATCAGCTTTCCGTTTAAGCATGGTCACGTTGTCGTCAAATGGGCGACGCTTTCAAAACGTATTCCTAAAATTTGAGTATTTTGAATGAAAACGAAAAATGAAAAGAATTCTATTATAACCTAAAATCTATATGTACGCTTGTCGAGCATTAATCTCGCTAAAAAAGGGGAAATACTAAAGATTTAACGACAACGTGACCTTTGTCATCGATTTTTTCTTTAATGAGTGAAGACTGATAAACTGGGTAAGCTAGTTTTTAACCACCATATTTCAATATTACCCTTTTACGGTAATATTTATTTTTTTTACCGATCTTTTTACCATGAATGCCCTTTTAATATTTCTGTTCATATTGCTGTTATAAAATTTTGTACTACTGCTTGTATCGTTCTCATTCCTTAATAATGTTTTTCTTTTTCTAATTCTTTAACACTCAGTAGCCTCTTGTGTCTTAGTGACTTCATTGCCTTGTGTTGATGAGTGAAGACCGATAAACCGGTTAAGTTGGTTTTTAACCGTCATATTTCAGTATTACCAATTTACGGTAATGTTTATTTTTTACCCAACCTATTGCCATGAATGTTGTTTAATATGTCTGTTTTTATTGCTGTTGTAAAATTTTGTACTGCTGCAAAAATATTTCAAAGGAGATATAGAATTACCCGCTTTTTGAGCTGTGATATCACGGGTAGGATTGTTGACCAAAAAAGTGAAGCGTTGCGCTCAGTCTATTGATTCCATTGCTTAGAAATGAAACGATACTGTCAATTCTGGCGCCAAAAGGGAAAATGAAACAGCAATCATAATTGTTTTTTTAGCGCTAACTGCCTTTGAATCGAGGCAAGTTTTCGGATTCTATTTTCCTTAGTGTCTTTTAGATACTTCAGAGCTCTTTGACATTCGCTTCATTCATCTACTTCGTGAACAGGCTAAATATATTTGTGCATTGGAGGAAAAAGTCTAGAACTCAATATTGAGCAAATAATTCTTCAGTGATTTATCTGTTTTCTTTTACTTACTTTCAGCACTCAGTCTGAATGCTTTGAACTGGAAATTGAGGAAATCATCGATTGGCAAATGTCAGGAATTAATGCAAGTGTTAATGACAGAACAAGGCTATTATATTCTATGATATAAATGCATTGCTAATGGTTTTACTATAAAAATGAATTGAGAATCAATAAGAAAGCAATTGCCAGTGCCAGGAATTAATGCAAGTATTATAACAGAAAAGGTCTATTGTCCGTATACACACACACACACACACACACACACACACATATATATATATATATATAGTGAGAAAGTGAGATAGATAGATAGATAGATAGATAGATAGATAGATAGATAGATATGTATGTATGTAAAATGTAGATCCATTACTAAAGTTTTTACTATTAAAATGCATTTAGATTAAAAAAAGGAAAGAATTGTCTGCGTCAGGAATTAATGTAAGTGTTATGATAGAAAATTTATTTTATACAAACGCACACACGCACCTATATATATATATATATATATATATATATATATATATATATATATAATTTTTATACGTGTGCGTATATGTATGTGTGTGTACAATTTCAGATATAACTAAAAATATATCTGTAAAAGATGAATAAAGACAAAAGCAAAACTTAGCCGACGCCTTTCCATGTAAGGATTTTAATTTGTAACAACTATTTATGAACAAAAGTAAAATGTCGTTAGCTATTCAGAATTTGAAAGTTAAGAACGCTTATAAATATAATTCAGGATAACTCAAAATCTAGGTAAAGTATGGTTGATGCTAAGTGATGTAATTTAATGTCTAATTGATAAAAGTGGGTAAATGATGTTGCTGAATTTTCTTTTATAATATAATTATTATTTGTATTATACATGCAGAAATGAAAAAAAAAAGTATGAACGCAAAAAGGAGCTTATACACAACAATTAACTAAATGAATTAGTTATATATTGAAATAAATTCAATCACAACATCGGTCGAAAGAATGTGACACTTATTAAAAGTGAAAGGAACTTAGACGGAAAATTCTTGAGAATGCCACTAACGAATATTATTACAATATAAATCTACACCCCAGACTTTTTCAAGTATCTCCGATCGTGAAAGAAATACACCTTTCCCAAGCCAAGCCAACTTACATGACTATAAAAATTCCAAGTCAACTTATATGCCTAGAAAAATTCATAACCTATTATTTAAAATATATAATACATGAGTTAATCCCAAACTAAAATAATATAAATAATAATTACATTATAAAAAACAAAAAACAGCAACAACATTTACTTACTTTTTTCAATTAAACCTTAAATTACATCACTTAGTATCCTCCATAATTTATCTAGACTTTTCAATTTGGCTCATGTATATTTATTAGCGTTCTTAAATTTAAAAAATTGAAAAACTAACGACATTTTACATTTTTGTTTATAAATACTCGTGGCAAAATAAAATCTTTACATTTGCCTTGACATATATATATATATATATATATATATATATATATATATATATATATATATATATATATATATATACAGTGGAATCTCGGTTCACGAATTTAATTTCTTCCTAAAGACCGTTCGTAAAGCGAAATGTTCGAAAACCGGAACTATTTTTCCAATAGGAATCAATGTGGTGAAAAAAGTCACAGTACAATAAAATTGGAAAACAAAAGCACGGCACAACACATGAATGTATACAATATGGCGGTCGACTCAGACATTATTCAGTTCTTGTTAACCCGATGCGTCAATGTTGTTCGAGAACCGAGGCATTTTCATCTCGAATTTTCTGTTATAAAACCGATTTGTTCGACATATGAGACGTTTGAGAACCGAGCTTTCTCTCTGTCTCTCTTTCTGTCTCTGTCTGTCTCTCTCTCTCTCTCTATATATATATATATATATATATAGAGAGAGAGAGAGAGAGAGAGAGACAGAGAGAGAGACAGAAAGACAGACAGACAGACAGAGAGAGACAGAGAGAGAGAGAGAGAGAGAGAAAGAGAAAGCTCGGTTCTCGAACCTCTCATATGTCGAACAAATCGGTTTTATAACAGAAAATTCGAGATGAAAATGCCTCGGTTATCGAACAAAATTTCGGTTCTCGAACAACATTGACGCATATATATATATATATATATATATATATATATATATATATATATATATATATATAAAGTTCATTTTCTTCCCCAAGACATTCATTTCAGTAGTTCATTGCTACCAGCAAGCAGAAATATTTCTTCTCCTGATGATGGCCATTTTGGCCGAAACTAATCGAGGAATCTAAATGAAATAATAATAAAAAAAAACGAAAGAATATTAATCTACAACCCAGTGTGTCTGAAGATTTTAATTTTTTAATATTTTTTTTATTGTTCATATATATATATATATATATATATATATATATATATATATATATATATATATATATATATATATATATACTTTAAATGCAGTGCTACGGATTTTACTTTTAAAATGCCTTGACAAAAAAGGAATTGTTTTTCACTGTCAGGAATTAATTTATGTGTTACTCACTGAACAGGGATATCGTATTTATAAAATAAATGCATTGCTAGTTACCTGTAGAGAAACTCTTTAAGAATCATGGGTAAAGGGGATGTTTTTGATATTCGATTAATGATTCTTGGTTGTCATTAACAGTAGATTGAATCTCTACCGTATAGCTTTATTTCAATTTGACTTTTTAGTACACTGCGGTGATTTTTATGCTAGCCACACTGTTAAATATTTCATATTTTGCATGATCTGACCTTTGTGTTAGCCTTGTGAGAAACTAATGTCCTTTTGCAACATAAACGCTCACAGAATTTTTCATAGATGTCTAAACCTATTAGTAGAAGTTGTTTTAACATCAAACGACATGACAAAGTTCACACGCATTAAAATATCATGGTTTACATTCAAAACCATCCAATCATGACAAAATGAAGCATTAAAAAAAAGACTAAATACAAGAAAAGTTCAAATCAGTCTAAGGCAGTGTTTCCCAAACGGTGCTGCGCGTCTAGTAGTTGCGGCAGAAGAGGATAGCCGGTGAGGGGGAATGATTGAAGGACATTCAAAGATGTAGAAACATTTAAAAAAAATTCATATGCCAGAAATAAATATGATTTCAAAGTTTTAATTATGATGGATTACTTGTAATTGTCTGAATGAGTCCCAGTATAAATAGTTATAAATGAATAATTATTGAGCAATTTTATCATTACGATATTTTTTGATTATACCAAAAGCTATGAATATAGTTACCAGGGTCCGCAAATTGGAGGAGAGAGTTATTAATGATAATGTTTTGACGCGGTCATCTCTCTTTAACACTATCTTTGCGTTTTTTTTTTTGTTTTTTTTTTCTGTTTTAAATGTACTTTCTATCACATAAAATTTGGTGGGGCGCGAGCAAATTTTAAGTCCGAAAATGAGACCCAGAGAAAAAAAGTTTAGGAACCACTGGTCTAAGGGGACAAACAATTCCACTTACGAAGGATGGATTCAAACTAAGTATCGTAGAGATAGGTTTATGCACCAAATACAAGTGCCGCCACAATTAAATTATTTCTTTCAATTTTATTTCACCGGGGCAGTGTTTATTCGGAAGTTCTTATTAGCTTTTAAATCTTTTCTTCCGCAACATGACTCTTAGATTCTAGTTTATTAAATTTATAATAATATTTCATGAATTGGAAAATTCATACAATTATGACTACGACAGACGGCACTTGTATTTGGTGCAAATAAAAACATCCTGTATTTTTACTGATATGTTTATGACTTTTTTGCGCTCTGTACCTATCTTTACTAATACGATTTTTACGACGAGACTAAAACTTGTGGAAGTACCCTAATCAGCAGATATATTAGTAGATAATACCAAAATACGAAATAACACCTACTGCAAGGAAAGACAAAATACTCGAAACAATTACGATAAAAAAAAAACAAATACTCGCATTATATATAAATACACCTTTCACTGGATGGAGAGGGCAATATTTTAAGGCGTGTATAAAATATTTAATAAACATATAATAATAATAATAATAATAATAATAATAATAATAATAATAATAATAATAATAATGATAATAATAATAGTGGCTACGCAGTGCAGGGTTGAAAGCGGAAACTGAAGGTTTTATCCTTGCTGCACAGGACCAATGCTTGCTAACTAGGAATTATCAAGCACATATACTAAAATATTGTGTCAGCCCAAAATGCAGATTCTGTGATAAATATCCAGAAACGATTGATCATCTTGTATCAGGTTGCACGATGTTGGCACCCACTGAATATAAAACCCGACATGACAGAGTGGGCCAATATCTGCACTGGAAAATCTGCAACTTCTACGGGAAGGAAACTGAAAGAAACTGGTACCAACACCACCCAGACCCAGTTACGGAGATAGGACCTGTTACAATTCTATGGGACTACACAATTCACACTGACAGAACAATCAAGGCCAACCGCCCAGATATTGTTATTAAAGACCACAAACAAAAACGGTGCCTCCTTATTGATATGGCAGTCCCTGCTGACTGCAATGTATCTTTGAAGATATTCAAAAAGCTGTCAAAATACAAGGACCTTGAAATAGAGGTCTCGAAAATGTGGCACATGGGAACGTCAACAATCCCTGTTGTAGTTGGAGCCCTAGGACTGGTTGGAAAAGATTGCAGTAGACTAATTGAAGGGATTCCTGGAAGCCCATGCCTCAAGGAGATACAAAAAATTGTTCTGACAAGTACAGCCCACACTTTACGAAGGGCTCTATCTATGTAATTATTTTATTTTATTTTATTTTTTTTTTTGTCAGTGAAAAGTGTCATGATGCCATTTCTAACCTTAGGTCCCTGGGTGGGACCCGGAAAGAAATGTGTAAACGCCAGAAAGCAAAGAAAATAATAATAATAATAATAATAATAATAATAATAATAATAATAATAGCAGCAATAATAATACGTATAGAATTTTAGATATATTTTGGGGGTTCAGTAGATCCGTTTTACTAAAACAGGATTTATTCACAAGTGTTCTTTTTTGTGTATTCATATTTGAATATTAAATCAATATAAATCGATTAGCCATATGAATGCTTAGTTTTTATAATTACCTATTTGGGCATGAACTCAGACCTCATCAGTATTACCAGCTCTCGCTAAAACTGCTAAAATAGAAAGAAAAACATTGCTTACTGGTGCCAGGAGGTGGAAATGTTACAGGACTGTCAAATAGAATTGGTGAACGGAGATCGAAATCTGGTTGCAGTTGCTTATGTTCGTTTGGTAAGTAAAGAATATATTGGGTATATGCAAAAAATTGAATTTCTTTTTGCGGGGCGGGGAGTGGGGTTTTAAAACGATGCTTACAGTTAAAATGTTTCGCCTTTCTATTCAGATATCTTTGACAGAAATGTCAAAATGTTTGAAATTAAACAACTGGGAAAGTCGTCACTCTTTTATAACGACATTACAGCACAGGCAGTATAAACGCAGCTACATCCATTGTCATCCATAACAGAACCCTGTTGTTATATATATATATATATATATATATATATATATATATATATATATATATATGTGTGTGTGTGTGTGTGTGTGTGTGTGTGTGTGTGTGTACATATTTTTATATTGTGCGCAGTGATCTGGAAAACCAGCGAAACTTAAGTCGCACACCTAAACGTAGGTATTTATAAGTACCTTTATTAATATATATATATATATATGTGTGTGTGTGTGTGTGTGTGAAAATATATAGAAAATAGGAAAGAACTTGTTATGTAGCGTGTTGGAATCATATTTTTAAATAAATAATTATATATATATATATATATATATATATATATATATATATATATATATATACCAGGGGTAATAGCAAAATTATCCAAATCGTGTAACAGCAAATTTGTCCGATTGTTAGATTAGACTTTGAACCGTTGTAACTTAGGAATGTTTAAAGATATCTTACTGGAATTACCCGAGGTTTTTATAACACTATTGGATTCTACTTTTAGCAATAATAATGTAAGATTACTCTCCAAGTTTAGCAGAAGAATCGTGATGAAATTGATTGTAAACGAAAATGACATGTTCATCATTAATTAATTATAGGTAAGGATCGGAAGTTCATGAAATATTGAAAAAAATTTCAAATATATATATATATATATATATATATATATATATATATATATATATATTATTCCAGTATCATTTCCACCTTATTCAAGATGAACTTCGCCCTCCCTAACCTAACTTTCCTTCCTGGAGTATTAAGGTACCTCACAAGTTTCACGTTTGATTTCATTTTCAAGTCTTTTTGTCACTGCTCTTTGAACTATCATAACTGAAACTTCTCTCTCTCTCTCTCTCTCTCTCTCTCTATCTATCTATCTATCTATCTATCTATCTATCTATATATATATATATATATATATATATATGAACATGCTTATGAAGATGCGTAAATTTCAAGATTGGTTATTCCTAAATTTTTCACTTGAGGATGAGACAGGGCTTGATACTTTAATTCAATTAATTTTAATAATTATATTGAGGTTTTCGGCTCTTATGTAGCAAAAGAATCATATTTTTTAAAATAATTATATATATATATATATATATATATATATGTGTGTGTGTGTGTGTGTGTGAGTGTGTGTATGTATGTATATAGTTAAACCTAGAGAGCCAGACAAACCTACCAAGGTTTCACCTAAACGGATCGTATATATATATATATATATATATATATATATATATATATATATATATATATGTGTGTGTGTGTGTGTGTGTGTGTGTGTGTGTGTGTGGAGATTAAATACAGATCAAATATGGATCAGAATTTAACAGATTGATAGAATAAAGATCAAATAGGTAAACTTTATAAATCTAACATGTTTCGTTTTTTTTTATTATTAAACCTTCATCAGAGAATAAAGTATGGTAAAACTTTCTGGTATTTTTATTTTTGTGTTGCGTGATTTTTATTGCTTCAACAGACTTCACATGCATTTGACATGACAAGCAGCGTTCCCAAATCAACATGCGGACTAACTACAAGCATAAATATTGCGTACTAAACACACACACACACACACACATGTATGCATACATATGCACATCATCATTCGAATCCCGCACAGAAAAACTAGATATACTTACATGCATAAAGTATACATCCAAACACTGCCCGGCACATCAAATACAAATGACTTATGCTGCAAAGTGTTTTAAAAGAAACCGAAAAGTACGAATGAATTTTATATGAGAATTTTATTCAGTCTTTCATTTTATCATATTCTAACTCTGCTTGTTCCTTCGTTAGCATATAGTTTGTACCTTGCGACTACCTCATGAAATGATTGCGAGGAAAAACGGAAAAGACACATCAGAGACGCGGTTTGGTTTCAGTGAAAGACAGAATAACAGGAGGAGGACGTGATAACGCCCCGAAGTCCAGTATTCGCTGACATATAGAACAACTGATAATATGTAACAGTTCAGTACATTTCTTTATTTATAACGAAATTTTCTTAATACTTTGCTTAGCTTCTAGATGACACCTTTCGCTATCCCAATAGACTTTCGGATTTCGTTGCCCCACTTTCTATCTGTTTAAATATTTACCAACTGTTAATACTACTGGTAAAATGGAGGTATAAATTGGCCTCAGTGGGTATAGTTTAGACAAGTCTATTTTATACCCCGGTACATGAATTATGCTAGCTCCACACACACACACACACACACACACACAGGATTGTTCTTGATTAAGCTAAACTATACCTGTGTATATTCTGGGTGTGATTATTTTGGACGGATACACTGGTAAGAAGAATGTCATTCCCTAATCTTTTAAGTTAGACTGCTCGCGCTAAAAAACTATTTGAATTCTTAACTATTTCATTTCGATTTATAGCACCATTGGAAAGTTCATAGCTATCTCAGTCACAAGGTAGACTCGCAGGCCGAAGTATTGAAACTTATTAAAGACACAAGTAGAAAATATCAAAGAAGATATGTACGTTTTGTGATCTCTGTTCCTGTTTAGCTTTAAATAAAACCCCTAAGACGTTCTAAAATTGGCAATGATACCCGCACGACGCCCCGCCGTTATGAGTTTTTTTAAGGGTGAAGACGGTGTGAATGTTCTTAGTGGGTTGTCCAGCACAAATTCCTTTCCCGTTGGATACCCCATTTGTTATTAATTCTACTAACAGACAAAATACCCTTGATGTTAGATCCACAGCAACAAACATGTTTGATATTATTTACTCAGGCGGGAATAAAAAAATATATAAGAAGATATATTTTTCTCCAGATGTTAGACAAATAAGAAATAAAGGAGTAACAATTTCGTCATTTCAGTAGATTAGTTCTTAATTCGGTGAGAAAAATATCGCTTTTCCCAAAAATAATGCAAAAGTTTGCAGCGGCGTTTTTTATTACAATGTTACAGAAATCTTAGAAGTGTCTCTAATTATTTATTAGGTTGGTGCAAAAATAATGTCGGTTTTTGACGTATTTTTAACGTCAAAAACCGACGTTATTTTTGCACCAACCTAATATTTAATGAAGTGGGTGTGCCGGTTTACAAACAATAACGTAAGAATTGAATCTCTCGGATTCAAATTTATATTTTATGCGCTTTAATACTTCGTTACTTAATCTCGATTAGTCTGTGGCATGAACAGCTCCGCTGCCTGATCCGACATTTGGACCTATCTTTTGTTTGTGAGTAACTTCTCTCTTCTCCGGGACGGTTGCTTATATATCCATCTCTCCAACATATCAGTCGCAGCATTGTCCACAGGTGTTCACCTTTCACGGTCACCAGTGACTTCGGATGAATCACTGATGTTGTAACCTAGGAAAGGTTACTGAATAGAATAATCACACAAAGGTTGGTAATAGAACGATAATACTTAGTACAAGAACAACACATATAAGATTCGCCAAAGACTCGTAGAAGCAGTCAACTGCTAGAAGTGAGTCAAGTGAATTTCACAATGAATCTTCAGCTGCGGGGTATCTACCAACCGGTCAAATCTGGCACAAGGCCGAATTTAATGTGGGGTAGGCTCGGCCAAAATTTCCCCGTAGACCCCGTATAAAACGAGATCAGGTAGCTGTTTCCCGAAACGAGACACTGCCCTTCGACATAGCCTCGTCTGTGGATCCTCACTGCTCGTATCCTCACCTCTTGTTTGACCAGCACAGCTAATCTCCAACTCCTGACCAGCATACAGTATTTAATACTGTATTTATGTTAATGGTGAAATACCCATTATCGCCCGTAGGTATGCTACAATTACAGATCTATTCGTCTGTTTTGGAGTCATCTCAGTTCAAATCTGCACATATCTTCCTTTATCGGCTTGGTTTGAAATTGAAACCAAGACCATTCCGGTACAATAATACTTTTTTTTTATTATTATTAATTACATTATTCGATAACGTACATTCTATGATCTTTTCCCTCTCTAACCTTCTAACTTTCCGTCCTGGAGTAATAACTTGTCTCACAAGTTTCACGTACGGTTTCATTTTCAAGTTTTTTTTTTCACTGCTCTTTGGACTGTCATAGCTGAAACTTATATCTCCCGTGCCAAACGTCTTATATTTTATTTTTTGTGGAAAAGTGTTAATTTTACTCTATTTTTTACTCTTAACTTTTTTATCATTTCACACGAAACAAATCGGGAATGCCAATGAATAATGAGTATGTGTAGGATTGAGGGGAGGACTAAAGATGAATGGGATTCAAGAACATGGAAGATAGCGATTGACGCTGTATTTAGATTTTTGAAGATTGTTTTTATCAGTAAACGGAATGGACTCCCACCGACTGGAAGTGCGAGAAAATAAACTGTTGGAGTTGCATTCAACTATTTCAATAGAAAGTGGGTCAGAAAGATGTAAATCTAGTAACACGCTTAAATTCAGGTAGTAGAGACACCAGGGGATAAAAGCTCGTCGGTGCAGTTTCCATGAAAATATTAATAGAAAAGACAGAGAGAGGCCGCGCCACGTCGGTGAGAAAGTGGCTGAAGTCGAGATGCCAGGTCAGGAGCTATCACATTACAGATTTCATGGATTTTAATAAGAACTTTGAGATGAACAGCGGAATCATCAGACCAGATATGGCAGCAATGTTTAATGCACGGACGAATAGTAGATCTAATAGTAGATTTATAAGTATGCAAGATGATTCTGATGAGAAAAATTTTCTGGCACGGCACGGTGACCCAACTTTCCTTGCAGTAGATGCAGCTATTGATTCAATGTAGTCAATCCACTTGAAGTCAGTTGAAATCTGAGGCCCAGAAGGCGCAGTATGTTACTCTCCAGGAGTCTAGCATCAGCCCTGCTGATGGCAGGCATAAAAAGTTCATGTATGGTCGTTAAAGGAGAGTAGTTTCTTTTGGAGGCGTTAAAGTCTACAAGCCATTTCCTGCTCCAGTTAACCACTGATAAGAATTCCTTTTAAACAGCAGCAGCTAGACTTACTTTGTCAGCTCTGACGGATTTTCTATTGATACAGGAGTAAATAACCTCTTGTGCTTCATCCCAAATTCTAGTCCTGGGTATGACGATAAACTACATCCAGCAGCAAGGCTTCTGATCTGGAGATTGGAGGTTTTGTGCAAGCTGGAACATTGTAACTGCTGGTGTTCCCAGGTCCACCTTACCCGGGGTGGTAGCACCTGTTAGGTTCTCAGGCGTGGCCAAATTGTGAACTCCACCAAAAAATCAAAAATCATGTAAAAGTAAAAAAATCTTTTTATATAAAAAAATACCAGCATTTTTTTATATATAAAAAAGACCGACAATACATGAACAGCAGCAAATTTTACCTGTAGTTGAAGACATATAATTGCGTTCAAAAATATTTTGTTGAATCTATAAAATTGTGTTCAAACTATTTAGATTTCGGTATTAGGTAACACATAATTGATATGCCGTTAAACAAAATCAACCAAACCAAAGCAAATCAGTCCCGGCTTTTTATTTTGTCCGTTTTACGATAAGATTTATCGACTTTCAACGACAGTAAATTAATGATGGCCGAAGTGTCAGTAAGGTACAACTATGAAAACAGGAAATATTCAACATTTGCCTTGAAAAAGGTTAATTTGAATTTGTGGAAATAGGTGAACTTCGACATTTCAATAGCCACCCCGAGGTGTCAAAATGACCTGACATTTGATTTCGCTTTCGCAAAATATCGTTTCCAGAAAGACAAAAATCTTCACACACACACACACACACACACACACACACACACACACACACACACACACACACACACACTCTCTCTCTCTCTCTCTCTCTCTCTGTCTCTTTCTCTTTCTCTGTCCTAGAGGAAGGGTAAAAAGAGGGGTTGACAAACATTCGCATAGACACAACAGGATTCCACTATAATGCAATTGTGAGTGAGTTTCTTTCGCAGATTGTAAAACTAAAATCTTTTTATATAATCCGGAATATGATTAGAATTTATTAAACAAATATGTCAGAGATTTCAATCCATCTCACGATGAACATGTCTTAGAAAAAAAGAAAGAATCAAGAAGTACGCGTGCACTTAGCGCTGAAATAAAAAAGTTTTTAAATGCTCACAAACGTTATGGCTACTCGCCTAGGTATAAATCAGTTCTACACTAACGAATTAAATATATCTGTGGACCTCTACCTTCTAGAAAAACAATTTGTTGCTAATCAACTCATTTTGAAATGTTTCTCCTGTAATCTATTTCCACGAGTTTATTCTAACTGAAAATCACGAAGAAAGGGATTGTCAGTAGTTAGGAATTAATGCAAGCTCCATTGAAATAATTTTCTTATTTTAAGTATAATTTAACTGCATTGCTAATAATAATGGCGGAATAGGCAAAGGTCTACACGATCCTAACGGCAGAAGAGGGCGTGAATCAGGGAGAACCTTGTCAGACCAAGCATCCGACAGACCGATTCAACCAGGTTTGCCAGAGACGCGAGTGAGGCGCTTTTGGCCAAGTGTGTAGGTTTCTACGTCGCGCAGAGTTGTCCGTTAAAATCAAATTCACGCGAATGCCATCGTCAAACACTCTTTGCTTACTCTTCAGGTGTAGGCTAGACCTTCACAGCCACCAAAGGGGAGAAAGTGAATATAAGGAAAGAGAATGACGACCCCGATGCTCGGATGCGAGCGGGTGCCGTTTACTAATAATTTACAAGCTAAATTCATTGAAACTCATAAAGATACGAATTGATTAGAGACAATCGCACGCATTACTGAGATAATCGCAGTGTTATAGTGATTACTGTAATCATTACTTCTATTAATTTTACTATAGAAATGCATTGACAATAATTTTATGACAAAACATATTGAAAATCACACAGAAACGAATTGTCATTGATATAACGTAGGTTTAATTTATATGCATTCCTAATATTTTTCAAATGCAGAAAGACATGTTATCGTGCTTTATAAATTACGCAAAGGCATTTGATAAAATACGCCACTAAGATCTGTTAGAACTGCTCAGCAACCTGGACATATTTGGGAAGGACATTAGAATAATCCAGAATCTATACTGGCCACAAAAAAGCCTACCTACAAACAGAGAATAAGAAAAAACAGGGTGTGTTTTTTCTTAACGGATTTATTCAACTTATACAGTGATTCAATTCTGAGAAAATTAAATTTCTTACAAGGTTTCATTATTGGCGAGCACAATCTTAACTGCATCCGATATGCAGATGACCGTGTTAATTGCAGATACGAAAAGAAAACTACAAAAGCTCCTGCAAAAGTTAGTGAAGGAAAACGAGAAGAAAGGATTTAAACATCAACTGCAAAAAGACAGTTGTTACCAAAAGGATGATCCCAAAATGCAAATTACAAATCAGAGATACTAAAATCAACCAAGCAGAAAATTTAAATATCTTGTTAGTGTTCTAACACACGACTGAAAATGCAACACTGAAATCCGAAAGTACATTGGGATAGCCAAAGATGCCTTCCAAAAGCTAAGCAGCTTATTAAGAGACAGAAAAAGAAAAACTCGTTAGAAACATAGAAAAGAGTACTGAACTGTTACATGATATCTGTTCTCTGTTATAGCAGCGAATACTGGAGAATTTCCTCCCAGATGAACAAGAGACTTGAAACAACAGAGATATAGTTCTACAGAAATTTGCTGAGGATACCATAGACAGAACACGTGAGCACCAACGTGGTTTTAGAGAAAATGAAAACAAAAAGCCAACTTATACTTATTAGAAAGAGGTAGTTGAAATTTCCGTGGCACATAATGAGGAAGGAGGGATTGAAAAATCTGATACTCAGGGGACAGATAGAGGGCAAGACAGACAGAAGAAAACAACGCATAAGATACTTGACGAATTTGCGTAAATGGAGTAAATAAATAAACCCAGAAATTCAGGCAAAAATCATTACATTATTGTTGGGGATTCCGTGAATGGAATCCTGCAAAAATAAATAAACAACGCCAGTAATTGAGATAGAAAAATAAGTGTATTAAACGTAAGAATACAGACTTGAAGTGAAGATTAGTAGTCCAGAAATGCGGTTTAATTAGAAAGTATATGTACAAGTCTCAATAGGTAAAGCCGTAATCATCTCTCTCTCTCTCTCTCTCTCTCTCTCTGGACTCTTATATAACTCTCTGAGAACACCCTTTGTCTGTCTCTGTATCTCTCAACCTATCTCAACGTATCTCAACGTATCTCCACGTATCTCAACGTATCTCGGTATTTAATATCCCACCCACGGGGAATATATGTGACACAAGGCCAAGTTTAAAGTAGGTTTCTCCGAGCCCGTAGGCTCGGCCAAAAATATACCCTTTGAACCCGCCTAGAGGGGTTCAGGGCCTGTCTACCTCCCCGGACGAAACTTTGCCCTTCGGCATAGATTCGTCTGGGTTCCTCTCTGGCAAAGCAGAGAGTTCGACAGACGTCGAGACTGTATCTCGGTATTTAATATCCCACCCACGAGGAATATATGTGGCACAAGGCTGAGTTTAAAGTGGGTTTCTCCGAGCCCGTAGGCTCGGCCAAAAATATCCCCTTTGAACCCGCCTAGACGGGTTCAGGGCCTGTCTACCTACCCGGACGAAACTTTGCCCTTCGCCAAAGCCTAGTCCGGGTTCCTCTCTGCCAAAGCAGAGAGTTCGACAGACGTCGCTAACAGTCAATGACTGTATCTAAACAGCAGGTATTCTCTCTGTCAGTATAAGTATACTTTGGACGAGTCCATCTTATGTAAAAAGGGGAGAGCCCCACAAGAATTATATTTTTTATAAATTTCAGTTATCATATTTAGAAATGAAAATATTGGATCTAAACAAAAGTCCGTGTCGTTTTAAGTGAAATTTAAAGACGGTATTTGTACATAGATTTATTCTACTACTTTTGGTCATGATTCCATCCTCCCAGAACTTTGCATGTTACTGGGTGATGAATTGGTCTAAGTAGCTTTTACAAATTTCTAGAGAATTGAAGTTATTTCCATTAAGAGAATACCATAGAGATAATTCGATGGTGCAACAATAGGTGAGTATATAGGAGGTGTAGTAGAACATCTCAACCAAGCTCTTTCCCGGGTCAGCAAAGAGACGTGAAGTTTGGCGTTGTTCAGATGAAAGATGACACGCATCCAATTTGCCAACTTTCATTGATTACTATTTTTGATCAGTTCATTTGGGAACATCACTCGTTTAAATTCAACGTCTGATTTTCCAGAAGGAGCTCGTAGTACACAATGTCCTTTAAATTTCGCGAGATACACAGCATCACCTTCTTCGTGTGCAGGGTTGATTTTCTTTTCACCAGGACTTTTCCTTTCGGCCAACCTGTTGTAAACAATTCACTTTTCATCGTTCTTTTAAAAAAATATGTCATTTCAGTTGCATTTGAGCAGAGAATCGTAGATGGAAATGTCCATTAAATCTTTTCCCATTAAATCGTGAGGTAAACAATCATTTTAGTCATTCACTTATAAAGCTGCTTACAAAAGTCTTTCAACGTATGTGGAGGTTTTCTGCGCTGTTACGTATCGTGTAGCCTGGATTATTTTGCGTCACCGTTTCTATTTGGTCACCCCCAACGACTGCAGGCATCCTGGAACTTTCTCGGCCTTTCAGAACCTTCACTTCCGAACCTTGTCGCCGACCACTAGCAAACCGTACTCTCAAGTATGAGACCATCGTCATCAACGGCACATATTTTTTTTCTGTTTATATAACCGTCTTTTTTTCTAAAAAATAAAAGAGCATCAAATTACGAAAACTCATGATAACTGGAGAAAAAAATTTAAAATCGTCTTGGTGATGAATATTACTAGCTTGGTTTTGGTGCTGTTGAAAGTTAGAAGCCAGTATTTAGCCTTTTGAGCCCTTAAAGCTAGATAAGAGGAGAGATCAGCTACCAGGCTCTGATCATCTAGAGTTCTGGATGTGCTCCCATACACTGTGGTTTTATCTGCATATTACCTCGTTTCCTCTGCACATTTATGACTTACGGCAATATCACATTGAAACATAGGTTCTCATACGATCACTGTAATTAAACGAGCCTGGTCAGTACCTAGATGACTAACCGCTTGGGAATACCAGGTGCTATAAGATTAGATGTGCGCGTGATGTAATGGATAATGGCTCGAAATTAGAAATCGAATATCCGTGTTCCAAATCCAGTCGGTTTCATTATATTTACCGCTGGGAAAGATATTAACCTAACTTTTCTTCTTCTCTCTTCTAATTAGTAGAACTTGCATCAGTAAAATCATTATTAACTCCAATAAATTCTTAAAATCGTAAAAAAAAATATTTTCTGGTTTTAAATAGCCTTCAAGATGTTGATAAACCGTAAAAACCAACTAGAAAAACAAATCAATCTGTACATTTACCTAGATTAAATATGAAGAGTAAACACTTTATAATATGCATTTTATATTAAAAGATGTAGAGTGATCGTTCTTGAAATTTCGACTATCGAAGTCGCTAGAGGGCGCACCACTAGCTGGCTGTAAACTCACCACCATTCTTGATAATGGAGTAGTTTTATATTATTTTATTCTTAGTTACAAAACTAAGGAAGGACTGTAGGTAAATCCTCAAAGACAGACAGAGGATTAAGACATGATTTTCACCACAAAGAAAAGTTTTGTTTTTTTTTACAATTTTTAAAGCGTATTCAGTCAATAAAGAGGCGTGCAAAAGATTTCGCTGCGCTCTTCTGCATCATATGTGATAAAAATAAAAATTAAATGAACCGTTGTACATGATATTGACACGTCGTACACATTGCTGAAGATCTGAAACATTTCAATTTTTTTATTTTGAAACCATAAACCAGAACTTTTTCTCCAAAGAAAAAAAAAACAGAATGCTTTGCACGCAAATTCTCTTCAATTTCTATTCTTAACTCATCTGTAGTATCTTTTCTGACTTTCCACCGAGAACTGAGTCTCTTATTAGTGATACGTATATAACCACATCCATGGTTTCTACTATTATCGCTAAATTCGATTCTCACAAAGCATTTGGACTTGAGTGCGGCCCTGTAATAGCCCTTAAGAAATGTGCTACTGAACTCTCTCCTGTTCTCCCTAAACTCTACAATAAATGATTTTCTATTTCTTGCCTTCCGGCTTGTTGGAAATCCTTTTCTATAGTTCCAGTATTTAAGAATTCAGGCCAACCGTTTGATGCTTCTATTGGTCTATTAAACTTCTACCCTTTTTGTCAACGTATTAAAGTCTCTTTTGAATCGGTCATGTTTCTCAGATTGCAGGGTCTTCTTTCAGATAAGCAATATAGCTTTCACTTCTCTAGGTTAACTTCAGATGTTTTAGCGGCTATTGCTGAAAAAGTCTGTCAAGATTTAGATAAAAATTGGGCTGTTGCTTTGGATATCTCGAAGGCATTTGACAGGGTTTGGCATACTGGTCCTTCTTCACAAGTTAAAGGTTATGGTATTTCTGTAAGAAGCTTTAAACTGATTCGGTCTTTCTTATCAAATCACAATATTGTGACGTCACCCTGTGCCTCTGCCCCTGTGCTATCCTGTGACGACCAGTGTGACTTGGTATTGGTCGCGGCGCCAAATGTGACGTTCTAACCCTTGGTTGATTCGGATGGAAATCTGGTTAGATTCGGAATCACCCTTGCCGTTCCCAGCTCGCCTCCAACGTCTGGTTACCAAAGTAACTGCTTTGATTTCTAGTCTAACCTACCCACGTTGTGATTTGATCTTAGGTAGACGAAATCAATCAGTCGTCGGGCCGTAGTGCAAGCCGAATTCGAGCAAAGGTGACACTCCACAAGTATATGTAAAAGAAAATAAAGAAACAACTCGAAAGATTCAAATGTTAAAAAAAATAACAAATATCTTTATATCTGGTTGCTGAATACAGGACGGCGTCTTTCTCCCAAACCGCTTCTATGGATTGTGACACTTCGTGTTTGTTAGGCGAGTCTTAATATCTTAAGTTGTTTTTCAAGAAACTGGTTTTTGGTATCTTCAGACGATATTCGTAAAGCTTGTTTTGGTGGTGCGAGTCTGAGTCGTTCTTCAAAAATAATTGTTTTTGGTTAGAAGTCTAAGTCGGAATGTGTGGATATCTTTCAGTCCGATCCTGCTAGGCTGGTCTCCGAGCTCACAGCTCAACTCTGTCTGCTCTGTCTGAGTCTGCCCAACTGTCTGTGTCTGCCCAACTGCTCCGTTTATATGGACGCCGACCAAAACCGGGTGGGGGCCTGTCGTGGTTTGTGTTCCTCGATAATTCCAAATCCGCACTAAGGATTTTCTTTGTTTTTGGACAGGAAAATTTATCACTTTCCATTTTTGGAAGTCCATTACTTTCTGTTTTAGAGGGGTTCTTAAGGGAATTCTCCTCCCAAATTCTTCCTTTCTCATATTGGTATCTCACACCAATCCCCTCAGAGGGCGTCAACAAGTTTCCCTTCTTTCTCATAGTGGTATCTCACACCAATCCCCTCAGAGGCGTCAACAGGTTTCCCTTCTTTCTCATTTGTTTACCTTCGCCCATCGCTCACGCCAGCATTCAGCCAATGAACGCTCGGCAGTGTGGGTGTGTCTAGTCTGTCCTCAGTTTACAGTTATCGCTCAAAGAACAAAAATTATCTTCCTTTTTCTTTTCTTTCTTTTTCCCGACTTCCCCACGACACGTAGTGTGGTCATTAAATCTCTATCTTAACTGAATGTCATCTGGAATTCATCAAGGAGATTTTCGTCAAGTGATTATCAGAATCTTCTTGTATCCTCAACGCCTTCGTACTTCTGTCGCCAACAATATCTCCCGGCAACAAACTTGACATAAAACAGGCGGTCCCTTTCCAAAACCAAATGATATCTCCGAAATATAGTTAATGGTTTATTCTTTTCCTTTTTCTCTTTTCCCTTCCTTTTTCTTTGTGGTGGTCTCAGCTGATCCTTTTTTCTCGGTCTCAGCTGATCCTTTTTTCTCGGTCGCATCTAATTACGATTATCTTACAGCATTTCGCCCTGCGAGCCACTTGACCAATTTGAAATTTTCATTTTTCCCATGGGCAGATTGCTATCCTTTATTCGCCGCGTCATAGCATAAATTAATTCTGACAGAACCGAGATCTTACGAATTTCTTATCTTCTGAGGAAAAATAATATTTTTCTTCGCAAATGAAAATAAAATCTTTACCACTTTTCTTTTGTCAAAAAAAAATAACATCGCTCAGTATGTCCTTCGTGATAGCTTCTTCTCGCCTTAAGTATTTCTCGCTTTTAATTTTCACGCTTAATTAATTAGCCAAAGACTAAATAGTGTCACAATATGAAAGTTGTCTTGAATGGCTATTCTTCTAGATTTTTTTGCATTAATGCAGGTATCTCCCAGGGCTCTATCCGTGGGCCTACATTGTTCCTCATATTTATAAATGACCTTCCTGATGTCATCATTTCTCAGCTCAGTATTTATACTGATGGCACAAATATTTACTCCTGTCTTAATAATTAAGTCTGATCTATTTGATAAGGTCTAATTGGCAGTTGATTTCAAAAATGACCTACATTCTGTTGTTAACTGGGGCGAAGAATGGCTTCTTAATTTTAACGCCTCCAAAATGAAACTGCTTTCTGAGAGAACCATTTCCTGTATACTATCAGCTAACCTCTAGGAGAGTGACTAACATTTTCCGCAGACATGAAGTGGAAAGAGTATACTGAATCAGTTGTTAAGTCTGCAGCTAGGAAAGTTGGTTCTTGTTATGGTACGGTTCCTTGTACCACGGTGATAGTCCAAGGTAGAACCAATTATGAAGAACGCGAACACAGGTATGGAATAACACAGATATATTACAAACAGTAATATATACAGAGAAGTAGAAGTGTTAGTATGAACAATCAGGTTTAGTAGAGAGAACAATGTAGTCTCGACCAGTAACACTATTCCAATGTCTTGCAGTAAGTCTGAACGCGACTCTATTTCGGACTGCCTCTGACTCGACTCTTGACTCGACTTGAACTACTGACTCGACCTGAACTACTGACTATATTTAGTCACCCCCCACGTGGGTATCATGTGACACAAGGCCGGTTTAACGTGGGATTTCCGAGCCCGTGGGCTCGGCCAAAAATATGCCCATTGAACCCGTATAAACGGGTTCAGGGTCGGTTTACAAACGAAAGAGAAACCGTCCTTCGGCGTAGCCTCTTTCGGGTTCCTCCCTGCCCGAAGGCAGAGAGTTTAACCGATCAGCCGGTCGACCGAGATCGACTTGAACGACTGACTCCTTGCCTACTCCTGAGGCACAGTATTTATTAAGTATGGAATAGTCCATTATCATTATTATGGGTAAGATCCCATAACAGTTCTCTGTGGGGTGCTAGACAATTTTTCTCACCAGAATTTATGTCACATATTTATAAGTCTTGCTTTAGATGTTTACGGATATAAGCTGCCATTTCTATCACGAGGAATCAATAGAATCTGGAAAATTTAATTTTTATACTTTCGTTCTCTATTATTGAACACTAGTGTACGTCACCTCGAGTCAGAGATCGGCATCGTTTTGTTTTCGAGTGAGCGTGCACAAACCTGATGAAAACCTGGCTTCTCCACGGAGATTTCACTTCCTGTGTCAACCTGATGCAGAGGTCGCCGAACTGGCAATATTTGCGTAAGCGTGTAGGGATCCGGCATTAAATCCGTTCCTGTCTTACATTAGTCCTCGTGAAGAGGCAAATCTATCTTATTCTTTGGAATAGTAACTCCTGAGGGACACGGACATTAATGAACGTTTGGTTTACCATAAAACCCATTGCGCAACTCAGTCAGTGGAAACTATTTCGTCTGTGTATTCAGGTGTAGTGATCACGTTAGCAGGTTGTTTGGCAAGCTCAAAAATGGCGACTTTTTTTTCTGATAAAAATGACAAACTTTACATTTTTTAACAGCATCTTTTATAATAGATTTTTGTCAAAGAATCAGAGATTTTGCGAAATGTCATAAGGCTTCATATTTAACAGCAAACAAACATCTCAAGGTAAATGAAAAGAAATTTAATCGTGGCGTTTCTGTTTCCTACAAATTTTAATCAGGAAATCGAAAACAACATCCAACCATTGAAGGCAGTCTGCTGACCAGGAAATAAAACTTCTATATTCTTCATTGGATTATTATGGAAGAGTAGAAACAGTTAGATGACCAAGTCGGGTCAATAATTCCCTAGTTGAAGACAATTATTAATTGATTTGTCGTTTGGAATTTTCGTTGAATAACTTTCGAAAGAAGAATATGTCGAAAAAATTGTTTGTATAAAATAAAGGACGTTTTCATCGTCAGGTAACAAACTTAATGACTTGGGTATATTTAAAAGAAACTTCAAAATTTGATCATCACCTGGCCAGCATTGAAACCAGTATTTTCCACCCGGATTTTTTTCTTATGCTTTTAGCGAAACATAATGCGCATGAGCAGAAGCCAATATGACAATCCAAAAGATATGTGATGGCAAAAGTATAAAGAAAGCGACATGTAAAGGGTGTTTCATTAAGACGGATTATATATAAGGGTATTTCATTAAGATGGATCAAAGTCAGCAGTAAATAAATCAGTGTTATTGGTGAAAATTTATTTATTTCTCTATTGGATCATGTTATTTAAGTCAGGGCAATTATGGGTGAAAAATAATATCACCCAAATGTTCACTAAATCTGAAAGAAAAAGAAAGAAATCATTAGCCGCTTAAACTTAATTCACATTAAAATCGGTCCAAGTTATTGAAACGCCCTTTATGAAACTAACCGAAAAATATACAACGAGAATCTGGGAATTTCCATTCAGACAAAGCGTGCTACTCGATTGGCAACTAGGTCTCATTGTTTCACTGTTGAACTAGCAAGATTCAACCGCCATTTCTACTCCAACAGTTACGTTTCTCGCACCTCCTACCGGTGGAACTTCTTTCCGTTTTACTTGTTGCTCTGATAACGAGAATCTTCAAAATGTTTTAACCAAAAAAGCGGCATGTAAAGGGTGTTTCGTTAAGACGGATTATATATAAGGTAAAGTCAATCGCCATCTCCTGTCTTCTTGAACACCGTTCCTTTTTTGTCCTCAGTAGTCCCCCACTAAAGTCTTTCACTTTCACTCTCTGTAAACCCCTGCGTTCTAGCGACATCACATGAAATGATTAAAAAAAAAAAATTATAAATTCTAGTCTACCATTAACGTCAAAACTCCACTGCGGAAGTGAATGGTTAAGTTACCATTTAGTAAGATGACGACATAAGGCTTTAGTATAACAAACATATGAGAAAATAGAGACATTAGACTAGGAGGTTTTACCTTATCTTATATAGTCACCATACATAACACCTTCATATCATTTTGATCAGCAGAACTATTCCTCGTGTCAAGACATTCAGAAATAGGAAAGTGTCAAATTAGGTTGCTCAAATTTCTTTTCATCAAGATTCCTAGAATTTTATTAACAGGAACCTGAATATTTATTACTCTAGGGAAGTGTGTTGAAGAGTTCTCGGTCCAAGCAAGAAACCATTTTCTGCTTTCTTTTTTGCTTCTACTATGTAGGTGCTGGAAAGTTCTCGGTCCGTGCAGGAAGCCTTTCCCAACAGATTTCTTTTACGCTGGTTATCTATGAGGGGGATGTATTTAAGGGTTCTGAAATGGATGTCAGTGCGGAAAGTGGACTCGGCAAAACGCGTTCGAATTCCGGACTAATTCGTTGCATTAACAAACGCACGAACACTTTTGGGAAAAGAAAAGCGTTCGGTCAAGAATTAAGACAATTTAGGAAAGCATAAATCAAATGTCAAACCATCTGAACCAAGTTGTGGAACAACCTCGCCCGTGAATGCTTCATTTGAGCTCTTGATCTTTATCATTTCACTTTAATCATATACACTTTCAATATCTATTCTCTTTCATTCACCACCCCCACACCTCATTGATTATTACCATTTCGATTATAAAACTCTACCTTCAGTGGCTTTCGAGTCTAGTATTAAGTGAAATTTAGTTTTAAAAAATGGTTTAAATATCAGAATATCTATCAATTCGAGAACACAAACAAAACTAAATATACGGTTTCAGTACTAATAACACAACTATTTACTCTTGCCTGAATAGTAAGTCTAACCGTTTCTATAATGTCAAATTGGCAGCTAGTCGCAAAAATGACCTACATTTTGTTGTTAGCTGGAACAAGGAATGGCTTGTTAATTTTAACGCTTCAAATACGAAAGTACGTTCTTTTAATCGTCTGAGAGAACCATTACTGACTTCCATTAGCATGGCTGATGCTAACCTCCAGAAGAATGAATCGTTGCGTCTTTTTAGCCTAAAGTTTTCCGATGAAGTGGAAAGTTTATATTGAATCAGTTGCTAGGTTTGGTGCCTTGAATGTTGATCCACAGCGTCGTGCTAGACAATTTTTCACGTAACGAATCTACCTTGCATATTTTTAAATCTACTATTTGTCCATAATTTGAATAGTGCTGCCACAAATGATCTGGCGCTCCTATCTAGAGATTCTTAATAAAATCCAAAGAAGAATCTGCAATGTTATTGGTCCTGACCCGGCATCTCAACTTCAGTCACTTTTCTCAACGCCGTAATGTCGCTCCTCTGTGACTTTATTTATAAATATTTTCATTCTAATTGTTCTGATGTATATTTCCTTATGGTACTTCCTTCTCATTGATCGGCTGCCATCCACAGCTATAGAACCCAGTCTGTCTATTTGCCTATAGGTGGAGGGATGGAGAAGAGTTGGAGTTATACTTTTCCCAAGGTTACTAGCACGTAAGTAAATGCAATTACATCGAGTTGTATTCGAACTCGGCACTCCAATTCTTCAATCAGTGTTGCTATCATTAATACACAGTACCTCTTCTGATTATAGATTAATCTATAATAATTACAATTTTACAGAATTTCACATTGAAAATAGGCATTTTCAGCAATCACTCAGATGAATCTAATAAGTAACCACCCTCCAAAAAAAAAAAAAAAAATTCATTTCTTTTCTCCGATGATCATTTCGTTTAACAATATGTCATTTCTTAAAATAATGTCTCTTGTTGTTTGTTTTTCGCTGGGCTTTTTTAAAAATTTTATCTTTGCTGTTGCTTTTTATTTATTTATTTTTTGCAACGCTAAAAACAGAAAGTGTGATAGTCAGAAAAAGAACTTGCTGCAGACGCGAATTACAAATTGGAAATGTCAACATCAAACAAGTAGAGAGGTTTAAATATCTTGGAATTGTTTTTAACGGACGGTGGAAAATGCGACACCAAAACCCGAACGCGCATTGGAATAGCGAAAGATGCCTTCTAAATGCTAAGCAAAGTATTAAGAAACAGGAAAATTTCGTTCGAAACAAAGAAAAGTTTATAATACCCAGAAATTCATACGCAGATGCCCTGAAGGACACATGTCACAGTGGATAAAGGCGTTGGTTAGATCCAGTGACAGGACCCAAAGAGTTTGGTTAAGGCGGTGAAGAACTTGGAGAGGGAGTTAAGCAGGAGATAACTGATAAATGACATCCATTAAACATGGCACTACCCCAGTGAGCGAAATAAAGGGTTCAGCTCGACATTCCAACCACCTGAAGAAGGCCTGAGCGTACAACAGCCGAAGCGTTGTAATAAATATGGCGATAAAGATGAGGACAATAGTTCGAATAGTGTAAATAAAGAAAAGTTGCTGAACTATATAATATCAATCCACTTATATACCGATGAATGCTGGACTTCATCTCAGATGAAGAGAAAACTGGAGACAACAGAAATGATGTTGAGAATTCCATGGACGGAGCGCGTAAGTAACGATTAAATTTTAAGTAAAATGAAAACAAAAAGGACGCTAATACTCAGAATAAAAAAGAAACAGCTAAGAATTTGGGAACATATGAAGAAGTATTGATTGAAGAAGTTGACACCCACGAGGGTGGTATCGATAGAAAGAGGGACAGGGGAAAGAAACAGGCCGTCGACCTGACAAACTTGTGTGAATGAATGGCGAAAAGGAGACGAGTGTTAGATTTAGCAAAGGTATATATGTTACTAAGTGCTACAAGAGATAGGAGGGCGTGGAGAACCATGATCAGCCACGTCAGGAATTTTCGTGAAAATGTAAGAAAAATGTGCATGTTTATAATCTGATACGATTTTTATTACTTTAAACGTAATATTTCGTGAATACAAGCATTTGGGCAAGACATCCCTGTTTTTTTAAACAGGGGTAATATATATCCACCGGCATGTACATTCGAATGTCTTTAAAATCCATTAATTTCTTAGAAATTACTTTGTTTATGATCTCCCACGTTCTGAAAGGAGGTAGAAGAAAGTATTTTAATATTCTACCCCCAATGAACAACGGTCGGGTCGGGAGAAATATACTCGAACTAAATTTGCATTCACATCCTATTTATTTAGGTGAATGGCTAACATGGACAGCCCACTATCGCTTAGGTCACAGAAAATTATCTTCAGACAATTTCTGATGGAATTTCCTCTTTGTCTGAAAAGGGATATTGGTAACTTGGAAATGTCGACCATTAAAATTAATCGACACAAAATGTCCGTCGTTTTTAATATCATTTGCCTTATCTGTAGACACCTTTGTTATTTTGCTTTCTGATGGAATTTCCTCTTTGTCTGAAAAGGGATATTGTTAACTTGGAAATGTCGACCATTAAAATTAATCGACACAAAATGTCCGTCGTTTTTATTATCATTTGCCTTATCTGTAGACACCTTTGTTATTTTGCTTTCTGATGGAATTTCCTCTTTGTCTGAAAAAGGAATTTGGTAACTTGGAAATGTCGACCATTAAAATTAATCGACACAAAATGTCCGTCGTTTTTAATATCATTTGCCTTATCTGTAGACACCTTTGTTATTTTGCTTTCTGATGGAATTTCCTCTTTGTCTGAAAAAGGAATTTGGTAACTTGGAAATGTCGACCATTAAAATTAATCGACACAAAATGTCCGTCGTTTTTAATATCATTTGCCTTATCTGTAGACACCTTTGTTATTTTGCTTTCTGATGGAATTTCCTCTTTGTCTGAAAAGGGATATTGGTAACTTGGAAATGTCGACCATTAAAATTAATCGACACAAAATGTCCGTCGTTTTTAATATCATTTGCCTTATCTGTAGACACCTTTGTTATTTTGCTTTCTGATGGAATTTCCTCTTTGTCTGAAAAGGGATATTGGTAACTTGGAAATGTCGACCATTAAAATTAATCGACACAAAATGTCCGTCGTTTTTATTATCATTTGCCTTATCTGTAGACACCTTTGTTATTTTGCTTTCTGATGGAATTTCCTCTTTGTCTGAAAAAGGGATATTGGTAACTTGGAAATGTCGACCATTAAAATTAATCGACACAAAATGTCCGTCGTTTTTAATATCATTTGCCTTATCTGTAGACACCTTTGTTATTTTGCTTTCTGATGGAATTTCCTCTTTGTCTGAAAAAGGAATTTGGTAACTTGGAAATGTCGACCATTAAAATTAATCGACACAAAATGTCCGTCGTTTTTAATATCATTTGCCTTATCTGTAGACACCTTTGTTATTTTGCTTTCTGATGGAATTTCCTCTTTGTCTGAAAAGGGATATTGGTAACTTGGAAATGTCGACCATTAAAATTAATCGACACAAAATGTCCGTCGTTTTTAATATCATTTGCCTTATCTGTAGACACCTTTGTTATTTTGCTTTCTGATGGAATTTCCTCTTTGTCTGAAAAGGGATATTGGTAACTTGGAAATGTCGACCATTAAAATTAATCGACACAAAATGTCCGTCGTTTTTAATATCATTTGCCTTATCTGTAGACACCTTTGTTATTTTGCTTTCTGATGGAATTTCCTCTTTGTCTGAAAAGGGATATTGGTAACTTGGAAATGTCGACCATTAAAATTAATCGACACAAAATGTCCGTCGTTTTTAATATCATTTGCCTTATCTGTAGACACCTTTGTTATTTTGCTTTCTGATGGAATTTCCTCTTTGTCTGAAAAGGGATATTGGTAACTTGGAAATGTCGACCATTAAAATTAATCGACACAAAATGTCCGTCGTTTTTATTATCATTTGCCTTATCTGTAGACACCTTTGTTATTTTGCTTTCTGATGGAATTTCCTCTTTGTCTGAAAAAGGAATTTGGTAACTTGGAAATGTCGACCATTAAAATTAATCGACACAAAATGTCCGTCGTTTTTAATATCATTTGCCTTATCTGTAGACACCTTTGTTATTTTGCTTTCTGATGGAATTTCCTCTTTGTCTGAAAAGGGATATTGGTAACTTGGAAATGTCGACCATTAAAATTAATCGACACAAAATGTCCGTCGTTTTTAATATCATTTGCCTTATCTGTAGACACCTTTCAAATTCGCCTTATCTGTAGACGTCATTCAAATTTAGTCATACAAATACATTCCAGTAGTATACGAACTATTTAGCGTATTAATTATTTTGCTTATAACGTTAGCACAACGTTTTTACATATCCAGTCTACACATTTCTTCGGATGAAGAAGAGAGAATAGACATAGATAGAGAGTGGGTTCCTCTTCGAAAGCTGTTGATACAATGAAAATGTTATTGACAAATATACTGATCAACTATTTTCATTTCCAGCAATTCGCGCCACACGGGTGTTTCCATTCTTTACAACACGTATAACAGTAGATTCCATATATTTTATTTTTTTTTATTTTAGCCACCTTTTTTTTTTTAAGTCGTTTTACCCCAAGCAACGCAACACTGCCACGAGACAACAGAATGTTACAGAGAAAGAGAATGAGAAGACGGAAAATGGAGATGTTTGTGGAGAGGACAAAATGCAACATGGTTCAAGAGAACAAAAGATGGCAATTGACGTTACATTTAAATTTTTGAAGATTGTAGTTATCGGGGAAGAAAGACATCGGGAGGGAGGTGTTCCACAGGTTGGAAGTGCGAGCAAAGAAACTTTTTGAATAGAAGTGGTGCTTGCATCTAGCGAGCTAAACAGTAAAACAGTGAAATGTATTTGCTAATGTTGCAGAACATTTAAATTCATGTAGACGATGCACCAGGGGAAAAAAGCTTCAGTTGCCATGAAAATACTTGCGTTAGGTTGGTGCAAAAATAATGACGTAATAATGTCGTTTTTTGACGTATTTTTTAACGTCAAAAAACGACATTATACCTAATAGATAGAAGAAAGCCATGTTACATCGGTGAGAAAGTGATTGAAGACAAGATGCCAGGTCAGGATCGATTACATTACAGACCCTTCTATCTCTGAATGAGAACTCGCAGCTTCTCGGCTTATATTACTCAGTTAGGTTAATACATGCCACTTTCTTTATATTTATACGAGAGTACGTCATAAATTATCCGCACTCTCGCAATAATATATCTTTAGGTTTGTCACACTGGCTTCAGCTCATGCTTACTTGTAATTAGTACTATTGTCGTTAGGTAATCGAAGTTTGAACGCGATAGCGCCAGTTTTCGTGTTAATGTTACAATGTAAACATGGCCGCTCCGGTAGCAGTGTGCATCAAAGAGTAACGAAAATCAACGATCCGAATGTGCAGAGAATATGCTACCTCGTCTATGATAATTCAGTTCGCCATTACTATCTCTCGATCTTGCTGGTTCTTCTCGTCAGTGGTAGAAGGTTGACGGGCATCCTGCTCCTCCTACGTGCGACACGTTTGTTCGGCCACTTTTAAGCTTCTCGATACATTCATACACACTTCTACGCGGTAGTGCACTGTCTCTGTATTGTGTCAAAAGCCTTCAATGAATTTAAGCACCTAACACAGCTTCCTGCCAGAGAAATCGGATCATTGCAATGTTACTCCTTTGTGCGAAGGAGCTTTGGGATAGCGAAAGATGCCTTCCCAGAGCTAAAAAGTATTAAGAAACAGAAAAATTTAATTAGAAACAAAGCAAAGAATACTATACAGTTACGTAATATCTGTCCTTCAATATGGCAATAAATGTTAGATGAAGAAGAGACTTGAAGCAAGGGAAATATGGTTCTACAGAAGAATGCTGAGAATACCATAAAAGAACAAGTGAACAATGACGAAGTTTTAAATAAAATGGAAGCACAAAGAACACGTATAATTAAGATAAGGAAAAGACAATTGAAATTTCTAGGCACCTAATGAGGAAAGAGGGTTTTGAAAATTTGATTCGCAAAAGACTGATTGAAAGCAAACAGGCCAGAATAAAACAATGCATAATGTACCTAGCGAACTTCAATAAATTGTTGGGTGAAACAACGTTTAGGCGAGATAGCAAAAAGACAAAATTTATTCAAATCTATAAGGGACAGGAAAATGTGGAGAGCCATGATCACCAATCTCCTGAAAAGACACGGCACCTAGAAGAAGATGCCCCGAAGATTAAACTTTGTTTATGAGAAAAGAAAACTCAGCTTTTTCTGCACGTGTTAATTTTTTCAAATTTTGGATAAACGGATTAGCATTTCTCACTAAATGCCTAATCCAGTGGTTAATCCGACTCGCAACTCAATCTTATTTATATAAGGGAAAATAATATTTTTCAATTTTAAAACATTATATTAGATACAGTGCGGTTAGTAACTATTAACCCAGGAAATGAGATTGACGTGCCGAGTTCAAACGCAAGCCGTAGCCCATGGATTCTCTTCTACACAAATACTCTTGGAAATACCCTTCGCTTCTACCCTCAGTTAGGGGTTAATAGCAGGTAGACAGGCTTTTCTGACCTTAGTTGGTAATCAGTCTAGGTGAAAAACAATTTCGAATTCAAAACCAGTTGGGCGTGGAACTAACAACTCGAACTCATAAAAACTTATATGCAACAGAAACCACAGCAGCAAAACTTAGCGTGGTGAGACTGTGCCCCTATTCTTCACAAGGAGTTCTACAAGACTTACACTCTGTTAAAAATATATTTATAGAAAGTATAGAAGAGTTTCTAATTAGAGAACGAACTCCTAAGACCTTTGCAGGAAGTTTATGGAAATTTTGTGAAGTCTGCTTTTGATTATAAATTGTGAAACATTTTTTGCAGAATAACAGAGAAAGAGAAATAAGATATAATTTCTTTACTTGATTTGTTAAGAATGGACTTTGCTTGTTTTTATTTTGCTGGCATTCGAATTAAATATTTTATTAAACTATCGAAAACAAAAGCATCAACAAAAGACGTTTTGTTTCACACAATCAGATTATAGTGATTTTCCAAGGGTAGCGTAGATGTGGCGCAAGGCCGAAAGTAATGGGCACCCAGCGAGAATCGAACTCACTGGTAATTGTTCTAGCGAGAAAAGCTTGCTAGCCATTATATTATATTATATTATATATATATATATATATATATATATATATATATATATATATATATATATATATATATATATATATATATATATATATATATATGGCCACTCGTATTCGAAGATAACCGTCTATTAGGGCGGCTAGCCAATCCCTATTGCAGACTCTCACTCAGGTACATTTGTGTTTATTCAATAAGCACAGAGCCCAACTATGATCAGCAGACCTTAGTTACAGTTTCTGGGAGAGAGTTATTTACCGCTATCAACAATCTGAACAAGTCCAGCACACTCAAACCTGTGGCTTCGTGCTAGCGCAGCTAGCGACGCCCAACCCCCACTTCTACCCAATTTCACTCACAGGACTTGGATCAACCCTTGGTATGTTTTTCAGGCATTTTCCAAAGGTGCAGCACGCTGGAATCGCCGCCCTATAGACATGTATGGTGCGCGTGGCTGGGTGGTTAGAACGTTCGCTTTCTGACCATGAGACCCGGTTTCGAATCTCACTAAGCAGACACACGCACATATATATATATATATATATAATTTGAATAGAAAACAGGTTAATTGGTTATAACTTATTTTCCCAGGTATATAATGGGTGAAAAATTGTTTTAAATTTACATGTAGTTTTTACACACTTTTGAAGGGTAGTTAAAAGTTGATGTAATGTGATGAGAGAGGGGGAAGAGGGGTATTAGAGAGGGAACGGGGAGATAGGAATAATTTTAAATCTATTTTTATTAAGATATTTAAGAGTACAGGAGTTGGGGTTGGACCAGAAATTAACGTCTCACGGGAAACAAGATAAAGAGAAAAAAGGGGGTAGAGAATAAGAAAGTAGAGGGGGAAGTGGGATTTGAGAAAGAAATGGAAAAGAGAGTTTGTAAAAGATGAAGGAAAGGAGACAGAATGGGTAAATTGAAATATATGGGCATATTACGGTTAATTTGAAAAAACAATTTTATATTTGGCTGTTAACATTTAAAATTTTTTTCAACAAACTAAGCTAAGAAATAAATATAATGTGAATATAATATATTATTAATTATATATAATATATTATTATTAACATTATTGATATTATGAATAATAATTAAGGAGTAAAAAGATTTTAATTAAAATGTAAAGTTTCGAATTTTAAATTTTGTTTTTAAAAAGTTGAAAAGTATTTCGAAATTAAATAAGATTTAAAGGTAATAATATTAGGTTGGTGCAAAAATAATGACGTAATAATGTCGTTTTTTGACGTTAAAAAATACGTCAAAAAACGACATTATTACGTCATTATTTTTGCACCAACCAAATAGTATTATTTTTAATATTGTAATAATGATAAAAAGAATATAATAATCGTAATAATAATAACAATAATACAGAATTACCTATGAGAGGAACAATGAAAACATAATTGTAGTAGTAGTAGTAGTAGTAGTTGTAGTAGTAGTAGTAGTAGTAGTTATAGTAGTAGAAGTAGTAATAATAATAATAATAATAAGAAGAAGAAGAAGAAGAAGAAGAAAAGGAATAACCGTGGGTTCATAATGAGGAAATGGTAATATTAGATCAGTTATAACCCATTGATCCATACAAATTCCTATACATGCACACACATATACACGCACACACACACACACACATATATATATCCATATAAGCATCGCCACATACATAAATATCTACACACCCACACACACACACACACACACATATATATATATATATATATATACATACATACATACATACATACACATGTACACATATGCACACATATATTCATACCCATACACACACACACATATATATCACCACATACATATATATATGCATTTATATACACATATACATATGCATATATTCCTAAATAACTATATACATACACACATGCATACATATATATATATGTATGCACACACATACACACATCCCCACATACATAAATATCTACACACCCACGCACACACATATATGTATATGCATATATATATACATACCTACACTTGTGCACATATGCACACATATATTCATACCCATACACACACATATATATATCACCACATACACATATATATATGCATATATATACACATATACATATGCATATGTTCCTACATACCTATATACATGCACACATGCATACATATATATATATAAAAGTGAACATAGACGTCAACACTTAGATGCGACAGTCTGTTTCATGCTATATGCAATCGTCAGGCCACATGTGCGGCCTGACGATTGCATATAGCATGAAACAGCACATGTGACCCGACGATTGCATATAGCATGAAACAGACTGTCGCATCTAAGTGTTGACTTCTATGTTCACTTTTATATTTACACACGCTCTATCTCTGATATTGAGCACTTTATCCCATAAATATAGCAAACCTTAAGACTATATTTCTTCATATATATATATATATATATATATATATATATATATATATGTATGTATACACACACATACACACATATACCCATAGATACCTATACATACATATACACACATACTTACACATACATATATACATACATACACATATACACATATACATACATATACAAGCACATATACACACATGTATGCACAGATACATATATATATATATATATATATATATATATATATATATATATACATATATCCATACACATACACAAACATGCACATACATATAGATATACACATACATATACACATATACATACATATCCATATATATTTAAATATACATACACACACATATACATATCTTTACATACATACACACATATATATGCACACATACACATACACACACACATATATATATACATACACGCGTACACACCTATATATATATATATACATATACATACATCCACATATACACACACACACACACACACACATATATATATATATATACATACCCACACACGCACATTTGGTGGAGATGTATACATGCACGCATACACGCGTGAGCGCGTGTGTGCATGTATACATCGGTACATCCAAATATGAGCAAGTAAATACCTCTGTATATAAACACTCATATATACACCAATATATGTGTATACTTATAAATACCATATGATCTACCAATATTAACATAATTACAAGGATATATATCAACAAACCTATGTCCATATACAGATATCTATACGCATATATTGTATAATATAAGCGATTAAATTTATATATAATGAGACACCAGTTGTTATTTCAAGTATAGATAATTTAAACTTACTGAGTTTTTATGAATAGGTATTCCAAATAATAGATGTAGCTTGTTATTTTGAGACGATGTCTGTGTCGGCATTTAAAGATGATTTCATTGTGGTGATTTAATAATTCCTCAGAATCATTATGTTTGAATATTAAGATTTTTACTTTAATGTAGAGGTCACATCTGTCTCTAAAGTTTCTAGGAGTAGGAGTTCTATATATAATTCTCCATTTCACCTGTGGGATGAATCCGTTTTCCACTATCCCAATAGTATTTCGAAAGCGCTGTTTGGTGTTTAAGGGATTCATTAGTGAAGGAACGGCGATGGTTATAAAAGCGCTGTTTCCAATTCCCAGCAGATATTCCAGTATAAGTCTTTTTTTTGTTTCGTATTTTCTTTGGAGATAGTGGCTTCATACACCACATTTTCTGTCATACATGTTCCTCCTATTGAGCATTCAGTTTTTACTCTGCAAGAACATGTAGAATTATTTTTGTAATTGATTAGCCTTAAATTCTTTAATAATATTATTATTGTTAGAGCTTATAATTTTCTCTACATTGTTTACACATGACATGAGTAACTAATTTTCAAATTAATTTTATTAAAAAGTTTTTTTTTCGGAGTCTTGTTTTATTAAAATGTTTATCTATTAAGTTTAAGATGTACTTTCCTATAGTGATGTTGGATAATTTTCAGAATGGAGTGATGAACCATATAATCTTCCTTTTTCTGTTTTTGGATTTATTTGACGCGTTGTTAGTTGGTTTTTCTATGTAGATTAATGTCTGTTGGAACTTACTCTTTACTAGAACTTGATTATATTTAAATTTGTTTTCATTAAACATTTTGCCGCTAGAAGACTGGCGTTGACTGTGTTGGGAATTTGGTTTATAATTGCTTTGGAGTGGTTCGACTTGACATTTATGTATATGGGGGTTTGGTTTTCTTTTCAGAAGGGTTGGTAGGTGTTATTGTAGAGATTAAATGTAACATCTAGGACATTAACGATTTTTAAGTTGGATAATAAATCAATTTTAAACCCCAGAAAGTTGAATACATTAATGATTTTTTCCTGTAATTTGAAGATTAGAGGATCATTGGTATTAGGTATAACAATAAGTCCATCGTCTCTGTACAGCCCTACATTTTGTAAGTCCAAGAATCTACTTAGGATATTTAAAATGTATATACATACTAAGTCTGCTATTTGGGCTGAATCATATGCTCCCATGGGAACATCGAAATATTCATTGTTTTCTTAAAACCAAGGGAAGTCATTAAATACTAGTATAGAGTGTCTGGAAACCATTATAATTTTTATTTCATCGTCAGTAATTTTAGTGTAGTTTATATATATATATATATATATATATATATATATATATAGTTTAGTTTAGTTTATATATATATATAGTTTATATATATATATATATTTATATATATATATATATACTATATTTTATATATATATTTATATATATATAGTATAGATTAGTATAGTTTTTATATATATAGTTTATATATATATAGTTTATATATATATATTTATATATATATTTACTATAGTTTATATATATATATATATATATATATATATATATGAAGAAATATACTCTTAAGCTGTGCTATATTTATGGGATAAAGTGCTCAATATCAGAGATAGAGCGAGTGTAAATATAAAAGTGAACATTGAACTCAACGCTTTGACGCGACAGGCTGTTTCATGCTAGATGCAATCGTCAAGCCACGAATGTTGTTTATTTTTCTCGGCTATTTATATATACCGGTCAGTGGTGCAATGTGGGTAGTCTATTTTGGCGGTTATTTTACCGGAAGTCGTTTATTTGTTTATTTATATATTTGGGTTAAATTATTTTGCTTGTTTTTATTTATTTTTATTTTTTATTTTTATTTCTTATCTTATTTATTTATTTTAATTTTAATCGGTGTTTTATTAACGTAGTAAAAAATTTTTATATCACTTATTTAATAGTTTTGTTTTGGTTTGGGAAAATAAAGCTATTTACTCAATTTTGGGGTTGATTGCTGTAGTTTATTCTAAATATTATTTTGGTGAGAACAGTTCTTAATTTGTTTATTACTCCATTTACTTATTTGGTTTGATTATCTTTACTTGTTCTTTTTTTCTAACAGTTAATTTATCGGAACAAACAACCCCCTCGCAGGTTTTAAATTCAGATTGTCCTTCTCCTGGGCCAGTTGCCATCTAAGGCCATAGAACCCAGTCTGTCCTGCTATTTACCCATCGCTGGAGGGAGAAGAAGAGGATTAATACCTTTCACAAGAGTATTATCACGTAAGTGAATGTAATGGCTTCTACTACAATTTGAACTCTCCGATTCCTCAATCCAAGCTGCTATCCACTATTCCACTGTTCCTATCATATATTGGTAATTTTCTTTTGCTGTAGCAGTGAATTGTAAATGATTTTACTATATAATTTGTTTATTCAATTCACTTCAAGCAAGGCGATAATACCACTAAAACGCATGTGTCTTTTGGGATTGAAAGAGAATACCTTAGAAGAGAGCGGAAACCAAATTGTAAACAGGAAACAAATGATACACCTCTAATCATGTTGAAATGTTCGGCGAGGCGCGTGAACCAGACGATAGGCGAAACTGTTTTTATTGAGGAAAAAATAGTAAATACAATTTTATAGTTTAATTTTTAATTTTTTTTACTAATGTTCACCCAATACAAGGTCCAAGAGCCAATCAATGTAGAAGTTTACAGTGTGGTGTTTTATGAGCGTAAGAAAGGGCAAGAGGAAGTTCTTGGGTTTATGCAGGAAGGATAATGGCTAACTCTAAAAGTCAAGATTTAATTAGTAAATAAAATTTCAGAGTTCACTCGGAGACTTTAGAATCATAGAGTTGATGTAGACTTTAGAAGGAATCGGAAACCCAATCCTAAACAGGAAACAAGGTATAAACCACTACTCCTGTTCAAAAGAATGACGATGAGTATGGACCGAACAACAGGCGCAACTATCTACCCATATTGAGGAAAAATAAATAGAAAATTATAAGAGGAAATCATCTTTAATCTTTAACTAAAGATGGTGATTTTTACTTAACCTAAAAATTATAATTGGGAAAAGGTTAGTAAAAAAAAAACAAAAAAAAAAACAGGAATGATCAAGTCGATAGAGATTCAAGAAGACATCAAGTTTTAAAAAAGATCAAATGCAAACGAAAGAAAGGCGATAAAAAGGGAAAAATGAAGATCCGAATAAAGTTCTCACGCGGCTATTTAGCGTACTCAGATTAGTTTGCTTTTCTTATTTTACGTGCCGTATTGTCGAGAGCCATGACATGGCTCTCGACAATTTGCTGTCCTTTGTAGCTCTTAATGAATTTTGTCTTTTTGTTATCTTTTGTTCCACCATCCATATACTCAAGCTCGCTAGGCAGGTTATGCGTTTTTTTTCCTCTATGAGTATAAAATCTTCCGAGCTCTCTTTCCTGCCCTAGAAATTTCAACTGTCTCTTTCTGGTGTTAAGTATAAGTATCGCTTTTGTTTCCGCTTTCTCTAAAACTTCATCATTGCTCACATGTTCAGTCCATGTTATTCCCGACGTCCTTCTGTAGAACTACATTTCTATTGGTTCGATTCAAGTTTATTCTTTATCTTTGAGGAGATTTCCAATATTCATCGCTATATAGCAGAACTGGTACAAGGCTATAAAGACAACGATCCGTAAGAGTTCAAATTCTTGACATGAGTTAGTACACTGCTGTTCTAACTAAGTTCGGGATTCAAGTAAATTATTGCATGCCGCAGAGACAACGCAACATCGAATGAATGGGAAAAAAAGAGCGAGAAATGAAAAGAAAAAGAAAAGAAATAAGAAAGAAAGTTGTAAAAAATGCGATTTGAAACCTGAAAATAAATAAATGGAGACAGTGGAAGGCGTTAAGGCGATAAGCTTCTACTGCGCATGTCAGTTAATCTCACGGGAGCGCACTTCCGCTTACTCAACAATCTTCTTATCCGAAATGACTGGCATATTTTTCTTCTTTTTTTTTTCCTCCCCTCTTTCAGTAACGATTTTGTCAAAAACTCATTATTTTTTCATTGATTTAGAATTAATGCTATTACGTGTATTCAATGTTCGCCTTGGCTAAAATATCGATTTTATACTCTCCAATCACAGACATCTCAGCAATAATAGTGCCTCTTGTTTGGTTTTGACACGTCAAACTAAGCAAGTCAACGCCCATCATTGCCTGTTCGCCACTCTTCAATCTCAAGAGAGAAGCTTATTTCATAGCAAGCATTGGTCATCGCAGATGAAGGTCAAACACAATGAAACGCCATTGTTGTCCCTTTATTGATTAGAATTTGTGTTGTTCAGAAAGTAATGTCGGTTTTTCGCCTACACTGACATGTATTTATGCCCAAAGCAAATAGTTCAGTAGGATGTTACGTATAATATTATAGAGTATTTTTTTTTAATTATAAGTAGTTCTTAATTCTTAATTCTTTTCAGACTTAGGTTACCAGTCCTTAAAATAAAAATAGAAAATCCGTAAGATTTTTTACTTATTGAAACTACATGAAATATCAACCAAGCATTTGGCCAAGGACCAGTTACTTTTCGTACGATTCAGCGTTGTTTTCAAAGGAAAGATGAGAATCTACCTTAACATTCAGGCCGGAATTGATCCTTTGATGACTCGAAGCCTTTAAAATACTGGCATGGTATTGTTACTAGCTGACTAAAATGCATTCGATCATATAGCACCAACTTTTATTCATTTTTTTTTTTGTTAAATTTTCAGCCGCAAAATTTTATTCGACGGAAAGTTCCATTACATTTTGGACAAATTAATACAGACTGCTTCGCCAGTTTTAACATGACTAATAATTTATTTTGAGAGTTTAGAGAATTTTGAAAAAAGATTCAGTGTGTCTTGAAATACTTGCCAACATCGATTTAAGGATTTTCACCACGGAACCACCTTGATTAATCAACAGCTAGTGTAAAAGAATCCCTAAAAAAAAAATATAAATAAATAAATAAAAAAATAAAGCTAGGTATCCGAGACCAAGGTGAACCTTTTCAAGTTGGAGGACATTAGCAGTGAGTTGACCTGGAGAGGGATGGGCTCCGTCAGGTCCACTTTCGCAAGACACACCATGTGACATATATTTCTCTAGCCTTTAACCCAGATATGTGAAATGATCAGGTATCAGTTGCATAACGACCCTACGATCACATTCGATCACTGGATGATGATGATGATGATGATGATGAATATTTTTTTCTTTTTCTATTTTAACGTTTCAGGGAATATACACTTGTACTTATAAAAGATTCGGAAATAATTTTCTGAAACGATATATTTGGTTGGATTCAGACAGGATCCCACTGCTTTTTAAAGACTACTATTTGAAAATCCAGTAAACATATATCAGTGACCAACATTGCATCTTTCTAGGCATATTTATTTCTAACTCTGAAATTAACAAGTAGGTAAGCTTGACGAAGTGGACATGTGGCCGAGTCGTTAGAACGTTCGCTTTCCAATTTTAAGACCCAGGTTCGAATCTCACCATTGTTGATTTGGCAGCAATGTGACTTCTTGATGCTAACTTCCTGGGGAGGCGATCCCAGCATGAAGCACATTTAAAGTTCTTGAAAACCATATGACGGGTTGACCAAAGCCTTGTGAGTTGTAGACCACAATGTTTCTGCTAGCCGAAGTCATAACTCATCGTGACCGAGATTTTGAGTGTAACTGGCCTTGTTCTGCGGAAAAAAAACCTTGTGTTAACTTACCTGAGGTTGGAGCGACGGCATTTATCGAGGAGTGGAGTGGGGACTGACCTTGTGTCTTTAGGCTTGGGTGCCACGGTCACCTCCTAATTTATAGCTTCCTACCGGAAGAGTGGAATGCCTTCCCTCTACTTATTTTCCCCTGCTCGATCGCAGACATTGGTTGTTAGTTGTTGCCGGTGGCTAGCTACTTAATTCTTGTTACCAGACTCTGGTTGCAAAAGCATCGTCTTTTGGTTCGTCGGTACCTTCAACTTAAGGTCATCCTTTTGGTTGATTTTTCTTTTCGACAGTTCAGACTGTCGATCACGCCAGATGATGTTACCTCTCCCAGAAACCGTAAGGTCCGCTTAGCATAATTGCAGTATAAACCAAAGGTGGACTGTGTATGTTGAACAAACACAAACGTGCCTGAGCAGGTATCTGCAACAGGGATTGTTAATGTCGAAGGTACAGTGATATCCTGGCTCTCATGTTAAAAGTGAAACATCCCATTGTCAGTAGAAATGGGCATGGTGTCGGACTGAAATTAAACATCAAAGTTTGCTTATTAGAAAAGTTTCGAAAGATACTGAAGGAAATTCTTTAACTGAATGACTGGACAACAAATAAACATTCACAGTATGCTCCTGTTGAGCAATGAAGCCACAGTGGTATCACTCAGAAGTATATACCTAATCGATTATCTTCAATTTTATATCTCTCCAAGAGTGTTATTTGTTATGTATTAATTTATTACAATTTATTAGTTATTTATTATGAAATTGATTTAGAAATGTTCTTGTATAAAAAAAATTATGGTCTTAAAATATTGTATTGCACACTGTAATGACAAAAGGGCGCAAATGTAGGCTTTAAGAAAGCTTTATTCAACTGAGAATACAAGGTTCCCGTATAGTGTCTTTTTATAATCTTAGTAAACAGAAATAGCTATCTCAAAGAGGAGAATAACAAAACAAGGGGAGAGCACTCTTGTTTATTCATGACATACATTACTGAAAACAGAAAATCTACTATCTATATTTCTCTTGTTGTCTGTCTGTGTGTCTGTCGTGGGCGTTGTTACCTCGCCCAGGCCGCATTTCTCACCCGATTTCCGTGCGGTTTTCACCACAAGTTTGCAAATGGCTGCCGTAAGGACATGGCGGAGGCCGATTTTTAAGTTCGGACTCAGGTTCCGAAAAAATCGATAATCGAAAAAATCTGCTTACAGAAGGAATGATCGCATTTCAACCAAATTTGACACCCTCTTAGAGTCTATCATTAGAAATGTTATCCAGAAGTTTCATAGCCACTGACCCCTAAACAGCGCTGAAAATCGATATAACCCAAAAACCGATACGCTCAGATTGCGCCTGAACCGCAGGTCAGTTTTTAGCAAAAACCGACCGGATTTATGAGGAGGCCATTGGGAGTCACCATGTGAAGTTTCAACTCTGAGCACCCCCCAAACAGAGTGCAAATCGACAATCGGTCAACCCTTAAAAATGTTTTTTCTGGTTGGGTATTTCCTAAATGCAGATTAATTTAAAGTGACGCTATGCGTAGGAAGAAACAGGTCAGTGTGTGCAGTGGAGGGGAAGAAAACATTTGACCTCAAATTCTGGAATGGGTGCAGGGCCATTGAAATTCGGCTTTTTTATTCCTGCTACCAGTTCTGACTTTGAGCCACAAATGACATATTCGACTTTGTCAACACTATTGCTTTAATCGTAGTAACATCAGCACGGCAAAGGGCACTCCTTTAAAGGCATGGAAGGGCAAAAATATTTTAAGTCAAGTGATAGCGATTGCTCTATGAGTCGTACGATTTTTTAATCAAGCACGGGTAACGCCGAGCCATGCTGCTAGTAAAGTATAAACGGGTACTTTGAATGACGGTAACCGATTAGATTACGTAGCCCAATCGGAAAGGTAGGCCTTTTAAAAGATGTCACTGGGTGATTTCCAGCCCACCTGCTTTTTAGTGATTGGAGAATGGCGATCTGGGATTATTTTTTAAATCCAGAAGAAATAAGAAGAAATAAATAAAATTAATATTTATATTCAGAATATCCACTTACACGGTAAATGTATTATGAAAATTTTCGCTTCTATTAACTTCCATTTGCTGTGCCAACAATTATGGAATGATTATAATGGTTGAGAGCTTCGACGTATTTATTTACTAAATCCTACCCTGTGACAAGGTGGTCTATATAAACAGCTATCATCTTATATTGCCTTTAATTAAATAGACCAGTGTTCATGACCGATAATTAAAAAAATATAACAAAAATTGTCTAGTGTTTGTGAAGAAATACCTGGAACTGCGTTTATCGAGAATGAGGTTAAAAATCCGACACTGATAAAAAAATGCTAAAGTGTAAAACTGAAGATTATCTTCCAGTTGATTTTTATTGCTATCGCACATTTAGTTGGACATAAAAAAATTATAGAATTATGCAAAATTTAAAACAGTATAATCCAGACAAAAGAAACTTGGTTCCCAAGAGAGGAATTTCAAATTTAAGAGGAAACATTTTTCGTCGGGGTGAAACTGGACGGGGAATTTCAATTACATTTATAAATCATAAATGGTAATGCTGACAAAAATAATGAAATGACAATTGAAGACCAGAAGATGAATTGAAGCAACCTGGGATTTCGAGGGGAGGAGTATGATATACGACTCTGATAAACTCTGTCTTAATGTATACTTTAATATACTAATAGACCTTTTAATTTATGCCAATGTATACAAGCGAGGCATGATGGAGTAATGAATAGCAGCTCGGATTAAAGAAATCGGAGAGCTGAGTTCGAATTCCAGTCAAATCCATTAGATCCTCTTCTCTCACCAGATATGGTAAATAGCAGAAGAGATTCTATAGCCTTGCATGGCAACTGGTCTACAGCAGAAAGAAATGGCAACCTTCTGCGGGGAAAAAAGTCTGCCTCGTCAATCATGTATTAAAAGATACATTATCGCCTAAGGGTGTATCAGGCATGGTACATAACTGACTGATACGAGCGTGGGTGTGTGTACATTTATACCAGTTTACAAAGACCGATGGAGATGTCCCAGACAAAGTTATTATGTAAGTAAAAGTCTACCTTAAGATCAGTATTGTGCCGAAAATAACTGACTCGAAACAGTTCGTGTTGTCACGCTTGTAGCTATATCCGATATGCGACCCTTCACTGTTCAGCTTAGATTATGTAGACTTTGGCGAGCGTCTGTTTCCGTTCAGAACTTAGTCTACGTAGGAATGTTGATTTGTCAACGTCGATTCGCCAGCGATACGTTACGTACGGTGAAATGTCATTCGAAGACTCGCTACAGTTCAAATTGAACAAGAGGAACATGTGTGCGTCTTCATGGTATAAAATCTGCTTTTTCTTAAAAAACGCTGGACTTTATTGCAAAATGTTTCAAGGATCTGAAACTCAAACGTGGCCTGTGCATTCTAAATGATAAAATGGTTGAAAACTGAAAATTGGATACTCACCAGGTTGCATATATCAAAATAGACTACCTCATGTTGTAGCAATTTTAATTTCCGTCAGTGTTGCTCATTTCTTTGAGGATATTTGCATGAATTTAGTAAAAGACCCATAAATCATGAAAAAAAGTGCTTTATTTGAGAGAAAATTGGCATGGATAATTTTGAGACACTTCTTGAGTCATCAAACTAATGAATCCGCTGTTGACATCAATGATTACTTCACTACTTTGTTTAAAATGTTTGTCGCTCTGAAATTAAATGTCTTTATCTATTTTGGACATTGTGTTAGTTATGGCGGACGACAGACATTTTATAGGAGCGTTGATTGACTCCCATCTCGACTGCAGTCCATACGTAGGTTTCCAGCAGATTTAAGTCTGATCTCGAGAGATAGAAGATCATATGTTTGGGTTGACGTGATCGTGGAGATTTCAACTGTTAAGGGGACCACCACTTTTTATACAAGTGGACTCGCCCAGTGTGTACTTGAACTGCTGCCGGTGAATACCCGGAGGTGATACAGTGAGAGAGTGAGAGTGTGAGGTAACCTCTTTGTAGGTTCCACAGTTGCGAGCACGTAGACTCAGAAGGAAGTCATACTTCGATACTGAATTTCCCAGAATGTATATATATATATTATTATTGCTACTAACCGCATTTCTGGATCTACTAACCGTATTACCAATTGTATTATTACGTCAATACATTTATTTGCTATATTTCATTCCTGCGTTTATTCATTTTGAGACCGGATTTCATCTCGGAATCCACAACATTAACTCACCAATTCTTGGTTCGTCTTGACCTTATGAGACGATGAATCGTCTTATTGGCAGGTTTATGTCCTTCTTTACGATCTCTATCCAAGGCCTTGCAACACTTTCTGACACTTTCTTACCTGTCATCAGCATTGGTCCGTGAGCTTTAAAGAAGTGAGGAAGTATAACAGCTCCTTCTTTGTCCACGTCCCCCATAACCATCACAATTGCCGGAAACCTTGTATGCCTGACCATTGGAACATCCCTACCCTGAAAAAATGTCTGTCATTCTGTCGGTTAACCTTTTGGTCCTAGTCAAAGTTTTTTTTTTTCTATTCAGAGAAAAAACAAATCATTCCATGATCTTGATGATTCAACTTGTTCAACAAAAGCGTTGTTCTTTTTTGCCATTGAAGACAAGAATCGGCCACTGCACATCGCATAAGTCTTGTATTGAATGTCTTCATGCACAACTATTCCGATAGTATGTTTTAAAACCTTGAGCTCATTCGCTCTGGCCTAAATTATTAGGTTGGTGCAAAAATAATGACGTAATAATGTCGTTTTTTGACGTTACGTCAAAAAACGACATTATTACGTCATTATTTTTGCACCAACCTAATAACTTTCTTATAGAAAATTCTCAGCACGTTTCTTACAAATCCGTGTTTCCTGATAGACATTAGGACATTAGCGGACGTTTTACGTTTGTCAATACTCGTCAGTGAGTTCCAGAGGGTATTTACGAACTTTGACGAATTTTGACAACAAACGAACGTCCAAATTTCAGGAAGCGAGCAATCTCTAATCACAATGATCTGACTTTAAGACAAATAATTACACCGTGCATTTTCATTTCCCAGTACCTGTACCTGTTGCGCTATTCAAAATTTACGAACACGTTGACTCTCACTGAGTTCACGTAGAACCCACTTATCGAATTTCTTCACCGTGACAATTTTCTTAAGATGGTTCGATATTGTTGAAATGCTGGCATACATTATCTGAGACATTTCTCTGGCACCTTGACGTGGGTATTGTTCGACTAGTTTTTTTCAAATGTTGATTGTAAATTGCAGATGGACATCCTCAATCACTATCGTCTTCAAATGCGTATCCCCGCTGCGGAACTTTAGAAACAAGCGCTGTACTGTCCGATCACAAGGTTATCATTTACTCCATGCTCTGTTAATGTTGTCAGTTGTTTTAGAAGCATCAAGACCAAAGTTTGAAATAATGCAAAAATTAAATCCATTTCTTCTGTTTTCAAGATGAGGGTTATATAACGCTTGAATTTAAATTCTACAATAGATACATATAAATTAACAAGTGACACTTTAAGAATTTAGAATGAGTAATGTATTTTTGCGAAACTATTATAAAAATATATTAGAATACAATTAAAATGTTTATTCTAAAATCGAGCTATTTTTTTCCAAAAAAACTTAATGTAAAAACTAGAATATATTAAACTGTCAGGAAGTTTTCTTATAGCCTTCCCCGGGTTGATAAGCCTCAGCCAATTTCTTTTGCTGTCCTTGACGTGATCGTGGAGATTTTAACTGTTAAGGGGACCACCACTTTTTATACAAGTGGACTCGCCCAGTGTGTACTTGA
>OZ010600.1:49604876-49654876 GCA_963932145.1 Acanthosepion lycidas | reverse complement strand
TGTGACGAGGTTTGGGTGTATACCAGAAGCCGTTTGGAGAGGAGCAGTTTGCTGCCTGACTCGCAACATGCTTGTCGAACTGGCTTGTCGAACTGTCTGCTTTCGGACAGAGAAGAATCCAGACGAGGTTATACCCAACCACGTTTATGCGTGATCTACGGGGAATAATATTTGCTCGAGACGACGGGCTCGGAATTGCCCCGCATAAAAGCCAGCATCATGCCGTATCCTGGCTTGTTGGAAGATTTGGTAAATAGCAGAAGCCATTTCAAGTCAGTCTTCGGACTAAGTAATACAGGCGTAATGGCCGAAGCATTACTTATAAGGGCTACAAAGCGCCGTATAGCAATGCTACTTAATCTTTCCTCGGTTCTAGATTTATTCGCATTTGTTTGTGTTTATGAGAATTAAGATAGCAGTTTCTACTTGATTACCAATATATTAGCACGCGTCGTAAAGATATACAGCAAATGATATTATCGCAATTTAAAAAAAATATATAGAAACAGAAAAGCACAATTCCCAAAAAGCCAAAACAAAACGAATTTCCTTGCTGTGATTGTCATCTTTCATTTAGTTTGATTCGAATTAATAACTTTAGGAAAAAATCACTTTTAAAAACAAAGGTTGTCTTGTGACGTTTGCGTATGTTTTGGTATTGAATTTGGAAACAAACATTGTATAACGCTCTTTTTTTTTTATTTATTCTTCTCGTATGAAAGATGCTTCTGTTATGTCTTCAATGGAAATCTTAAGCCAAATTTGCTGAGAAAGAGAGCAAAGGAAGAGAAGAGAGCGTGACGAAGACAGTTCTTGAGAAAGAACATAATTGAATCAAGATATAGAAAACCGACAGCAAAAATGTATTCCATTCCACAACGCTAGCGACAAATTATAAAAAGGAAATCTTCAGTAAGATAGTGCTCAACAAAATCTTAATGGATATTTTTTTCAAGTAAGATATTAAAAAAAGAAAGAAAAAGAAACTTTGTTCCTGCTTTTTGTTTGTGCCTTGTTTGACGTCTGATGTGAAAACTATTTCAAATAGCTGTTTTGCTTAAACATCTACATATTACGTTGTGCCGCACGAAATGTCTGACTCACATCGACTCGTCATTTGGTGCTATTAAGATAGATTTGAGTAGGAATGTTATATTATTTGCTTTTGTAAATCTGGGTATTCTCTTATGGTACCACACTAAGTGACAGCTTAAAGAAGCTTTATGGTCTGATGGTACTAAGATAGCTAGAAGTCAGTATAATGTGAATTAAATGTTTTTTGTGAATCGGGCAAACTGTAGCTGTATTAGTTTCTACTAAATAAAAATTAGGATTGGAAACAATTTAAGATTTAATTACATATATATTACACCAATATGTATAGTAATATAACAACTCCATAGACGTTGAGATTAGGTTATTTTAATTCAATTACATATTAAGATTTTTATAAAAATTTCAAAATTACACAAAAATCACATTCGCCATTTCTTGCAAAATATAAAATTTTTATTCCATACCAAATCTACTTAATAAGAATAGGAATCCATAATAGGCACAAATAAAAAAAAACTAAAAAAAACTCAAGCACTACGTAACGTTTTTAAACATTTATTACAAAATTACGTATATATTCAAATGTAAAGTTTGCACAAACGTTTACTTTTGTGCGCCTATTAAGACAGGAGAACAATTTCTGATAAAAAGGAAAAATGGATAAATTACAGTTTTTGAAAAGATAAATATTTTGAAAAAGACAAAGAGAAAACAATTCAAGACAGTAAAAACAAATGTGCAACCCCCTTTGAGAAAAAACGAAAACCCTTTTACTTGCCCTACAAGCGTCTCTGGGATATATAGTACATTTTGAAAAATCCATCTTAAATTCGTATTTTGGAAAATTTCTTTAAATTCTTTTCCGTCTTTTGTTGTCCAACCACAGGAGAATTTTCTCTTGAACTTCAAAATTCCTTCGTGTTTCTGTAGCTAGCTACTAACTGGTGCCTTCTTGATGTTCTCTTTTTGATGTCAAAAACCTTCTGCCCCTTGATGTTGATTTGCATTGCCCCCTTGCTGTCAAAAAATCTTCTCCTGGCATCTACTGACCTGAGCTCTATATATTTGGAAAATTAGGCTCACAAACCCTCTCCCTATTCGGGTTGTTACTTTCCTTTGTTTTGAGCAAAAAATCAAAGCGAATAAACCGATCTGTCTATATTTCTGACATGAGGTATTATGTACACTATTTACATTATTCGAACTATTGCTCTCATATTTGTCGCCATATTTACTACGTTTCGGTCGGGTTAAACTGAACCCTTTATTTTGCCCGCTGAGATAGACTGTTCTAGTTCCACGTGTCATGTCTAATGGATGTCAGTTATCAGTTATCTCCTGTTAATTCCCCTCTTCAAGTTCTCCACCGCCTTAACCAGGTATTGAACTCACACCCTTTGGGTCCTGTCACTGGATCTAACTAACGCATTTATCCACTGTGCCATGTGTCCTTGAGCTTGTGTATGCACATCTACAGATATTTTAACTTCCTGGTCTCAGATGTCTAAGATGGGTCTAGGATAGTCTCAGATGACATTGAAAGTACATGGGAAAATAAAAATTATTTGAAAGAAAATTTTTGGAATTTTTCTGAATCATTTTTCTACTGACACCAAAACATTAATTCACGGACTTGAAAGGTGTAAAACTAAAATAAATAGACAAAATACGCCTAAATTATTTAACCAAACCTCCTTGAATGAAAATATGCTGCCCATATATATATATATATATATATATATATATATATATATATATATATATATATATATATATATATATATATATATAACTCATATATATGTATGACTATATATATATATATATATATATGTAAGCAAATATATGGATATAGATCCGACAGTATGAAGAAAATATACGGAAAAAACAAACAAAAATCCTTATATGCAATTATGCTGTTTTAATGTTAATATAATGTCAACGTCGGACGTTTCGGTCTAATAAACCATCTTCAGCATTTGGATAAGTCTTGTTCTTATGTCCATCTTCTTTGTCATGTTGAATTAATAATGTTAATTATATTTTATGAATATGTCCTGAAGATGGTTTATTAGACCGAAACGTCCGACGTTGACATATTAACATGAAAACAGCATAATTGCATATAAGGATTTTTGTTTGTTTTTTCCGTATATTTTCTTCATATATATATATATATATATATATATATATATATATATATATATATATATATATATATATAGTCATACATATATATGAGTCATGTAATGCCGACATTTAATTGTATATATATATATATATATATATATATATATATATATATATATATATATATGTATATTGTAAGCAATACATTTTTGTAAAAGAAATTACTAATGCTCCCAAGAAAATTAAATTTCGACATTACATGGCTCATAAGGTGCAGCTAAACAAACAAACTCTCTCATGGTTTCGTCATCCGTGACTAAACCCGTCTTCCCATCAGGCTTTTTTTTCTAGTGAGAAGGTTGGCTAGATACTCAGAAGGATTAAAGACAAACCCAAAGTCAGATGAAAACTTCAACATCATCGAGCATATACATGCAGACCGGGCTCCATAGCTATGGATGTAGCCAGTGCGGTGATGACACGGCATAGTGTGGCGGAGGCCTTCATATACTAAAATTAACGGACAATGTGAAGGAGACATCCCCCTCCTGCGGTGACCTGCAGAAGGATAAGCTTCACCGAGCCCACTTGCCGAAGACTCTATACATCAATGAATAACTCTACGGCTTTCAACCCGAAAATGTAGAAGGATCTAGTCAAGTGCTCCGCTGCGAAGCCACCCTAGGACCACATCCTGTCATGGTATGATCTTAGGGCCGTAGAGACGGAGAATCATCATGATGGTCGAGTTTGCATATATTCATCCAGAAGTTGGTTCAAATTGTGGCGTATTATAAACCCCGCAAACACGGCAATCGACAGTCATTGGTAAATAACATTATATAATACACAGTTAACTCTGGGGTCTCTCTATATTTCTGAGATTAGGTATTATGTACATATTTACATTATTCGGACTATTGTCCTCATCTTTGTCGCCATATTTATCACAACGTTTCAGCCCTTATCCACTGTGCCATGTGTCCTCAAGGACACATGGCACAGTGGATAAAGGTGTTGGTTAGATCCAGTGGCAGGACCCAAAGTGTGTGAGTTCAATACCCGGTTAAGGCAGTGGAGAACTTTCAGAGGGAAATTAACAGGAGATAACTGATAACTGACATCCATCAAACATGGCACGTGGAACTAGAACAGTCTACCCCGGTGAGCGAAATAAAGGATTCAGTTCGACATTCCAACCACCTGAAGAAGGCCGAAGCTTACAACGGCCGAAACGTTGTGATAAATATGGCGACAAAGATGAGGATAATATTCCGAATAATGTAAATAATGTACACTTAACTCTATATTGCTAGCACAAAAAGCGCGACTCACTAGGATTAGTTGCAATTTCAATTGTCTCGAACAGACTGGTCACATTTTCGCAGAAGCAAAGCCATTCTTGACGGTTGAAAAAGAGCTAAAAACTCTGTTGTTCTCTGACCTGCGAATCGCACACTTTTAACTGATAAATTCCACTGCTTGAGTTTCAACGTCAAGATCTCTGATCAGGTCGTTGTGGTCTTTTTGGTTGGAGTAGTAAGGGTTTCTCTCCTCTGCTGTGCTTCTGTAATCTGGACGACCTGGACTATCATCCTCTTCTGAACTGATGTTCTTTGCAGATGGTTGCTCTCTCTTTGCAGGAATTGGGTACGGGAAGCTGAGACAGCGTGGCACTGGGGCGACGGATGACTGAATATCTGGATATATGAAGTGTCCACCATTCAAAAGAAGGAATCACTTGAGCGTTCCAAATTTGTGGAAGTGAATTTCATGGCTTTATTTTCCGATCTGTACCCGCCTGCAAAATAGCAAAATAAAAAATATAAGTATAAAATACAAATATATTTCACACAGAAAATTTTTGAAATTTCTAAAAGTCTTGGGCTGCATCTGTAAAATTCGATGAAATCTGTCGACACTAAACACTTTCTGTTAGTTCTGATCTTCACCTTCAGCGTTAAAAACACCATTCGTTTAACCCAAGAATACATACAGAAGTATGTATTCTTGGGTGAACTGTTGAGCTAACATTCCCTGTATTTATACTGCTATATTATCAGAACTTTCTATAAATTCTTGAAACTTTTAGAAACTTCCAGAATGTTCTAGAAAATACTCATTCAGCAACTCAGTGCTGAATCTGTCAGGAATGTAATGGAAAATAGGTTAGTTTCAAAATATCGATGTCCAGATCCCAAAAGCAAAAGTTGAAGGAAATAATAGTCATTTCCTTTGCTTTCTATACAAAAGCAATCTCTATCTATAAAAGGCAGGAAGTGTGTGCATGTGTGTGTAACGAATGCACGGCCGCAATTTTCGACGGATTTGCACCAAAATTTACATGCCCATACTCAAAGTTAGTGTGAAGGCCAAGACCGACTTTGCGTTTCCCAACCCCCATCGATAGTGGAAATAATCGATTGTTTTCATGCTTCTACGGCAGTTTTCATGTAGTTTGCGGCCATTTTGTGCCGGCCAGAGTGAGATCCTATAGCTGGCTGCCACGAATAGGCAGGAAGATTCTACTGACCATCGTGAGAGCCAACAGTTGACTTACACGAATGTTAGCTAGCATGCAAACATAATCGATAGCTGCATTCGTCAGAAGTGGGAAAAATTTAAATCTGTATGGCACTTTACTCCAGTTGGCTCATTCGCTTGCTTAAACTCAACGTTGATTCTGGTTCCGCAGAACTGGGTTGGGTGTGAAAAAGTATTTGTTGTTAACATTCTTTTTTCATTCGGTTTTTCCAGTTACAAGTCCTTTTTTAAAGCTGATCGTTTTGTGTTCATTTTGTTTAGTTCTTTTTCCGTAACAGATTTAATGTTTAGAAAAAATTCGCAGTGTGAGATAGGCAAGAAGTAAGGCATGTAGCAACATCAGCACGGCAAAGGGCACTCCTTTAAAGGCAAGGAAGGGCAAAAATATTTTAAGTCAAGTGATAGCGATTGCTGTATGAGTCGTACGATTTTTGAATCAAGCACGGGCAACGCCGGGTCATGCTGCTAGTTAGGAAATAATGTTTACTGACCGACAAGAATCTTAATGCTTAAGACAAAAAGAAGTAAAAAAAAGTGTAACTGAATAAAAGGTACTTTATTTTGTTGGAGAATAGAGTTGATAAATACAAATGGAAATTATGACTCAACCTAATAAATGCAGAGCTGAGATTATTTAATTAACTACAAGCAGTATTTCCGACAGTGTACAGATCAAGAGTATTTGGAAATCAATTTTTTTGTCTATGTTTGCAGACGATATTAAGAGTTTTGAGCAGAAGAGATCGAAGTCAACTTTTGACTTAGTTATTTATATTTTATTTTTCAATCTACTTAACTAATCATGGAATATATTTGAGAATGATCGATCAAAATACTTTTTTCTTTCAATCAACTATTCAATTAGAGTTTTTTTTTTCATTTAACAAGTGAATTCAATTTAAAAAAAATAAACAACTGAATTCAGTTACAAAAACATTAAAAAATTGAATTTGATTTGGGCTTCAGAACCACAAAACATGCCTACATGCAGAAATTATGCCGATTGCAATAAAATGACTTTCTAGCTGTCTATGCTCTCAAATACTAATAACAAGGAATTATAAAGTCAACAAATTCAAAAGGTAACTTCAAGTGGATGAAGTAAAAGCATAATACACCTATACTCTAGCGGCAAAAAGTTTTTAAAAAAAGAAAACAAATGCTATGTACCAAATGTAGAATCGAAAACAACGTAAACCATCAGAGGTTGTGGAGTGCAGAGTTAAAAACTGAAAACCTGCTGAACAAGGCCAATGTTTGCTAACTAAAAATTACTAAGCAGACATATTGAAAAAATCTGTTAACCCGAGATGAAAATTCTGTGATAAATAAGCAGAAACAATTGATCATTGTGTATTATTATGCACGGTGTTAGCATCAATTGAATATAAAATTCGGCATAACAAAGTCGGCCAGTGTCTACACTGGAATATCGGAAACTTTTACGAGAAGAAAACTACAAGAAACTGGTATAACCAACGTCCAGACTCAGAGAGATAGGATCTGTAACAATTTTATGAGACTTGCTATCGCATGCATCATCCCAAAGCTGATGTTGATCGTCTGTATGTGCCCAGATCCGAAGGAGGCAGAGGATTAGTTCAACTAGAACTGTCCTACAAAACTACAACAATTGGCCTCCAAAAATACTTGGAAACTACAGAAGACTGGATGATGGTATGCGTCAAGGAACATGAAAGTAGTAAGCGTCTTTACTCCGTAATGAAAGAAGCCAACAAATTCAAAGTGGAGCTTCAAATGGGCGTAGAGATGCAACTACAGCACAATACACCGGCTGAAACTGCAAAATACTTGAAAAAGACAGCAAAGACGAATGCAACCGACCAGATACAGAAGCGATGGCAAGGTAAACCGCTTCATGGCCAATACTCTGCCCGTATCAACCAAGCTGATGTAGACAAAACCCGTACCCATCAGTGGCTACGCAGTGCAGGGTTGAAAGCGGAAACTGAAGGTTTTATCCTTGCTGCGCAGGACCAATGCTTGCTAACTAGGAATTATCAAGCACATATACTAAAATATTGTGTCAGCCCAAAATGCAGATTCTGTGATAAATATCCAGAAACGATTGATCATCTTGTATCAGGTTGCACGATGTTGGCACCCACTGAATATAAAACCCGACATGACAGAGTGGGCCAATATCTGCACTGGAAAATCTGCAACTTCTACGGGAAGGAAACTGAAAGAAACTGGTACCAACACCACCCAGACCCAGTTACGGAGATAGGACCTGTTACAATTCTATGGGACTACACAATCCACACTGACAGAACAATCAAGGCCAACCGACCAGATATTGTTATTAAAGACCACAAACAAAAACGGTGCCTCCTTATTGATATGGCAGTCCCTGCTGACTGCAATGTATCTTTGAAGATATTCAAAAAGCTGTCAAAATACAAGGACCTTGAAATAGAGGTCTCGAAAATGTGGCATATGGGAACATCAACAATCCCTGTTGTAGTTGGAGCCCTAGGACTGGTTGGAAAAGATTGCAGTAGACTAATTGCAGGGATTCCTGGAAGCCCATGCCTCAAGGAGATACAAAAAATTGTTCTGACAAGTACAGCCCACACTTTACGAAGGGCTCTATCGATGTAATTTTTTTTTTTTTTTTTTTTTTGTCAGTGAAAAATGTCATGATGCCATTTCTAACCTTAGGTCCCTGGGTGGGACCCGGAAAGAAATGTGTAAACGCCAGAAAGCAAAGAAAATAAAAATAATAATAATAATAATAATAATAATAATAATAATAATAATAATAATAATAATAATATCCAAAATCCACTGCCTTTTCAGACATTAAAACCCATGAAGATAAATACGTATGAAAAATTTTTCACGGCACCCTCAAGGATTTTCCCTCTGGGTGAGTTATTTTCTTTTTTATGATTTTTTTAAAAATCAAAATTATAGTTGAATTTATTTCTATGTATGACTAGTGCATTAGCTAAGTTGTTTTTGTGAGGTCTCTTTTGCGCTCATAAATGCGTTTTTTCAAACTTCTACTTGTTTCTCCAATATATTGGGAGGAACAATTTTGGCAATTTATTTTATAAATGCCTTCTTCAGAAATATTATTGCTATTAGTGTTTGAGGATTTGAGTATATCCAAAATGGTTTTGGAAGTGTTTGTGACTATTTTAAGATTATTCAGATGGAATAGGCTGTTCTGGATAGTGGACGTGACAGACTTGGTTGGTAGCATTTGTTTTCATGTAATTTTTTATTGCGGATTATGTTATTAGGTTGGTGCAAAAATAATGACGTAATAATGTCGTTTTTTGACAACGTCAAAAAACGACATTATTACGTCATTATTTTTGCACCAACCTAATATCATTTTTGTTTCGGTTGTATATTCTGTATGCCTTTCTTCTTGCGTTGTGGATGAAATGATATGGGTATTGTAGGTTTTTGAATGTGTTTTCTATGTATGTTTCTTCTTTAAATAAATATTGGGGACTGCAGATTCTTAATGCATAGAAACCTATAATAATATATAATAATTCCAGATTTAATTTTAGAAGAGTGATTTGAGTAGAAACTGATCAAATCATTTTTGATTTTAAAAAAAATCATAAAAAATGAAAATAACTCACTCAGAAGGAAAAGCCATTGGGTATTATCCAAATATTAATCTACGCCAGAGGTTTTTTCCCCATTTCACTTTTCTTAACAGAATTACTACACTCCCAAGCAAATGTACACAACAGTATCAAGAAATCAAAAGAAAATGGTTGAATCCATCAACACAACAATAAAAACAATATCTCCACACGTGACAGTACTTGATGTAATTTTCAGTTAGCAGTATGAAAATAGCGTTCTCTAAATTCTTCCAGTTGCTAAGGACATTTTGTTTTGTTGTTATTAGTAACTTTGTTTAATAAATTCATTTCGTTTTTACCTTGAAAAAGTCTTCATTAGATGAAACACATCGGCTACTATTACAGTTTTCTTATTGTCTTTTACATTTTTAAATAAATACATATCCAAAACTACGAAAGTCCCAACCAGGCGGAATGAACAAAATGACAAGAGATTTTGATTAATTGCTCTTACTGACAAATCAACTGACGGAAAATTTCAAGATGAAGAACACGATCATCATTATCATGTTACTCACGTATCAGTTGCATTCCATTCACACCGGCTGATTTTCATTCTTTTTTATCGCGTTGACTACAAGTTGAAACGATTTTTTTTCCTCAAGTCAAGTGACGTTTGTACAAAGACTTGTAGTTTTTTTAAATATATATTTTAATATTTTTATACTAGTATGCAAATTTTATCCTAACTTGAAGAAGACTTTTTTAAACACCGTCTTTTCTTTTCTTTTTCTTTTCTAATTCCCGCTTATTTCATCTCAATGGGTAATAACAATAATGGCTAATCGGTTTTGAGTCTACTCGTTTGCTATTGTGGCTAGCTAATCCCTGCTTTACAGACGCCCGCTCAGGCACATTTGTGTTTCCACAATATCCACAGAGCCAACCATTTATTTCTGTGCTCTCTCCAAATTTCCGAAAGATTGTACATGAGATGGCGTGAACAGGTGAGGAGCAAATTCAGTCACGATGGCTTGTGACTTCCTGCAAGCACATGCGCTGATGTTTTCCGAAAAGTTTCATCCAACACATTTCATTCAAAAGGCTTCAGTCAACACATAGTTTACAGGCACTTGAATTTGCAAAGGAAGTTTTACGATGGTGCACAATGTCTGCTTCGAAATCTGGGGCCCACTGAGTTATTGAATTTTTCAGTGATGTGTGTTGAGCGTGTGGTCAAACTCACCCTTTGAATCACGGGTTTACATGCCGTGATCCTACCAAGAGAGACTGAAATTTAGTAATTAGAGATTCACAGAAGGTTCGCATAAAGTTTCATTCTTTATTTTAATTACCAACAAAGACGATTTTAAATATAATATTTAAATATAATTAAAAGAATTATAACAGACTATAGATTTATTTAGCTTGGGGACACCGGCAGATACGAAACCGGCAGAGTCGATATGGGCTTTCGAGAAATATCTTAAAAAGTAAAATAGATTATCGACGGGCTGCTTGCCCTTTTTGGCCGAGCGGTCTAATGCACTCTGGATCTAACAGTGACTTCCTTTTACAAAGGAGGTCGCAGTTTCGAACCCTGCCGGAGAGTACATTTCCTTTATTAAGATTTCTCGAGTGCGAAAGTCGATGGATGTAATACACACCGTTTAAAATAAAAACGGGGTGTATATTTCCGATATGGGTATCCACTAAATGTAATGTTTGGAGTAATAAAAATGTCGGATTAAAAATGAATCCATTAATTCTTTATTTATATATATATATATATATATATATATATTTAAAATACCAAATCCGCAGGTGGTAGTGATCATTCCAAGGAGGTCTTTTTAATATTAAAAAGCTAAATCCAGATTCTTACAGATTCTTCTTTGAATTTTATCAAGAATCTGTAATTATATATCAGACTAGATGTGTAATTGTAAGATGGAAAAATATATAGCTATTAACAAGAGGGGTAGCGCAAAATGTAAACTTCAACCTGTAGATGTCAAAATAAATTGAAATATCTGGGAAACGTTTTAACGGACGACGGAAAATGTGACACCGAAATTCAAATACTGAACGGTGCTTTCCAAAAATTAAATAAAGTGTTAGGAAACGGGAAAATTTCGATAGAAATTATAATAATGGAATATTTATATACAGAGGATTATAAAAAAAAGGAATTTTCCTTATTACGCTTGTCTCTACATTTGAAAGATAACTCTAATATTTTTAGGCATTTAAAACAACATGGCTGACCGCATACACAATTCCGGAAATCCTCATTGAAAACACAACTATACTTAAACATGAAAACAATAAACAAATACTAAAAATTCTTGAAGCTATATACATAAAACAGTCGAAACCGAACCTGAAAAAAATAAACTATGAAATCTCCAGAAATATTCTTAAATGCCTATAATTGATAACAAAAGCCATTTGTCTATACCAACGGCTTCCCATACTTCTCGTTTTCAGTCTCGCGTTGTCATGTGTGACGTCACGAACTGCGGTGAGATTTTCGCTTCCGCGTCTCGTATACACGAGTTTGTAGTTGCTTGGAAATCTTTCATGTGGCAAAAACAGACTAGCATTATTGTATTGTCCGTGTATTATTTAATATATTGAAATGTAATTGTCATCTTTGATAATGGCTTATGTAAGCCGAAAGCTTAGATAGGATTAAAAAAACATGTATCAATATGGTGATTTTCTTTCATCTTTCAATGATAATGTTATTAAGCTTATCAGAAAATATGAAATGAATTTACTTAAAATAAATAGACAAAACTTGTTTATATCGTTTAATGAAACATGCATCAATATATATATATATATATATATATATATATATATATGTATATATATATATATATGTGTTTTTGGGAAGAAAAGAATATAGATCTAAATCCCTTTCAGGTTTCTCTAGGTAAAAAGTGTGGTGTGGTGTAGAATTGTATAGATGAGATGGTATTTTCAGTTGACTGACTACAGCCTATTGCAAAGTCTCGAATTCGTCTATTTTAGGTTGTTATAAACTAAAAAATGTTAGAATTTACTTAAACCAACAATTCTTAGAACTAAATTCTCTCTTTAGACCCCGTGGGAACATAACTAAGCAACAGGACCAGATAGGACTGTATAATGATGTTGTCAGTCATAAATTCTTTATTCTTTTCTTTCTTTTTATGTGCCAGGTCCTTTCAAGGCGTAGGCGATCATGGCTCTACGCCTCCCACTATCCCTTGCAGCTCTCTTTCCTCTGCTTCCTCCCCCAGACCACGTTCTGTTATCTACTTGCTTAACGCGTTGTTTTCCCGTGTCTCTAATTCCATCTATTCGACCCGTGAGTATCAGATTCTCCAGGCCCTCCTTCCTTATTATGTGTCCCAGAAACTTCAGCTGCCTCTTAATGATGTTAAGTATAAGCCTGCTCCTTGTTTGCTACCTCTCTAAGACCTCATCTTTGCTCAGAAACTTGTTCCATACAGTCCCATATTTTTCCATCTGGTAAACAAAAATTTACAGAAATAACAAAATATACGGCGTTAGAGACATATGACAGTAGATCCATCTTTTTAGTCCTAACTGAGAATAAATACGAGCTCCATCGGATAAGCTTAATGGGGCACATAACTAAGCTTACCATCCGAATTTTGATGAACAGAGTGTGTAGCAGACTCAGACCGGAGACAGGGCAGTGAGTTTGACTTCTAATACTGGAACAGGAAATTTAATTTTTATGATCAGAATGAGCTATACAAGCACAGGAGGTGTTATACCTACGTTTCATAATCTAAACAAAGGTATTTGATATTGTACGACACAAAGATCTCTGTGAAGTGTTAGGAAAATATTGGAATAATTCGGGAACACTTACAATTCACCTGCATTCGGTTGGAAAACGAACTGTGCCATGAAGAAATATATGAAAGGGTGTAAAGCAAGATGTGACTCCTCACCAGATTCATTCACTCTTTAAAGAGAGGCGATCATGAAGAGAATTAGGAGTCCTACCTGGATTTATTATTGGCGAGTATTATTTTAACAGTCGATTTGACCATCGATAAAATCGTATTGATAGTAAAAGTGCTGGAACGCCTAGTCGAAGCAGTAAAGGAAACTGTAAAGAAAGGACTATCAAATGTTTTTTTTAATCTATTTCACCACAAGCAAGGAAATAAAGCCACTAGGACGAAAGAGGTGTGTTAGAGAATATGAGAAAAACTACAATTGAGGAGAGAGAAGAGAATGAGAAGAATTAAGAAGACAGAACATAACGATCAATATTGCATTTAAATTTCTGAACATCAAAGTTCTCTGGGAAGCAAGAAGCAGGAAGAGAATTTCACAAGCTAGAAGTGCGATAGAAAAAGCTGTTAATATACAACTTATGGTTATATCTAGCTATTTCACCTGTAAAATGATCAGACCTTGTCACCAATCTAGAACTGCGCTTACATTCATAAAGTCTAGGTACCATAGAGGAAAGAACAATTACCATAAGTATATTACCCCCACTTACAATAATGTCCAACATATTTATGAGGATTGGGACATACCCATTAGTGTTCATAGGTACGGTATATAACAAAAATACAAACAGAACATTCTGTAATTGATATTCATGCAAGAAGGTTACCATCATGGCAAGAGATAAAGAATTGACAAATTCGCAAAAAGAACTGATTGTTAAATTCTGGTAAAAAAAAGGTAAAAGCTACAAGAAATCTCAGACAACTTGAATATTCCATTTACTACCATTAGTTCATTCATTCCAAGGTTTAAAATCTCAAAACTTCTGAAAACCAAAGAACAGGTGCTCCACGGAAGATTTCTTCAAGATCTACGCAGAAATTAATGCGTCAAATTAAACAAAGTCGAGTGGTTACTCGTCAAGAGTTGTAGGATGATTTGCTTTCAGCAGGAATCTGTATCACTTAACGGACAATAATCAATCCAATTCATAGGAACACCCTAGGGGTCACGCCTCCCACCCACGAAAACTCCATTACTTTTGAAAAGTCACAGAGATGCGAGGTTAAAAATCGTTCGTGGACGTAAGGATAAGGAAAAATCGTATTGGGAAAGAGTATTATAGGCAGAGGGAATCAAAATTGAGTTGTTTGGACGTATTTCTAGAAACCATGTATGGAAAAAATATGACGATGACTTCAAACAAAAGAACACTGTTGCAACAGTGAAATTTGGTGATGGCACCATCACGGATTGGGGATGTTTTTCTGCAAAATGTACTGGCATCAATAATAATAATATTATATCAATAATAGGTAGTAGAATGAATGCCGCATCATATCAAAATATTTTGGAAGTAAATTTAATGATTTCGGTTGGAAATCTTGAACTTCCTCCTGATTGGATCTTCCCACAAGATAATGATTCTAAGCACACTGCAAAAAATGCAGAAAGAAATGGCTTTCGAAAAATAATGTAAATATCCTGAAATGCCTAAGTCAGTCCACAGATTTAAACCCAATCGAGAATCTCTAGCGTTATTTGAAAATTCAAATCCAATCAAGAGCTCCAGCAAACATCCCAGTTCTGAAGACCATATGCGATGAAGAATGGAACAAAACACCAACTAAAATTTGCAAATCATTAATTGAGAACTACAAGAGTTTGGTTTCTGTAGAAGTTAATAATGGCTATTTTACAAAGTATAAAGCGAAAGTTATATATTTTTTTTTGTATTTGACGAATATTTCTTCACTTATTAAAATGAATAAATGGCATTTATTTTTATTAAATCAATTTTTTTCTGTTTTCTATGCATATTTAGTCATTATGTATCTGTGTACAGTTAATTATATGAAAAGCATGTTTATTCATTATTTGGATATACAATAAATTAAAAACTTCTATGTGTACGAATATTTGTTTCCCCATTATATATATATATATATATATATATATATATATTAGGTTGGTGCAAAAATAATGACGTTAAAAAATACGTCAAAAAACGATATTATTTTTGCACCAACCTAATATATATATATATATATATTAATAAATATATGTATGTGTGTGGATGTCTCTGCGTGTGTGTTTTCTTGACTAGCATCTGAAATGTTTAGTTATTGTAATTATTAAATTGTGAATATTACTACAAATCGACAATTCCAGATTTCGCCCATTCATTTCACGGTTGCTAATCGGAAAATAATGCATTGTTAATTAAATCTGTTTTAATTACATCAAGTATTTTATCTGAAATGCAATCAAGAATTTCCTGATGTTATCCTTATTAAAACTAAATACGTGCTTGTCGTGGACAGATCGCTTTTCCAACGTAACTATTTACTAACAGGGCCTTTTCCTATAAAGAGGCAGCCAAATAAAAAGTGACTCGTTGTGACAAGATCAACTGATTTCCTTTGAAGGCCTTCAGTGTTCTTAATACTTTGTTCTATAGCGTCAGTCATCATTCAAGTAAAGTCGAGTTTCTTACAAAATCAATCGTTAATCGTGGTTAAAATTAAATTCTTATCGGGATTTGTTTGCATGTTTTGTTTTGTTTTTTTATCTTTCAAATCCGATAAAATGATTGACTGAATTCAGTGTCAGAATAAACCCACTAATTATAATTAATTACTGATTTTTCATTACATCAACATTAAAAATATCTATTTCATTCTTTTCATATCTATCTATCTATCTATCTATCTATCTATCTATCTATCTATCTATCTATCTAATTCTGTTCATATATATCTCATTCTGTTCATATCTATCTATCTATCTATCTAATTCTGTTCATATATATCTCATTCTGTTCATATCTATCTATCTATCTATCTATCTATCTATCTATCTATCTATCTATCCAATAGGTTAATAGTTAGCCAGTCAAATTTGGCTGATTATTACGATTTATTCTGAAATGCAGCGATCACTAAGTGTAAAATACAAAATTTTAACATTGATACAGCAAGTGTTTAAATGTGATAAAATCGGTCAATATATTTTACCCAGTTCATGGTTATCTTAGGCTCTTCATTTCTATCTGCAAACATATATATATATATATACATATATATATATATATATATATATATATATATATATATATATATATATATATTAGGTTGGTGCAAAAATAATGACGTAATAATGTCGTTTTTTGACGTATTTTTAACGTCAAAAAACGACATTATTACGTCATTATTTTTGCACCAACCTAATATACATGTCGGTGCATATATAACTACGCAAATATATAATTACATAGGATCAACTACACACACGAGTGTATATATATATATATATATATATATATATATATATATATATATATATATATATATATATATTTAAATTTAAAAGAAAAACAGACCACTTTAAGGTACCATTATAATAATTTATTTCACCAGAGTCCTTTTAAAGGACACCGGATCATCAGATAGCACTTCCAAAAATAAAATGAAATGAAAAATGAAATTAAAATTGATGGGTAGTGTAAGTTTTTGTAATTTACCAGAGAGTGTAAAGGGGGTAGTTAAAAAGACGTGGTAGAGTATAGGGAGGGATTAATTTCACATCTCTCTCAATCATACTTTGTATTGGGGGAGGAGGAGTGACCAGACCTTGACCTATTTAGACGGTTAACTTAACGGAAGTGATATATTGAAATGGGAGGGGAGAAGGGAGAAAAGAAAAAGGAAAAAGAAAGAAGAGGGAGAGGGAAGTAAAGAGAAAGAGGCTGTAATTGGGTTTTAGCAATTTATGTAAAGAATAGATTTTAATGATTGCTAGTAATTTAGATGTCTAAAAAAAAACCGGAATAAATTAATTTGATGTTTGCTATCAATTTAAATTTTTAATTTTTTGTTAAACAAATAGTTTAGGGATTTAATATAAGTTAAATACTATATTTATTAACACATTTATTGAGAACATATTACAAAAATATTTTAAATTATAACCGTTTGTTTACCCGACCGATCGTACTTTTTAATATTGTAAAAAATAGTTACGGTAACATCTTTAAATCTAATTTATGAATGCAATTTGTAATTATTTTTATATGGGTAATCTTACTTACTTAAAGTTTAGGTTTAATTAATTCTTTTAAATATTAGCTCTGGATTTACATTGAGCTCTCAAGATTTCATCCTCCTTGGGATTACCCATACGGATTACCAAGTTCTTCATAACTATATATAGTGAGAGAGAGAGAGAGAGAGAGAGAGAGAGAGAGGGAGGGAGAGACGCACAGACATACACACGTATGCACGCATATGTATGTGGCATCCGTCGGTTCGGCACCCAAAATGTTATGCCTCAGCTGTTGATCGCGGCGTAGCATCTGCTATGGTTGTACAGGTCCACACAGGAGTGACAGTCTCGATTGCAACGAATGCATGTGAAGATACACTACCCCGATGACAACCCGGCGGCCTCCGTTTCTTCTGTCTTCGCTCGATCCGTCGGTCTAAATCGCGTCTCCAGCATGAGCGATCTTTGGCGACGTCCTCAAACCTCTCGATATCCATGTCCATCGTCTTCATGACACTTTTGCAGACGTCCTTAAAGCGAAGATGAAGTTATCCTAGTGGCCTCTTACCGATGGCCGCTTCTTCATACATAATGACCTCGGAATCATCCCATGAATAGACTGTTGCTTGCCGTCTTTTGCCGTCACGGTGAAGCGACGATAAAGTGTCCTCTTCACGGCGCACACATGCACACACTTACAAACATACGCTCAATTTACACTTTTGCTTTAAACAGTGTGTACTACGTCTATACACTGCGTATTCCAGACATCTTATAAAAGAAAATGCGCTTTCCTAGCAAATCAGATTAAAAGACGGTTCCTCTCTTTAAACTCTACAATTAATGTTTGTCTGCTTCTTGCTTCCTGACTTGTAAGATATCCTCTTCAGTAGATCCAATCTTTAGGAACTCAGACAAACCATCTGATCCTTTTATTTATAGGCCTTCTGCCTCGTTTTGACAAATTACTAGAGGCCATAACAAATCTCTAAATTCGTCAAGTATCTCACATCGCAGTGTCTTCTTTCAGTTAAACAACATAGCTTCGACTCCCTTAGGTCAATTGTTGATGTATTAAAGATTATTGCTGAAAGAGTATCAAACTTTACATAAGAATGTTCTTTGGACATCTCAAAAAAAGTTCGACATTGTTTGGCATACTGGTCTTCTTCACAAGTTGAAAGGTGATGGCATTTCTAGACGAATTTTTAAACTGATTCAGTCTTTCTTATCAAATCGCGAAAGGAAAGCTGTTCTGAACGGCTACTCTAGGAATCTTTGATGATGATACAACTATTTACTGCTGTCTCGATAGTAAGTCTGATCAGTTCGATCAGGTCAAATGAGCAGCTGCTCTCAAAAATGACATATGTTATCTGTAGCAAAGAATGACTTGTTAATTTTAACGCCTCCAAAGCGAAACTGCTCTCTATCAATAATTTGAGTGACCCTCTTTCTGCTTTCTATTAGCATGGCTGATGGTAACCTTCAGGTGTGTGACTCAGGCAAACGTTTTCGGCTGACATGAAGTGGAAAGGCCAAAAACGAATCCATTGCTAGGTCTGCTGCTAGGAAAGTTGGTTCATTGTGTCTTGCTGGATAATCTTTCTCTCCGGAATTTATGTTGACATATTTGTAAGTTTGCCATTCATCCATGCATTGATTGCTGCCACATATCGCCTGGTGCGCTTGCTATATATTTAAAGATCTTAGATAAAGTTAAAAAAAATCTGCTATGTTATTGCTCCTGATCGGGTGTCTCGCCTTCAGTCATTTTCGCACCGACGTAATCTAGTTTGCCTGCTCCTTTTCCATAAATATGTTCATGTAAATTGTTCTTTGATGCCTAGACTTCATTAATTTAAGCACCGTACTGGATTGGCGGGAAGGTCTCATCGTTTTACAGTTGGAATGGCTAAATATAACCGTAGGTTTTATGCTAACAGTTTCTTCCGCCGCACTCTTTCTGTTTCTTGCTTCCCAATCAACTTTGATCTTCAAAAATGTATTCATTGTTCTTTTATCGCCAGCTCTCTTTAATAGTATTTTTCTCGTCAAACTCTCTAGTACGCAGTACCTCCTTTCATGTCAGGGACTTTATTTATAACTCGGTTATATTACATCGAGCACTATTTTATTAACACCAGCACAATGTGCGATATATATATATATATATATATATATATATATATATATATATATATATATATATATACATATGAAGAAAAATATACGGAAAAAACAAACAAAAATCCTAATATGCAATTATGCAGTTTTAATGTTGATATAATGTCAACGTCGGGCGTTTCGGTAATATAGACCATCTTCAGGACATATTCATAAAACATAATTAACATTAGACAATATTCAATTCAACATGAAAAAGACGATGGACATAAGAGCAAGACCCATACTGTCGGATCTATATCCATATATTTGCTTACATATATATATATATATATATATATATATATATATATATATATATATATATATATATCACTTCGTCCCCAGCCCCTCAACCTCCGGCCTCTTTGGGTTGAGGTATCCGCTCGGTCCGAACCGAACATAGGGGTAACTGGCCGTACGCTCCCTGAGTACCCGTAGATTATTTCGACCGATCGACTTGTCAAGTCCTGCTTGCTGCCAACGCTGTGTTAGTTTTTAGATCCAGTAAGCGGGGTGTTGTCCATATGTTCATGGTCGACTAGGGGTGTGAACACGGCTGTGAGAGTTGGCGGCAGGAAGTTTAGAATGTGGCAAAATAAAACAAGAAATAATATCTGCAGAAGCCAGATAACAATGGGGGAAATATTGACGTCTTTTATATAAGAAGATAACATCAGAACAGAGGTTACGGGGAGAATAAAAACATTTAACATAAATGAGAAACGAAAAAGAAAAAGACACAATGCATCCAGCAAATTCCCAACTGAGAGAGGCTTTGTGTGTGATAAACGCGTATTGAATCGCCTGGGGTAGGTTTATGACTAGTAGTCCAGTCTCATACAGGCTTCTCAGAACAGGGGGCAGTCTTCCTTCTGTAATTCTCCCGCAAATCTCTCGTAACTCTCTCGACGACGGTCTCGTTCGATCGTCTCTCTCTCCCGTCTCGCCTCTTCCGTCTCGCTCGACCGTCTCTTGTAGCACCGCGACCCGTAATGGTCTCCTGCGGGTGCTCACGTACGTGACGGCAATGTGCCGACAGATTGCGGTCTGTCCCGTCTATCTTTCTCGTCGGCCTTTCTCGCCGGCCTTTCTCGGCTGTCTTGTCTTCAGCATAACTACGCTGGTTTATATAGAGAAATCTGTTTGATCATGAATCGATCCTTGGCCCGGCACGCGATTATCATGAGTGCCAAAAACTATCCCTTGACATGTAAACCGATTCTCCAATTATTTACCACGAGTTCTTCTCGCTTCCCTAAAATTATACTTTGGGATATCTAAACATTGATTCAACCTTTTAATCAAAACAAATACTGTTAAACAAAACCAAATACCTCGTAGCCTGAGTAAGCTCTATTTCAATTTTTAACCGATAAAATTTATTTAGATCATTTTTTAATTGTTTTTTTCAATGACCCAATTCCAAAGGCGAGATCAGATTTCCTCATCGGTAAACACACATCTTAACCGAAATTGTACTTTGATATATAAACACCATTTCCACTTCCAGTTAATAAAAGTTATATTTGCGTGTGTGCATTCATGTGAGTGTATATGTGTATACCTCTTTCTGTTATATATATATATATATATATATATATATATATAGCATAAAAAGAACAAAATATTTATCGTATTCACTACACGGGTTTCAAGCGCAAAGTATCATCCGGTGGTGAGGCAAATTGCTTTATCCAACTCCCTGTAACCTGGTATAACCACAGGAAAGTTCACTGAAGATGATGGGGTCATGGCAAAATAAAAATAAAAACAGCCCTCTTTCCTTCTCCTCCCACTCCCTACTCTTTTACTCTTACTCTGTTTTCCTTCCACTTTCCAATGTTAATTCTATTTTAACAGTTTCTTCTTTCGCACTTCAAAAATTTAAATATAATGTCAATCGTTATCTAGTGTTTTCTTGATTCTTGTTCTTCTATTGTTCTCTTTTCTTAATAGTTTTTTTCTCCTATTCTCTAACATTCAGTAACCCTTTCGCCTTAGTGGCTTTATTATTGGTTAAAAAAAAGGGGAACGTAGATTCATTTTCTGCCTCAAGACACATTTTTTATTAAGATTTCTCGAACACTCCGGCTGGCAGATGCCATACACTCTATTTGAAATAGAAATTAAAATGGAGCGTCTGTTTTAAATCAAATATTCACTTGAAGTTATATATATATATATATATATATATAATTATTTATTTAAATTTAAATATATATATATATATATATATATATATATATATATATATATAATTATTTATTTAAATTTAAATATATATATATATATATATATATATATATATATATATATATATAATTATTTATTTAAAAATTAGAACATAAATATGTTATTAAAAACACTACAAAAATAGCCATTTTGTTTCAACATCTCCGGTGTCTTATCAAGTGATAAAAGTGATCATTGAAGTCAATACTTAGAGGCGACAGTCTGTTTACATGCTAGATGCAATCGTGGCCTGACGATTGCATTTATATTTACAAACGCTCTATCTCTAATATTGAGCACTTTATCCCATAAATATAGCACATCTTAATACTATATCACTTCATATATATATATATATATATATATATATATATATATATATATATATATATATATATATGATAATAATAATAATAATAATAATAATAATAATAATAATAATAATAATAATAATAAATTACAAAACATTTTACATCGCTACACAAAAACTTTTATGTTTCACTACTAAGATTGTACTTCCTCAGGCGATGGTAGATAACTTGAGGAAGTACAGTCTTTGTATTGAAACATAAAAAAATTTGTGTAGCGATGTAAAATGTTTTTATTGTAATTTATTATAATAAAAATATTATAAAAATATTTTGCTCAACTTTTTAGTGAGCACTTTTTAAAAAAGTAAATGCTACGAACTGTGGATTTTTACTCCATCTGCTTAGCGGCAGTGTCTTCGACTGATACACAATCAGTCAGGTTTCGATCCCGGCTTGAGGCAATCGGATATCTAGCCACACAGATGTGCTGCGAATCAGTCTGTCTGTGGATGACAATATATACATACTCCTGAAAAGATTATTTCGGTTGAGCTTCTCGGGAAGAAAAGTGAATGTGTAAACAGTGACTATTCCTGCTGATGCAAGACTCTTCGTTAAGACAGATCTAGTTCCCCGGAAAATTTTATCTAAAAAAAAAAATAAAATAAATAAATATATCTAAATTCGGCCTAATCACTGGCGTGCCAAATCAGTCGTGATTAGATCCCGGTTTGAGGCAAATGGATGTCTAGCCACACAGATGAGCTATAAAACAGCGAAACTGTAGGTAAAATAATATATATTTGTGTGTGTGTCTGTGTGGGTGTTAATAGGAAAGAACAGTAAGATTAATGATCTAATGTTCTTTAGTATTGATGTTTTTATTTTTACAAAACAGTACTCGATAAAGAAGTAGAGCTTAAATTATAATTATAATTATGTTTTAAAAATATGATTCCATGGTGACGCAGAAATTACTATATTTCGAAACTTGACTCAAGTCCTAAAGTTTAATTTCAATATTAAACTTAAAAATTTAGAGTACAGTTTCATTCTCAAGCGATGTTTGGAATAACTAACTGAAGAAATGTTTTACTCATTTATAGATTGGAAATGGAGGTGTAATCTGTTTTTTTTTTTCTTTCGTCATCAAGGGGTCACTAATGGGATGGAAGTATGAATGTTTATTATATGTGAAATATTTGAAATCGTGTAAGGTTGGGTTGGGTGATTTTTAAAGCACCACTTTAAGAAACCGTCAACGAAACAAAAACAAATAAATAAACACTAAAAAGACTGTAACTAGAACATCAATCAGTACGTTTTAACAAATAGTAATAAAACAAAAGAGCCTGGGGAAAAAGGCCATTGTAGCCAGACACAAATACCCCGACCCAACCTTAGACCACTCCAAAAATATGACATATTATTGTGGGGCTCGCCTCTTGTATACAAGATGGACTTGTCCAAAGTATACTTATACTACGGAGAGATAGCGTGACAAAAAACGTCGAGACAGGGTGTTCACCCAGAGTTATACGAGAGTCCAGAAAGAGAGATAATTATGGCTTTACTTACAGAGACTTGTAAATATACTTTTCTACTAACCCGCATTCCTGGACTACTAATCTTCATTTCAAGTTTGTATTCTTACGTTTAATACACATATTTTTCTATTTCAATTACTGGCGTTGTTTATTTATTTGTACAGGATTCCATCCCCGGAATCCACAACACATATAATGAACATTCATACATTCATCGCAGTAGTGACTCCTTGATAATGAAAGAAATCACATCATCGTGATGTAGGACGGGACTCTAACTTATCAGTACCCACTTGTATATACAAGTGCAATCAGAACGTTTAAAGCTCCAAAAGTTCTTAAAACCAAATTTTTTACTATGGAGTGCGAGTAATGGAAGATGAGCCCGGAGCTCGGTATAGAGCTATAGAAGTTTCAGCTGTACAGTTGACCCTACCGGACCTTCTGTACCACCGCCATGAGTTGCGGGTCAAGGCAAATGCGGTAAACATCTCAGGCTGGCATTTATTTTTGCCTCTAATTTTGGGATTTTGTTTTTAACTCTTCCGTGTGGATGTCAAAGGAGAGTAAAAAATACGACGCATCTTTCATTATCAATATGTCATAAAGTTGAGTTACTACAGACGTCTGACCGAAGAATCGGTGTCGTTAACTACAACTGTTTATGATTTAAAGAAGCGGGAAGACAAGTTACTGAAATTCTACCGTGACAATGGTGAAAAAACAAAAAAAAAAACAGAATAAAGCAAATGAAAAACAGGAAAACACTGCATAAGGCAAAAAAATAAAAATAAAAATATTTATAAAGTTTTGCTACAGTGGCTACGACATCGGGGAAATTTGAATGAACTCATAGTCATGATACAAGCAAGAATATATCACAATGAAGGAAACATTGGAAGTGCGTGCCAATACACGGAAGATTGGTCGCAGAAATATAAGAATCGTCATGTTTTAAAATATCTAAAAATATGAAGAGAAAAAGATTCAGCTGATCACGATGCAGCGGAAAAATACTTCGAAGAATTTGCCAAGGTAATGTTGGCTGAAAATTTCAGACTCAAGCAAGTTCACAATGCGAAAAAAAAAAACAAAAACGGTCAGATCCACGAGTTTTGAGTGGTTGATGGGCGTAAGGTGTTATAGTCCACTGTTTTCTGTTCTTTGTAAATCTTAATAAATAAAAAGACTAAATTTAAGCAACTAGTCTTACGCACCTTTCAATTTTTTTACTGAATTTTCTATCCGTATGCAGGCGGTTTCCTCCCATTGTAAGTTCTGGATTATTCTAATATCCTTTTCAAATATGTCACTTCGCAGTTCCAACAGTTGTTTGTGGTGTACTTTATCAAATGCTTTTTGCATAATCTATTAAAAAATAGATACATAGTCTTTTGTATCTCTATTGGTCTTTCTGATATCATTCTGAGTATAAATATCACATTCCCTAACGAACCTGTTGTGCTCGTGTCCTATTTCCTGCTTAATTCTGCTCATCGTTCTATCCGTGATAATTCAAATAAGTTTGAATGTGGCACAAGGCCTTTTTAATGTGGGTATCTCCGAGCCCGTAGGCCCAGCCAAAAATAAATAACCATCAAACCCCCCCGAGGGGAGCCAGTTCCTTCAACCTCCCCCAACGAAACTCTACCCTTCGGCGGAGCTTCGTCAGGGTTCCTCTCTGCAAGCAGGGAGTTCGACAGACACCCGAGCCGGCAGCTCACAAAGCACAGATACTACACTTTGATCCTAGCCACCGGGCCGAGCGGGTATGAATTTTTAAAGATGGTATTTATCATCCACCCACGAGGATCGAATGCGGCACAAGGCCTTTTTAATGTGGGTAACTCCGAGCCCGGAGGCCCAGCCAAAAATAAATAACCATCAAACCCCCCCGAGGGGAGCCAGTTCCTTTAACCTCCCCCAACGAAACTCTACCCTTCGGCGGAGCTTCGTCCGGGTTCCTCTCTGCAAGCAGAGAGTTCGACAGACTCACGAGACGGCAGCTCACAAAGCACAGATACTACACTTTGATCCTAGCCACCGGGCCGAGCGGGTATTCTTTTTAAAGATGGTATTTATCAATCCACCCACAGGGATTGAATATGGCACAAAACCTTTTTAATGTGGGTATCTCCGAGCCCGGAGGCCCAGCCAAAAATAAATAACCATCAAAACCCCCCGAGGGGGGCTAGTTCCGTCAACCTCCCCCAACGAAACTCTACCCTTCAGCGGAGCTTCGTCAGGGTTCTTCCCTGCAAGCAGGGAGTTCGACAGACACCCGACCCGGCAGCTCACAAAGCACAGATACTACACTTTGATCCTAGCCACCGGGCCGAGCGGGTATGAATTTTTAGATTGATGATATTTATCAATCCACCAACGAGGATTGAATGTGGCACAAGCCTTTTTAATGTGGGTATCCTCAACCCCGTAGGCCCAGCCAAAAATAAATAACCATCGTCCCCACCGAGGCGGGTCAATTCCGTCAACCTCCCCTAACGAAACTCTACCTTTCGGCGGAGCTTCGTCCGGGTTCCTCCCTGCAAGCAGAGAGTTCGACAGACACCCGACCCGGCAGCTCACAAAGAACAGATACTACACTTTGATCCTAGCCACCGGGCCGAGCGGGTATGAATTTTTAGGTTGATTGTCCGATGGAGTTTGCACCTGGCTTCTTAGATAGTGCAATGAAATGGATCCACTTAGGTCTTCCGGTATATGATCACTGTCCTATATTTCATTTATGTCTGTGCTCCTGTCAACGGCGAAATACTCTAAGGTTGCCAGTATGTTTATTACAGTTCTATCTGGTTATGCTGCTCTGTTTACGTTCACTTTTTAATATTTATCTATATTGCGAGCTGTATTCTTTTGTTGTCGAATAGTTCTACGAAATATTGGTTCCATTTCTGAATATTTTTTTCTTTCTCTAATATTAGTGTCCCGACCTCAGATTTTATGCATCCTATTAATGAGATTGTCTGTTGTCTTGTCAGCTCTCTTATTCTTCTAAGCAGATCTGCTTTTCCTGTATTACTTAATCTTACTATAAAAGTGCACAGAAATAGAAAGCTGTAGCTTAGCTCCTTAAATAACCATCATACATAAAATGCGTGCTGTAGGGATTCAATGAGTTGATTGGCCCAGGGGTATTTTTAATCAGGGTTTCCCAAACTTCTCCCCGCTTTGAACAGGATAAATGTGTTGCGTGGAACCGTAACATTAAGATGCTTAATAATACACATTGAAAAAGGAATACAGTGTAACCCGGATATAAGAGATTCGGATACAAGAGACCCTGATATAAGAGAGATTTTCTCTGGTCCCAAATTGTTCCCATACTTACCTAAACAAAATTGACCAAATCCGGATATAAGAGAAACCCGGATATAAGAGACTTCTTCTCCGGTCTCGGCAACTCTCTTATATCCGGGTTACACTGTACATATATTTTTAACAATTATTATCGGCAAAAAAAAAAGAAGTCAAAATTAATGACTAAAGTGCAGCTGTTGCTTTATGGTGGATTTTTTTTAAAAAGTCGGGCATCATAGATGTACTTTGTAACCTCATATCAATCTCTGCATTTATTTTATTATCGCGTATCTGTCGATACATATGAAAAGGCACCGATATTCAGAGAACTTAAGATGATTACTTGGTTACTTATTTTAGTGCATCATTTTACTTATAATTCTCTGCATTTAGCTTATTACTATACGTAGATTTTGTCGATGCATATCAGTGTCCCATCCTTGGATTTTAGGCATCTTCTCTTTTTTCATCTATTTATACTATTTACATCGTACTGTTGTCCTTCAGTAACACAACTCTTTCAGTTTTTGTTCCCTCTGCTGTGGCCAGGAATTGAACTCACGACCATTTGGGTGAAGTCCGTTTTTGCATTATTCAACCAGCGCCTTTATCCACTTGGCTTCAGAAATACGCCGACTGTACCTCTGCAGAGTGGGGGGTCCCCTCAACGCTAAAAGGCCTCTGATCAGAAGGTTTTGAGGAGTGTGGAATCATCTCTAAATTGCTGGTGTCTCCAGGTTCACCCTGACCCGGGGTGGTAACACCAGTTAGGGTCCCAGATATGGGCAAATATTTAACCCCCAAACTGGGGTTAAAAAAAACAAACTATGAAAGTGTAAAAATATGTTTTAATAGTAGCAATACATTTTAGAAAAAAATATCAGCAATAAAAATCTTGTTGGCATTAAATAACCCATTCAGGATGATACGCCTTGAAACAAATAAACCAAACCAGACCAAACCAATCCAATCCAAACCAAACCAAACAATGCGACTATTCGTGAACGCTTCGAATTTCGGACTGTCTTCTTCCGTGGTTTTTCAAGGAACTCGTTGAATTTTACACGCACTTCCATTCTAGGATCATGTTTTTGGAACCTCTTCTTCGTTTTTCTTTTTTTTTTTATTATCAATACTATATGCTACTAGCATCTATGATTAGAATGCTGATTGGGTATAATGTATACGCTGATTACTTCAACCACCTTATCTTCCAATGTTGTTCTTTGACATGCTGAATTCACTCATAACGAACACCCTCTACGTAGACACTTCATCCAAAGAAAAGTTCCACTGGGTGAAAGAATATACTCAAAAATGGTGTGTGCCCTAATGTCTGACGTTCCAAAAGATGTTTGGAGAGTGCGCCTACCGAAATGTTATAATAAAAGAAACAGCAAGTGCGAATCAACCAACAATAATACAGGCACCATAAATACTGCTGACAATACTAGTGATGTCGAACCTCATTGGGTACCTTAGTATTTTATGTTGACTTTAAAAATATCTCTGGAAACCAAAGGATATGAATTAGCATTTAAATATGATATCATAATATGGGCTTTCCGAAAGCTATGTCCACAGTTTATTTTTCCGGAAACCACAACTGATACATGTGGCGCAATAACAGTGTTGGATAGATTAAGTTTGCTTTTTTTTCTTTCTTTTTTTTAATAATAAGAAAAAAAACACTATTTTTCAGACACATAATCCCAACCTCTGCATTTTACAGGTGTTCTTCATTTCGCGGGTTGAGGTTGTGCAGAAATGAGTCTTTTCATATCGCCGTTGTCATTTACTGAAGTGCATTGCCCACTGCCTTATTCTACTCAGTTATATTGTTTGATCTAGTCAAGTCTCTACTGTTGCATTCACTTTCACACTAAAGTTGATGCATTCATTTTTGCACTAAATTCCTTTGGAAATAAATACTTGACTCCCTCTCTTCTCCTCCAGCCTCTGATTATGGATTAAATAGAAACCTTGTATAGAGTCTAGAGGAAAGACTATTCTGCAATCAAAGCCGTGGTGAAAGCAATAAGGAGAATTTATTGCAATCTAGAGATAATAAAAGTAATGGTAATCCGAATAGAGCCATGATCGCCTGTGTACTGACAAAGTATAGCATTGAAAAATCCTTTTTTTACAAGGCTGTTCGCTAAAGTAATTATGGATGCAAATTTCAAATTAAAAATATTCTCTTGCATTATTATTATTGGAGTAGTAGTAGTAGGAGTAGTAGTGGTAGTAGTAGTAGGAGGAGTAGTGGTAGTAGTAGGAGAAGTAGTAGTGGTAGTAGTAGGAGTAGCAGTAGAGATATTCTTAATATTTGATAACTTCACGTGGTCTTTCACGTTCATCTCTTTCGCTCGGTTAACAGACGTGAAAATAAGATTGATAAAATACAAAGCGATAATCTCTTATCTAAATGAGTTTTATGTTCGTTTAGAAATGCAAGGTTATTGAAAATGGATTCATTAATTCCCTGATCTCCAGAGAACGGTGTTCAACCCAAAGCAGTTTTGTTGTGAAAGTGAATCGGATGATAGCCAACTGTTCGATTACTCGGCCAGGTCATAAGTCAACCCGCCTAAATCAAATATGGAAGTACGAGAAAGGAGCGTGTTTGTAAACCCCTACAAAGTGCAGGAGGTAGAGGCGGGTAAAAAAAAAAAAAGAAAAAGAAAAGAGTAGACAAGAAGAAGAGCAAAGAGAGGAGGGGGAAGGATAACACGGAAGAAAAAGCAGAGGAGGAGGATTTGGAAAAAAGCAAAAAACAGGAAAAGGAAAAAAGAGGAAAAAGAAATGGTGGAGAAGAAGAAGAAAAAGAAAAGAAGGAAAAGACAAAGAAGAAGAAATGGAGGAAAAGAAAAAGAGGAAAAGGGAAAAAAAGAAATGTATTTTTTAACTAATATTCATCAAATACAATGCCCAAGAGCCAGTCAAGGTAGATAGTTAATAAATTTTGTATCACTATAAGAGGAGGGGTTATGATGTACAGTTTAAGAAGCTATGTAAGAAAAATATTATTTAAATCTAGACTTGAAGAGGTTAAGATTGTAGTGATCATAAAGATATGCACTCCATTCCACATAGTAGTGGTCCTTAAGAAGCTACCCGAGTGGAACTTCCTCCTTACTATTGGAATACAAAGGGAATGGGGGATGGTTCGTCCCGGAATGCATGACATGGCAGAGTTTTTGAAGATCAGAACTGGTAGAATGCAGCTCACCAGAACAATTGCTATAGAAGTATCTACCGATAGAGATAGGCTTGTGACGTTTTGTGTTTTGAGAAAAGGGGTTGTAGAGTGGGAAATAATTCATCACTTACAAGGCCGTGAAGACTCTGCAGAATTCTACCAAGACTTGCAACTCCAGGACAGTGATGTCAGGAATATTCCACTTTTTGTTTTGACTCTTGTAAAGACAGAGCATATCCGGAGGAGTCAGATACTTACTGGAACGCTATAAGGAACCCACCATTTTTTTCCATCATCTTTAACGATGGTTCTTTTATATAAGTTTCAATTGGGGTTTTTGTGAACTTGAGTTTTAGTAAGCACTTAACGCTTTGCTTTTACTTAGAATTTTTTATGAGAATTTCCAGAACTCACAGGAATCATGTCTTTTGTCTTCAACCTTGGCTAGGACTGACTGTGCATACTTGCTCTTTGCATTTTCTAGAACTCTCTTGCAATAACTGTGGGTAATTCTAAATACACCATTTTCCGTGGTTGAGATGGTGGCAGTAGATACATTGATCTATAACTGCAGGACGTTCTGGTGTTAACCAAAATGGCTATTTTCTTTCTATTACCAGTTAAAACTTACCGTGTTAGAAAGGATCCATTTAGAAATTTGGAATGAAGTTTTGGAAACTCTGCTTTTGAAGAATGCTGAAAAAAAGGCTTCGGCAATGTAGAGATTTGATGCACCGAAAGATCGTTCTGTGAAATGTAACAAATGAGGAGTAGGAAGAAAAAGAAGAGAAAACGGAGGACAAGGAAGAAGAAGAAGAAGAAGAAGAAGAAGAAGAAGAAGAAGAAGAAGAAGAAGAAGAAGAAGAAGGATAAGAAAAAAAGAAGAGAATAAGAATAGAACAAACAGGAAAGAATAGAACAAGAATTAGAACCGGAAGAAGAAGAAGAAGAAGAAGAAGAAGAACTACAACAACAAAAAAAAACAAGAAAAAGAAATAGAGCAAGAAGAATAACAACAAGAAAAACAAGAGGGACAAGAATAAGAAAAAAAGGAAGAACAAGTGCAAGAAGAAAAAGAACAAAAAAAAGAATAAGAACAAGCTGAAGATAAAGAAGAAAAAGAAGAAAAAGAAGAAAAAGAAGAAGAAGATGAAGAAGAAGAAGAAGAAAAAGAAGAAGATGATGAAGAAGAAGAACAACAACATGAACAAGACGAACAAGAAGAAAAGGAAGAAGAAAAAAGAAGAAAAAAGAACAATAAAAAACAATACGAAGAAGCTGTAGTAGAAGAAGAAGAAGAAGAAGAAGAACAAGAAGAAGAAGAAGAACAACAACAACAACAGCAACAACAAGAAAAAGAAGGACCAGAACAAAAAACAACAACGACACAAATAATAATAAGAGACATCATTATAAACTGATATTCATTGAAAAATATTTTACAAGGTCAGTAAATGAGTGTCTGGAATTCATATCCGGTCCTGAGATGTCTCCATTTTTAAGGTTGGTTTTTTAAAAAAATATTTCAGGGAAACAGTTTTCTCAAGTCCAGTATCTGTTATCGTCTTAATGCTTCCACCTCTCAGACTATACCACAAAAAGTCAAGATCTATCCACCATTCCTATGTCTATTGGAAGAACAAGATAATGGAATTTGAAGGAGAGATAGCTGGTCATCAGTCTATAATTATTTTCCTAGTATTCGTTTCCAATCTCACATTGATTAAATGTGGCAGATGTTCAGTGCTTTAGCGAAGAGCATCCTTATAGCAACTTGATACAGTACATAACTCAAGGTTACAATTTCTTATAAACAATTAGGATCGGTTTCCGTCTGTACCCCTTTAGTGCAATGGGGAGGTGCTAACTGGAGACGTATCTCCGGTTACCAAACAATTAAATATAATAGTGTTGTCGGAGATGACTTAGTCTCCACTCTGCGGCCTCTTTCCTATCGTAAACGTTCGGATGAGCGCCATCTCTTAGTTCCAACTGTTCATTTCATTTCCATGCGGCGTCCATGGAGTCGGATCAACCTCATTTCCTCTATATACCAAATTTCAAGAAAGAAGTTCCATACAGGCAGCCTTTTACCAAAAAAATATGCTACTTTGCGGAACAGACTATCACGTGAACGCTTCCCTGAACTCTATCATCGTAACCTCTCCAAGTCAAAGGTCAGTCGTTACTTCACTTCAAATCACAGACCTTATCAAATATTCCTCTACATTGAATATCTCTTGAGCCTTGTATTGGGTGAACTTTTGTAATAAAAGCTGATGAATAAATAAACTTTTGGCACACTACGAATCAGAAACAAAAATAATAAAAAATGTTCGTGTTAAATTTAGATTATAGATATCAACAGAGGTATCAAAACTAATGAAACTGATATGGACAAGAGTACTAAGATTATTATTATTATAATTATATTTCACTTTCTACTATGGTCCCTCCACCTACCAAGTCTTCGGGAAGACTAAAGGCAGGTCGTGGTGTGTTATGGCTACATTTCATGGTCTCTTTTTCTATTAGGTTGGTGCAAAAATAATGACGTATTAAAGTCGTTTTTTGACGTATTTTTTAACGTCAAAAACGACATTATTACGTCATTATTTATTATCTCCCACAACGTCATTAGCGTTACATGGACAATGTTCTTCTTAGTGAGTAGGCTGTAATTATCAAGACAATTTTTTGTATTTCTCTTAAGCTAGGATTTCCAGGGATTTTTTTTAATGTATTGTTATGTTCCTTTTTTTTATGAATCCAAGAGCACCTACTATGACTAGTACTATTCATGTTTTCAATTACCACATTTTTTTCTATTTCGATTTCCAGGTTTTTGTACTTAGTTTTTCAAATTCCTTGGTTGCTATTTTACGGTCCACTGGTCAAGCCGTATCAATTAGGAGGTAAGATTTTTTTTTCTTTTCAGTTTTATTTAAGCCCGTCCTATTTGCTTCAATCTTCATGTCTGTAAAGATGGTTTAATCCCATAGAATTGTGCTGTTGTTGTTGTTGTTGTTATTATTATTATCAAACTCACATGTTTCATACTCGTTTGAGGTCATTTTTTTTTCGAGACGGGTTTAAAACCGTTTTCGTACGTACAATAACAACTTTAAACTCCTTCGGAAGTTGAAGTATAAAATGAAACGTTTAGAACTAAGAGATCATCAACATCGTTGTTGTTATAGTAGCAGTAATAATTAGTTAAACAAAACTGGACGCAAACCGCTTGAATAGACCTAGAAAATGAGCAAGAACGCAAAAATAAAGATTAGCTCCTTCGACATCAAAGCAGGGCTCCTTCAGCCTGACATTCTTGTACCTTTTCTCTTGTTCTCACCCTTGACTACGTATCGGGAACTTCTCTTGAAATCATCGAGGTTTTACTTTATTACCAAGACTCTCAAGTCGATATCCTGCAAAAAGGGTGACAGATTATCTATAAAAGGCAGGATGTGTGTGTGTGTGTGTGTGTGTGTAACGAATGCACGGTCGCAATTTTCGACGGATTTGCACCAAAATTTACATGCACATGCTCCAAGTTAGTAGGAAGACCAAGACCGACATTGCATTTCCCAACTCGCATCGATAGTGGAAATAATCGATTTTTCATGCTTCTACGGCAATTTTCATGTAGTTTGCGGCCATTTTGTACTGACCAGAGTGAGAGCCAATAGCTGGCTGCCACGAATAGGCAGGAAGATTCTATTGGCCAGCGTGGGAGCCAACAGCTGACTGAAACGAATATTAACTTGCATGCTAGCATGCAAAACAATATCGATAGCTGCATTCGTCACAAGTGGGAAAAATTAAAATCTGCATGGCACTTTACTCCAATTGGCTCATTCGCTTGCTTAAACTCAACGTTGATTCTGATTCCGCAGAACTGGGTTGAGTGTGAAAAAGTATTTGATGTTAACATTCTTTTTTCATTCGGTTTTTCCAGTTACGAGTCCTTTTTTAAAGCTGATCGTTTTGTGTTCATTTTGTTTACTTCTTTTTTTGTAACAGATTTAATGTTTAGTATAGAGCTTAGAAATAATTTGCAGTGTGAGATAGGCAAGAAGTAAGGCATGTAGCAACATCAGCACGGCAAAGGGCACTCTTTTAAAGGCAAGGAAGGGCAAAAATATTTTAAGTCAAGTGATAGCGATTGCTGTATGAGTCGTACGATTTTTGAATCAAGCACGGGCAACGCCGGGCCATGCTGCTAGTATTGACTATGCAGATGACGTGCAGACACAATTATCAATGCCATATTTCTCCGACATCATCTAGAAAATACTGCTAACGATGTTGAACTCTATGTAACTGCTTCTAAAACTGAATTCAATGGCTTTAAACAGAAAGGTTCAATAGAAATTGTCTCAGGTTAATTAATAAAATCTCTTTAATCTTTTACATACACAGGAAGCAATATAAATTCTACTGAAGTGAGGTGAAAATTCGCATATCTATATTCGCCTTGAAGAAAATGGATGTAATCTTGAAATTTGATTTCCCAGACAAGCTCCAATGGAGATTTTTTTCGCGCCACTGTAGAGACGGTTTTAATGTATAGTGCCATTGCTAGACAATAAGCTTGATGGAACCTGCACTCAGATGCTGAGATCTATACTTAACATCTCTTGGAGACAGCATCAAACAAAATCACAGCCTTATGGACCTATCCCTGTTATTTCTATACTCTTGAGGTAATGCAGAATGCACACTGCAGGACACTGCTGGTGAACAAATCAAGAACTTGCAAATGGTCTACTGCTTCGGACAACCAGCCATTGAGCAAGATGGGTTTGCCGCCAGGCAACCACCTCCATTGACCAACTATGTTATGACACAGAATGCCACACTAATGGCCTTCCGATCTTGATGCAGGTCTATGATGGTTGGCGCAACATGATGAATTGTCTTCATTCAAGGTATCTCCTTATCTTGAACGTTTCCTGGGACTCGATCTCAACCGATACCCCAAGTGGAACTCATATATCCAATCTATTGCTAAAGATGATGAAATGATAGATGGGTGTTCTCTCAAGCAAGCTCCTTATCTTGAATGTTTTTGGGACTTGAGCTTACCCCAATCCTCAAGTTTAACTCGTATATCCGATCAATTGCTAAAGATGATGAAACGATAGATGGGTGTTCTCTCAAGCAGGATAATCTCATGAATCCAAGCTAGCTCGGCAGAATGATGATAATAAAACAATGACGCACTTTCTTAGCAGATTTATTCAATCTATCCAACAAGCTATTCGAAAGGGATTTAGAAGTATTATCAATATTTATTATTGGTGCATATGAAACGCAGAAGACGTAGAAAGAAAGCCGCAGACACTCGTAGAAAAGATAGTAAAGGGAACCGGGAAGTTTAAAAACTAATCCCCCGTCGTAAGAAGGCACAATTTATGGTTGCCAATATGATGTGAGCTACAAATTAGAGATGATAGTAACAAGGGCGTAAGGAAATTTAGCAATCTGGTGGGTGTCTGACATGAAACGGAAAATACGACACCGAAATCCGAAGGTGCATTAGTAATAGTGATATTAGTATTAGCCGTTTCCCTATAAGGAAACATTTAACATTCACTGACCGAGCATCCAGTAGTGGTATCAGATGAAATTTATGAAAGCTTTCTCGTGAAATACTTTTTCAGAAAAACGGTTTTCTCAAATGCCATAGTTGTTATCGCTCTTTCCAGCATTAACGGAGGTTTATTTCCTAATCTTTTATTTGAAGTAGTGTAGAATGTCAACATCTTGATTGTGTCGTTATTTTCTCTTCGAATTTCATGTGCAATCTATTTTAGTTGTTGCTGCTGTTGGTAGTTCTCAAGTGATGTGGTTTCTGTTATTTGGTACAGTTCTTTGTAATTCTATATATCTAGTCCACAACGTTGGAAGAACTAGTTTAGCGTCATGCATGACATCTGTAGGAGAGTCTTGATCTGACGAGAATCAATATATGAATCGAGTTTTACGTTGATGTTTTGGCTTCGTAGCAGTTTGCAATGTTGGGCGAAACTAACTCTAATGGAGCCTATTGAAATAACGAAATATACCGCCCAAAAGCTAAAAATGTCTTATAAATCAGAAGATTTCGATTAGAAACAAAGCAGTAAATTCTGGACATTCTCCTCGCTGATGAAAAGGAGACTCAGGACAGTAGAGATGTTGTTCTACAGGAGGATGCTGAGAATACCATGGATAAAGTGTGTGAACAGTAAGGAAGTTTTGATGAAAATGGAAAGAAAAATCATACTTATATTTAAAACCAGAATGAGACAAACAATTTTCTAAACATAGCATAGTCTGCCACAAGAACACGAGAGTTGTGTGACGTATTATGACTAAATGCTATTCTTATTCGAAGTAATGTTGTTATTCTTGTGATGACAGATGATAGACTCAAACTTAAGTACGTGAAACCATTTCTTCTTCATTTTTTAACTTTCTCTACATCAGGGTGAAGGTGTGTGGTTTTGGAAGATTTCCTTTAAACGTTCGTCTTCTATCGAAATTGCAAGAGACACTTTTTCTCTGCTCTTGGGTGGGATGTCATCCGGTTGTCCTGCATGTACAAATCCATAAGATCAGCTGGGCCTACCATATTCTGAATCTGCATCATGTTGTTATGTGGTTACATTGCAGGTAAACCTTCTGAGGCACCTAGCTACACTGATACTATGCTGTGACACAGCGTGCAAAATCTACTTTGGTATCTCTAAGAATAAGTTCATACTGGGGTCACCACAGATCAACTCTTCTTAGAACAAAGATTCTTTATCTGACATCAAATCCGTTTGACTTTTGTATTTTGGGTGGGAATCATCTAGTACACGAGAGAACTGGTTTGAAATACAAGCTTGCGAAAAACCCAAATAATATTTCCAAGGCTTATTTTAGGCGGACACATGGTCAAAATAAAGAACTTAATTTGGTATAAAGTGATAATACCGGAAGATGTAACGAAAAGTGATTTCGTTTCAAAGATAAATTTGCTAAACCTCGAAGTACTGAGTAGCGTTTGTGAAGAAAAATTTTAAAATCTATATATGCCAGAATAGATAAATCATACAGACTCAAGTTATAACAGGCACGTTATTATGACATATTCTTTAAATTAATCAAGTTTATTTAAGACTAGCAGTAGAGCCCGGCGTTGCCCGGAGATGCAACAGTAAGAGATAGATCAAGTATCGACCATCATAAAGACTAAAAAATAAAATTGACAAAAATTATTGTTTAAGGTTGACGGACACGCATGTCTTAATTAGTTTTATTTTATTTTAATTTTTTTTACGAATTGGTCAAACCCAAACTCAAACAAAAACATTGTTTTCAATTGTTATGAGTCTACCGATTGAATAGAATTTTATTATAAACAATTGTCTTGTAAATGGAATATTTAAAGCATTCTGAATGTAAAAATAAAGAAAAAAGTGTGCAAGACAAAAAGAAACACTACCTGCCAAAAAAAAAAGTGAAGTTTTGTTGAAATCGGTTGAAAAATGTCGGAAATCCAATCCCATATATAAACGAACACACACACACACACACACACAACCAACCAACCTGGGTTTTATAATAAGTATAACTCGATAACTCGATATTAATAAGTATAACTCGATATGAGTTGTTCCCCTTTCATTAATGCCTCTTAATCGTGTTTTCAAATTGATTTCGTGCAAAAACAATTGTGTTTTTCCAATTTTTAGCTCTGTCAGAACCACCGCAAGGTAATTTTACGTAATCCTGCGAAGTTTTGTTGAAATCGGTTGAAAAATGTAGGAAATCCGATCCAATATATAAACGGACACACACACAATCTGCGTTTTATATTAAGTAAGATTATTAAATTATTCCTACAGATTGAAAATTAACTTGAATCAACATTTAATTAACTTAAATTACAGAAAATGATAAATTTAAACAGCATTTAAAAATATATCAAATTATTAATCAGCAAAGGTTCAGCTTTTAAGTATGGAACGGAAAGTCACTAATATCCGAAAACGAAATTGAATCAGCGAATGATGTCTTCCAAAAGCTAAGCGAAGTATTAAGACTGAACTGTTACGTGATATCGGTCCTCCTATACGGCAGTGAATGCTGCCAGACGATCACCATACAAATGAAGACTTGAAGCAATAGAAATTTAGTTCTACAGAAGAATGATGAGAATGCCATGGACCGAACATGTGAACAACGACGAGGTTTCAGGGAAAAGAGAAACAAAAAGAATACTTATATTTAACATCAAGAAGAGACAGTTGAAATTTCCAGGGCGCATAATGAGGAAAGAGGGCTTGGAAAAGATGACACTCAAAGGCAGAAGGCAAGAAGGGACAGAGGAAAATAGCGCATGACCTACCTAGCAAGCTTGATGACAAACAGTCAAAATTTATTAAATGCTAAAAAGAATAGGAAATTATGGAGAGCCATGATCGCCAACGTCCTAAGGTGACACGAAATTTAGAAGAAAAGAAGAAGTTATAAAGCTATTAGAAATTGTATACTCTTGACTTAGCACGGATTCAAATTCACAGATAATAAGATAACAGATAAAAGGAAAGAGCCATGACGCGACATATCCCACCCATCAAAAAGGGCCCTTAAAACAGCACTTACCCCAAGATCAATGGAGAAAAAAGTCTGAGCGAGTGAAGACTGGGGATTGTAGCAAAGATCACCTTTCTTTGAACATTGTGGAGTGACGCTACAGATTCACAAAGAACTGTACCAAATGGCAAGAACCACTTCACTTGAAAACTACCAAGAGCGGCAACAATTAAAATGGATAGCGCTTGTAACTCGAAGAGAACATAATGTTCGGTGTTGATAGGTTCGCCTATCATCCGGTTCACAATCATCCCCGGTCTTTTGAACAAGAATAGAGTTTCATCAGTTTTCTATATAGGAATAGCTTTGCGGTTCCTGCTAAAATATTTTCATTCTTTTTCTCTCCCGGTAGCCCTATGCGCCTTAGTGGTATTATCGCCTTGTTTGGGGCGAATTGATTAAATACAAAAAACATACTGGAAATGCAAAAACAGTTACTGGACTTGAGAAACTTGAAATATTGTTTTAAGAGAATGATTTTATAAATTTCAACCGAAAGCAGTACAAGCTGTTCACTCAATGTTTCCTTGTAGGGATCGGGTAATATATTATCATTGGCCAGATTCTACGCAGCTTAACTTTAAAGATCAGATGACAAACAATGCTTTTGGCGTGACTTGACGCCGATCCCAGATCGATAAGCTTTTAAAACTTGCTTTTAAGCATTTTAATTGTGTTTGTTTTAAACAGCGGAGTTATTTCAATTTATCCGAATTTTCCAAAATTAACTCAATATAATGTTCTTGGGAACGTTTCAATCGGGGACGTTCGTTAGCACATTTGCTGAATGGAAAATTAATCATTCTTGTCAGTGAGAAAAGGTTTTTCATTCTCAATTATCTTTACTTGTGTGTTTCTTTTCATTAGAAGAAGAAACATTGCGCTGCTTTTATTAGAAAAATAATTCTAATTCGTATTTCTAAGGGAGTTATTAATATTTTATTGATGACCCTTCATTGATTAATACAATATCATTAAGACATTAAAAAAAACATCTTTAAAGACCATATGTATTGTTATTATCACAAGGTTTCGGCCATTCTGAATTTTGGCCTGCTTCAGGTGTCTATCGATTCTTGAATAAGGTTTACGGCTCCAAGATCTATTGCTACACGAAACATTATCCTAATGGATTGAAGCGCTGGTCTGTGAATTTTGTGGCAAAATAATTGGGTGATCAATACCGGGGAATACAGTGAGCAACCAGAAAAAAGCAACAGGGAAAGCAACAGTTTATGTGTTAAACATAAAAAATCTCTCCTCTGAATTCACGCCAGTGGTTCAATTGCGCTTGAAATGTATTGTAAAATTGAATACTCCCAGCACCAAACTCGTAACGTTCCAACATAAGTGAGAAGAAATTAGGATGGATTGTCTTATTTCAAGGAAGCTCCTTACTTTGACCGTCTATTGGAACTCAAGCTCAATCGAGATCTCAATTTTAACTCATATAGCTGATCTATTGCTAAAGATGATGGAATGATAGATATGTGTTCTCTTAAGAAGGCTCCTTATCTTGAACGTTTTGGGGGGCACGAGCTCATCCCAGACCACAAATGGAACTTATATATCTGATCTATTGCTAAAGATGATGGAATGATAGATGGGTGTTCTCTCAAACAGGTTGATTATCTTGAATGTCTATCGGGAGTCGAGCTCTTCCAGACCACAAGTGGAACTCATATATCTGATCTATTGGTAAAGATGATGGAAAGATAGATGGGTGTTCTCTTAAGTAGGCTCCTGATCTTGAACGTCTATCGGAACTCGAGCTCTTCCAGACCACAAGTTGAAATATATCTGATCTATTGCTAAAGATGATGGAATGATTGAAGGGTGTTCTCTGAAACAGGCTCCTTATCTTGAACGTCTATCGGGAGTCGAGCTCATCGCAGACCACAAGTGGAACTCTTATATCTGATTTATTGCTAAAGATGATGGAATGTTAGATGGGTGTTATCTTAAACAGGTTGTTTATCTTGAATGTCTATCGGAAGTCGAGCTCTTCCAGACCACAAGTGGAACTCATATATCTGATCTATTGCTAAAGATGATGAAATGAAAGATGAGTGTTCTTTTAAGCAGGCTCCTGATCTTGAACGAAATATTCCTTTTTGTTGGTATTAGGAATGTTTTTCAGAGATATTCCGAAATTAATTTTCTCCTATTTTCTTCTTGTTGAAAATAAAGATCTAGAGTACTTGACTTTAATTAGGAGCCAATGTATGTTTCGTGATATTAATGAAAAAAACAGAGGAACTCATACGAAGGATGAGATGGAGAGCCTACTTCTTCCTTAATAAGAATGAATCACAAAACAAAAACTCCAAGGAAACTTACGGTTTTAACAGTAAAAAAGGAGCACCATTTATTCATAATTTGTCCGCTTTCGAAAAGGACCTACTGGAAATAATTAACAACATAAATTTCCATGATAAGAAATTCTACTTCCAGAAACGCCTATATAAGATAATAAAGGACATTAACGCTACAGTTAAAATTTTAGTAAAATCCGAAAATACTGGAAACTTTTATAAAACAACCATAAAGGAATATAAAGGAACTGATAAATAAGGACTTACATAAGAACTACAAGAAAGCGAATAAAAATGACCCCAACATAGTTCGAGATATCAATACTAGCAGTAAGGAAATCACTGATAAACTAAAGATCAGTGATAGAGTAGGTTAACTATATCAAAAAGAATGCTACATAACCATAAAGGACCACAAACCAGATTTTGAGGCTAATCCCACTACAAGGATAATAAATCCTACAAGACCGGATATCGGAAAAATTAGTAAAATGATCCTTGAAAGGGTAAATAAACAAATTAAAGAAAAAATAAGCCTGAAACTTTGTATTAATACGAAGGAAGTGATAAACTGGTTTATTCACATAAAAGAAAAAAAACAATTGTACACTAATGCAGTTTGATATTGATAATTATTACCAATCAATATCTAAAGAACTATTTATGAATACGTTGGACTTTGCCACCCACTATACTGATATTACAAGTGAAGAAAAGAACATTATCCTATATGCGAAAAATCGGTACTCATACATAACGGTGAGCAATGGATTAAGAATTCTTATGACCACTTGGGATCACTAGACTCAGCTGAGTCTTCTGATCTCATTGGTCTTTTTATATTATACAACCTTACAGCGCACTGTGATATTAATATAACTGACATTGGTTTGTACAGAGACGATGGACTTATGGTTATTAGAAACTCAACTAACTTCAAAATAGATAGAATTAGAAAGGTATTATATAAGGAATTTAAAAGCATGGGCTTAAAAATTACGGTTAGCACTAAATTAAAAAAGTGAACTTCCTAGATATAACATTAGATTTAAATAAAAATACATACACACCTTATAAAAAACCCAACACCAATCCTTTATATATACACCCTAAATCAAATCACCCCATCTATAAACATATACCGTTATCTATCAGTAAACGAATTAGTACAAATTCAGAAAATGACAAGATTTTCGATGAGCATATCAATTCCTATAATAAATCTCTAAAAGAGAGTGCCTACAAAAACCCAAAACTAACTTATATAGAAAATGAAAATGGAAACCATAGAAAAAACAGATGTAGAAAAATAATTTGGTATACGCCCCCATACAACCAAATGGTAAAGAACAAATTAGGACAAACATTCCTCGCATCAATAGTCAAGCATTTTCCTAATGAAAGTAAACTAAGTACTATTTTCAATAAAAACACACTAAAATTGAGTTACAGCTGTACGGAAAATTTAGAAAAAATTATTAAGAACCATAATGCTAATATCTTAAATAAACACTTATACCAAAACCAAAAAAATTAGACAATGGAAAAATAAAAAATAAAAACTGATGAAAATAAACAAAAATTATCTAAGTGTAGAAACCCTCATAATTGCCCTCTACAAAATAAATGTCGCACTAAATCATTAGTATATCAATGCAATATCTCTTCGATTAAAAGTCCTGAAAACATAAATATATATATAGGTTGTACTTGCCATGAGTTCAAAAAAAGATTCAACCAACATCAAAGTTCATCAAATTTTCCTCAAATAATATTTAAAAATAAAAATAAATTTAAAAAGTGTGATCAGGTAATATACATACTTATATTTAACATGAAAAAATAATTTTATATACTGTAAGTAATTCTATTACATTTACTTATTTTTTCATAAAAAAAATAGTCTATTAAAATAACAGTGAAAATATTTTAAAGTTGTATTTAAAATTGTTGTTAATATGAATTCTAATCTAAACATCTTTTAAAATTGTAGTTAAATAAAACGTATTCTAACCTAAACATCTTTTAAAATTGTAGTTAAATAAAACGTATTCTAACCTAAACACTTCTCAAAAAGTACTACCGGCACTTAAATGAATCCAATAAAACACCTACTGAAAAATGAAATTATGATATATATATATATATATACATATATATATATATATATATATATATATATATATATATATATATATATAAAATAAAATAAATAAATAAGTAAATAAATAAAGTTTACTAAATTAGAGAAATGAATTAGCTGCTTTTGCCGTAAGTGCCAAAAATTTTACTTAAATAATATTTAAATATAAAATTTTAAAAATCGTAATATACATATACTTGATGTGGAAAAATAGTTTTACTTACTGTAAGTAATTCTAATACATTTACTTCTATTAAACGAAATATAGTCTATTAAAACTAACAATCAAAATATTTTAAAGTTGTAATTAAAATTGTAGTTAAATAAAATGAATTTTAACCTAAACTTCCTTTAAATTGCAATTAAATAAAACGATTCCATACCTAAAGACCTCCCTTCTTAGTACTACACGCAATTAAAAGAATCCAATAAAACACATACAGTAAAATGAAATTAATATGTAATAATGCTAGGAGATGTAAGTTTTTGAATGACCCATGTCCTTTGTACTTACATGAGAAACATTATATCACTAGGTTTATATAAAAAAAATAAAAGTTTACTAAATCAGTGAAATTAAGTAGCTAATTTCACCGTCATTGTCATAAATTTCATTTAAATAATATTTAAATATAAAAAAAATTGTACCCTAATAATTTACATACTTATACTTGATGTGATAATAATTCTACATACTGTAAGGGATTCTAATTATATTTAATTGTTCTTAAAAGAAATATAGTATATTAAAAATTAAAAATTAAAAGTGAAAATATTTCAAATTGTAGTTAAATAAAAAGTATTCTAACCTAAACACCCCACCAAAAACATCTTTAAATATAGAAATAGAAAAAAATGCCGTAAGAATTTTTACCGTTAACAATAAAATTAAAAAAAAATCCAGACGACATGCTTTTAACAGATGTTAGATTTCATTGAAAATACCTCCCTACCCCCTACCAAAATGTAGCTAATAACTGATACATTAAAATACAGACATAATGAACACGCAGACACCCCTTGTCTAGTGAAAGTGGATTTATCTGTAACCTTGGAAACATGAATTATGATTTTAGGTGTGTCTTTAAAACCCAGTAATTTTAAAAGTTACTCCAAAATTCGCTTGAGAATGAAATAGAACTAATGTCTTTAATTTAATTACAAAATTAAATTCGGGGCTTTTAGCTTCCATTTTTGAAACATGGTTAGAACCGTGTAGCGAAAAAACATATTTTGAATCAATTAATTTATAATATTAATGCTCTTTAAATTTACATTGAGCACTATTTTGTAAAAATAAAAATATCTATAAGAACACCGGATTATATATCTTACTGTTCTTTCTTTATATATATACATATACATATATATATATATATATATATATATATATATATATATATATATATATATATATATATATATATATATATCGCACATGGAGTGCTGGTCCTAATAAAATAGTACTCGCTGTAATATAACAGAGCTATTAAATATACACAGGGTGCGATGGATAAATTTTCGTCTAAATTACGAAAAAATAAAAATAACACTAACACCTCATTTTGACCGATATGTTTACCGAAATTGCAGAAAAATTCCTTGAAACACTAAAGAGTACATTCATTCAATAAAATCGCCATTGGCTTCAGCCACTGCTTTCAGACGACTTCGGAATCTCCTGCAGCTCTTCTGGACGATATCTTTGTTTATGTTCATGAATACTGCCATAATCCTTGCCTTCATTTCATCTTTGGCGTTACAGAGAGTTTTGTTGGTCTCTCGCTCAACTGCTCACCACAAATAATATTTAAGGGGTTTAGAGTCTTAGGTGGTCAGATGTAAGAGGTGATGTGGTTGCAGAAATTGTCTAACAACCATAACTGGTTTCTCCTGCTTGTGTGGCATAGTGCAGAGTCATGTTGCCAGATAGGGTCTTCCAGCAGCCACCTCTTGACCCAGATCAACACTACTTCCTCAAGGCACTTGATGTAGCCCTCCGTGTTGAGTATAAGGCCCTGTTTGATAATGAATGGAGGCGTAACTTTGCCGTCACTAGTGATCACTCGAAACACCTTCATAATGACCATCCACTTCTCTTTCTGAATCCACTGCACTGCCTTCAGATTGACACCCCAAACACTCTGAAATGTTTGTATTGAAGTTTCCGGCGTAAATGCCAAGCAGTACAGCATGCCGTTTCCAAATTTATGGTGGGGTGAATTGTGTCATGGTGATCATTTTCTCGCATACTGTGACCAACTGACCCAACTATACTGTGCAGTCAAAAAAAAAAAAAAATAAAATAAATGCATGGAATTAAAAATATAATATGACGACAATTTACCCATCGCACTCTGTATTAATAAATATACATATTATCTCTCATCGGTAGCACGACTCAAAGCTTCATGCCCAACGCAGTCTGCAGGTACTGAGTATAGACTGACCGTTACATAATTCCAATTTTCTAATAAAAATATCTGGTTCACGTAATGGTGGCGTAGTCCATATAATATGGCGGTTAGAGTTATTTTTTAATTTAAAAATATATTTCGCATTTAGAATACACGGAATTTTTTTCTATATACAAAAATTAATTTTTAAAGCTGTGTATATTAATTTTATATAAAACGTAAAGGGAGATTGGCATTAGCTTTGATAAAATTCATCGGAAGATGAAACGAGCCGGCTAAGATAAGTTTTCTTTTGGCTATATATTATACTAGCAGTAGAGCCAGGCGTTGTAACAGTAAGAGATAGATCAAGTATCGACCATCATAAAGACTGAAAAATAAAATTGACAAAGATTATTGTTTAAGGTTGACGGACACGCATGTCTTAATTAGTTTTTTATTATTATTTACGAATTGGTAAAACCCAAACTCATTGTTTTCAATCGTTATGAGTCTACCGATTGAATAGAATTCTATTATAAACAATTGTCTTGTAAATGGAATTTTTAAAACATTCTGAATTTAAAAATAAAGAGAAAAGTGTGCAAGACAATAAGAAACACTACCTGCTTAAAAAAGTGAAATTTTGTTGAAATCGGTTGAAAAATGTAGGAAATCCGATCCCATATATAAACGAACACACACACACACACACACACACACACACAAACAGAAACAACCAAACAACCAAACTGGGTTTTATAATAAGTATAACTCGATAACTCGATATTAATAAGTATAACTCGATATGAGTTGTCCCCCTTTCATTAATGCCTCTTAATCGTGTTTTCAAATTGATTTCGTGCAAAAACAATTGTGCTGTCAGAACCACCGCAAGGTAATTTTACGTAATCCTGTGGAGTTTTGTTGAAATCGGTTGAAAAATGTAGGAAATCCGATCCAATATATAAACGGACACACACACACACACATACACACACACACACACACACAAACAATCTGCGTTTTATAATAAGTAAGATGTTACGAGATGATGTATATTTTTTTTATATACCAGAAAAGTTAGGAAAAAGGGAAACAAAATTGTGTTACGCGTTTCATCTGAGGAACTCCTTAGGGACAAAATATGTCACGCAATTTTTTTTTTTATAGACTTTTTCATAAGTTTTCTAACATCACGAAACCTGAACAGTTCCGTTACGTTTAAGTTGCAGATCTTAAATTAAAATACGATTCAGAATATTTTTCGCAAAACTCTGGAACCCACACATCAAAGCGTCTAACATAACCAACTTCCTAAAGGTTTCTTTCAGCAATTGATTTCTATATTTTCAGCATCACTATCTTCCACATCATATAACATGAATTATTTTCAAGTAACGTTTTAACTAGATTGCTATAAACTGTTCTAACCAACAATGAAACAGCACGAAATTTTGCGTCTGAACCGCATTATTACACCATTTTTAAATAGAAGAAAAACAAAATATTATGAAAATGCTGTTTATTTTCCTCTATTTTCAAATCTATATTCAGTAAAATATATACGGATTTGTATCGTTTAAAAATGTACACTGCCGCTACAATTGTTAAAAGATAATCATAATATACTTTTTATACAATCAAATATTTCATTCAGGGGCGTACTTTGAAGGTACAAAAGTTATATTTTGGATTTTCTATTAAATTGAATTGAAGACGATTCTCCTACAGACACTTTTTTTACTTTGGAAATGCATCGCGAATGATTTACAACAGGATTGTGTTAAGAACGATTTCACAATTGAAATGTTTCGAAAATTATTCTTTTTAGTCATTTCACCAGATGTAAGTTAGTAAACCGCCTAAGACACAAGGGGTTACTGATTGTGAAAGAATAAGAAAAAAGAGAGAAACATTATTAAGGAGAGAGAACAATAGAAGACTAATCAAGAAGTCAATAGATAACGATTGACATTGCATTTAAATTTACGAAGTTCAAAAATGGCTGGAAAGCATGGTACCAACATAGATCTTCACAAGTGCGAGAAAAGTAACTGTTAGCATAACGGTCACATCTAGACAATTCAACTGTAAATTGATGAGATTTTGCTGCCAATGTAGTACTGCGCTTAAATTCTAGGTACCATAGTGGAGAGTTCAAATTTTAAAGTCTAGGTACCAAAGTGGAGAGTTTATCCGATTAATTAGCATGAAAGTATATGTAGAAAAGGCACAGAAAATCTTCGTTACGGCGTTAGAAAAGTGACTGAAGCCGAGACGCCAGGTCAGGATCAGTAATATTGCAGATACTTCTTTGAATTCTATCAAGAATCTCTAAATAAATAGCAGGAGCATCGGACCATATATGGCAGAAATATTCAAAGCATGGACGAAAGGTAGACTTATAAATATATAAGATAGATTCTGGAGAGAAAAAATGTCTCACACGACACAGTGAGCCAACATTCTTGGAAGCATACCTAGCCATGGAGCCAATATAATCTTTTCACCTCATTAGAAATGCATTAGAATTAATTTTACAACAGAATGCTTTGGAAAGTATTTAACAGAAGAAATTCTTTAGAAATGATTTCACGGCAGGAATACTTAGGACTTAATTTGATAACAGAAAAATATACTTGAAAATAATTTAAAAATAGAAAAAACGTTTGAAAATAATTTCACTGCAAAGTGCGTCTGAAAGTGTAAATGCATTACCAATTTTCAGGAATTAACACAAGCGATATCGGTAGAATTGTTCTATTATATGTGTAATTATTTATTAAATCTCCTTATTGGTAAATGATACAGTCTCCATGCAATCGATCATTCTCCCTTCTAGAAATGTCAACCATTGCAATATTGAAACTTTTGTCACGTCCGAATGAACGGTTCAATAAACCTTTGTTGTTATCAGAACGACGTCATTCCTTTGGAGGGAACATCACAAGAGATAAATAATGTTTATTCTGTTACATTTACGAAGCTGTTATTGGCATCTGGAACAATGGCCACACGCATCTTCTCAGCAATATTTATAACCATTCTTTGCATAAATTTATCGGAAGATCTGTGACATAATTATCTTTTAAAGACACCAAACAGACAATGGCTTACCGGTCGCAGCCATCAAATAGAATACAAATTGAAACATTACAAGCATCAGGCTCTTCGTAAATATTTGCAAAACTAAATTGCAGCTAATAAATTTTTCTCTTCGCTCAGAAAAATATTATTATTATTACTATTATTATTATTTTCTTTGATTTCTGGTCTTTACACATTTCTTTCCGGGCCCCGCCCAGGGACCTAAGGTTAGAAATGGATCCTGACACTTTCCACTGACAAAAAAAAAAAAATTACATAGATAAAGCCCTTCGTAAAGTGTGGTCCGTATTTGTCAGAACAATTTTTTGTGTCTTTTTGAGGCATGAACTTCCAGGAATGACTTCAATTAGTCTACTGCAATCTTTTCCAACGAGTCCTAGGGCTTCAAATACAACAGGGATTGTTGATGTTCCTATCTACCACATTTTTGAGATTTCTATTTCAAGGTCCTTGTATTTTGACAGCTTTTTGAATATCTTCAAAGATACATTGCAGTCAGCAGGGACTGCCATATCAATAAGGAGGCACCGTTTTTGTTTGTGGTCTCTAATAACAATGTCTGGGCGGTTGGCTTTGATTGTTCTGTCAGTGTGTATTGTGTAGTCCCATAGAATTGTAACAGGTCTTATCTCCGTAACCGGGTCTGGGTGGTGTTTATACCAGTTATTATCATCATCATTATTATTATTATTATTATTATTATTTAGTCACACAGTGTGAGTTCTGTAATTCACTGGATAAATTAAATTAGCTACCAAGTCAAAACAAGAAACTCATACAGAAAACACTTTCCCCAAAATATGCACAGTGCCCAAAAGATCCAGTTTTTGGATAACTTCAATTTGGTATGGTACCCCAGCTGGTCAAGTTATACAATTTTAATGGGAGTGATCTCTATACACCAATCACTACTAGAATAACCTTGACATACCCTTCCCACACTTCAATCATTTTCACAATCTCAACTTTCAAATGAGAGTACTTTGTAATTTTCTAGATCACCATGTTTGTTATAATTGTGTCATTTGGTATGGAAATATCAATAATGTGACGGGTCTTTATCTAGCACAATCATATCTGAACGGTGATGGTGAATCAGTCTGTCTGGAAATCATCGTCCCATAATTTTTGAAGACTTTCCAACTTTGTCAAATGTTCTTGGGCGTTTTATTATTAGTAGTACAAGATTGGCGGCAAGGTCTCATCATTTTACTGTTGAAATAGTTAAGTGTAAACGTAAGCTCTATGCCAATAGTTTCTTACCTCGCACTTCTCGCTAGTGGAACTCC
>OZ010600.1:49587376-49599876 GCA_963932145.1 Acanthosepion lycidas | reverse complement strand
AAGCCTAATCCTCAAAGAAAATTGCTTAAGATATATGAAAAAAAAAAAAGAAAAAAAAAACATTTTGAGCTTGAAAGAGAAAAACGCCAGTTTAATATCATTTCTTCTTTTTAATAATCTTGCTAATACAATCGACGATCAATATACGAACATGTTCAAAAACGTGACGAATCTAATGTTCAAAGCCTCGACGATATTGCATATCGGCCTTGATATTTTTTTGACCATCTTTAGATATATTCTTCCCACAATTCCTTGCAGCAATCCAGTCTCTTTCTTTTAATCGGATCAATTTTGAGCTGAGCACTGTTGCTGAACTGGATTGTTCAAGCATCGTTTTTGAAGCCAGTCCTTTGTGCGTTCATTTCCAAACGGCAGCTGCTGTAGCGCCACCTTCCGACATTTTTATGTAATTAGCTTTTCTGGTGCCAGAATGCTCGCCATTCTGATACTTATTACAGGACATTAACAATCAGCGGCCACCGACCATTGGAATACTGTCACCAGACATTACGATCAATCAGCTCATGCGGCTTCACCCATCAGAGTGGATTCTTCATCGATCGAATTGGACACCATCTTGATTTTCTTCATTTCTTCAAACTACTCACTGGCGCGCAAATCGTTTACTATGGAGTTACTCTATTTCCCCCTGATATTTTCATGGTAAACATTTCAACGTTGTTTATGCTTTGACAATAATTGTGATGAATAGTTCCTTCTGTATTAAAATAAGATGTTTTTCTGATTAAGATATGTTATTAGATTATGAGGCCTACCGTGCCATATAATAGTTAGAAAAATCAGCGTACCATTCTCGTATGCTCGATCTACATGACTTCCCAAAACATGTAACTTTTATCAAAAATTAATTACGCTTGGCAAATAACAGTAACACGCCATGTTTTTATAAACATTTCCATAAGTATCTGGTTTGCGAGAGAGACAAAGAGTATATTTTATCAAAAAGAACCGTTCATATGTCTTCGATCTCGACTATCTGTAGTATGTTGTAAATTACAAATGAAAAGATGAGTAAATCACATTTTATTTCCCTTTTGGTACCGACTCCGAAGAGGCTGCCTTGCCGATCACTTAATATGTTAAAGTCTAGGGTTGACTGTTATCTTCCTCACATATCTGCCTCTTGCTCTGTAACCCTCTACCTCGAATGGCCTCAGGGCCTTGTACAGCGTGAATACTACTGTAAAAAATCAGTTGCCATCGAGCAGTGGATGTTTTGGGTACCTCGGAGCACGAACCCTACATTCTCGTGTGTATCTCAAAGATCATCAATATAGGGTACATATATATATATATATATATATATATATATATATATATATATATATATATATATATGTGTGTGTGTGTGTGTGTGTGTGTTGATGTAATAGGAAAGAACAGTTTTAATGAGCCAAAGTTCTTTAGTATTGACGTTATTTAAAAATAATTACAACGTTAGAAAATCTGACTTACAGTTGCATAAAATTCGTGGAGACGGATATATATCTACAACGAAAAGCCTGTACGGTGGCAAAAGTTTCTCGTAGCGCTAGAGGTGGCAGTTCCGCCTTAGACACCAAAACTATGCTACCTCCACCTAGTTAGCGACTGATGAGGACAGGGTATCGCACATGCATTCACACGTTGTATGAAGAAAAAACTTCCAACTCCGGTTAGGAGGTTATCTCTCTTGTCAATCTTGTCCCTTCCTTATTTGAAAAGCACTGAATGCAAGGTCTTCTCTGGCATGATCTGGAGTGAGACACATAGTACCTTAGTACCTATAACAAAAGTAGATGGGAGATCCTTTCTTCTTTGATGTCGTCATTGATCTTTGGAGAGAAAGCGATATCGATAAAACACAAATTTTCTCCTTGCAATCACATATATAATAAAACACATGTATTATCCTTGCAATCACATATGTTATAAAACACATATATTTTTTTTGCACTCACATATTTTATAGAACACATATATTTTCCTTGCAATCACAGATATTATAAAACACACATATTATCCTTGCAATCACATATATTATGAAACACATATATTTTCCTTGCACTCACATATATTATAAAACAAATATATTATCCTTGCGATCATATATTATAAAACACATATATTATCCTTGTGATCACATATATTATGAAACACATATATTATCCTTGCGATCATATATTATAAAACATATATTTTCCTTGTGATCACATATATTATAAAACATATATTTTCCTTGCAATCCCATATATTATAAAACACATATATTATCCTTGCGATCATATATTATAAAACACATATATTATCCTTGTGATCACATATATTATGAAAAACGTATATTATCCTTCCACTCACATATATTCTAAAACACATATATTTTCCTTGCAATCACATATATTATAAAACACATATATTCTCCTTGCGATCACATATATTATAAAACACATATATTATCCTTGCGATCATATATTATAAAATACATATATTATCCTTGTGATCACATATATTATGAAAAACGTATATTATCCTTCCACTCACATATATTATAAAATACATATATTACCCTTGCGATCATATATTATAAAATACATATATTTTCCTTGCAATCAAATAAATAAAAAAATCTTGTAAATCGAAAGAACAAAACAAATGAAATATTTAAAATGTCCTAACTTCGAATATTTTAAATATTTCAAGAAATAATTCCCGATATACATGACTGCTTTTTGGAACCGACTCCCAAGTGGATGCTTTTCTGATCGCTACAATCTTAACCTGTTCAAGTCTTGGGTCATCTCCACTACATATCCGCATAAACTGTGCCTCTTACTTTATAACCGTCTACCTCGTGTGATTTCCGAGCCTTTTACAGGATGAACACCACCGTAATAAAAAGTTGACGTTAATATGGTTTAATATCGCATTTTAACCCCTTAAAAGGGGCTATTCTGATATTTTGCACATTCTCCGATTGAATATGTAAACTTCTCACTAAGGGCTAAAAAGGAAAGCTTTGTTGGTCATAATTTTTAAAATGGTTATTTTGGTTTTATTCTCTAGGATTCTGTAATGGCTTTCTGACACTCTTGTTTCCAGTAAAGCACAATGGTTGATACACACGAAGTCAAAATAATTTTATCTGTGACTGCAAGGTCTGGTGTTTTATGCCCAACAAAAAAGTGTAGATATTATATTTTCAAATTGGTCACTTCCTGTTCACAAGTAGAGAGAAGGAAAATGAAACAAATAAATAAATATATGAAAAATTGTGGGATCAAGTGCTATTCGGCCGGAAGTTAAGGAAATCCATTGACGGGCATATATTGTCAGGCCGCGTAATAGAATCGTCTGCTACGATCTGCTCTTTGGCCGTTGACAAGATGTCGGTTGAGATGCAAAAAGATATAGTCACGAGTTTTGATGCTGACGTAGACTGATAGGAAGGAGGAGAGAATTCTTCTCAAAGAAATGCTTTTGTTACATGTAAAACGGATTTTTTTTTTTGTCTCCAAACATCCAACATTCCTTTCTTTACCATTTTCATAGTGACTTCATTCGAAAATTTTGCAAGGTATATCTTGTGTAATATAATATCTCGACAACTATAAAACGCAATTTGTATCCATATATACATATTTTGTTGGATTCATGGCAGAAAGAGACACTGTGAAAAGGGAAGATTATGAGGATAGATCGCGGTTGACCCTCGAAGAGGCTAAGATTGTAGGAATCGGTGAAGCATCCCAGCGGAACTTTATTCCAAAATAGCGTTTCACGGAAACAACACGATTAATTTATTATTACATATCTTGTCCGGAATAACTTATATAGCGACATATGTTATTCACCTCCATGAATGATTATGGTCGCTTTGGTAAGGAACGTCATGCGTGTAAGAGGATTTGCAGGGGGTAAGAGTTTGCACAAACCCACACCCACACTTTACACCATATGTACATATTTTGTTGGATTCTTGGCAGAAAGAGACACTGTGTAAAGGGAAGATATGGAGAGCAGTCGTCAATGGACAAGAAGATTTTCTACATCATCTGAAGATTCCATTAATTAGAGAGAACTGAATTACATCTAATTAGAAATTTTTTTTAGGTTGCAAATAAATATATAGTAAAGTTCGCTATTTACATACCACCACATGTTAAATGTTACCGTCATTTTTTGAGTGGTAATATTTTACCTACACTATTTTACCTACTTTTATTTGCCTACTTCAACGGTTCTTTTTTAATGCCACGTCTCTTTAGGATGGAGGTGTTCATGGCCCTTTACAGCTTCTTTTTCATTTACTATGCCTGAATTGCTATAGAATCTCGGTAAAGTTGTTGAAATAATTACTCGTTACGTTCTCCACAGGATGGAATTCAAAGTTTCCATCTCATAGACTGGTTTCCAGCCAAGGCTAGATATCTGAGTCTATTCAGCTAGTTTTACCGATAGCTTGGTAGAGGGGGGAGAATAGACAGATTTAAGGTTATTTATGTGAAAGTCAGCTCAACAAACTAGGCGTGAATTTCACTTTCTTCGCCGATAACCTTTACACTACGCGAATAATATGTCTGATTCAAAAAGTGCGTTGTAAAATGTTAATTTATAGAAAAATCCATATTCCATAAGTTTGAATCCCCAAGAGGAGGAATTCCTTCGTCTAGTCGAGAACCACTGCTTTAGGCGATTTTGATACTGATTCCATCTCCTCTTAAACCATTTTTTTTTGCCGCGCAAAATTTAGGTCGAAGTCTTATTGACCATCGAGCAATAACAATATTTATTGTTAACACAATAAATATTCATTTTTCAACGTAGTCAATACACCTAATCCAATGACAATTAATGATTAATTATGATTAAACAAATAAATGGTCTGATAAAAATTTAACTATTAGTTTGGTGCAAAAATAATGACGTAATAATGTCGTTTTTTGACGTTAAAAAATACGTCAAAAAACGACATTATTACGTCATTATTTTTGAACCAACCTAATATTTATTACATTTTTTTTACTGAATGCTCACCCTGTACAAATCCCAAGAGCCACTCAAGGTAGAGGGTTGTTGTAAGGATATAAGAATAGGACGTAACTTCAAATTATGAGGATAGATCGCGGTTGACCCTCGAAGAGGCTAAGATTGTAGGAATCGGTGAAGCATCCCCGCGGAACTTTATTCCACAATAGCGTTTCACGGAAACAACACGATTAATTTATTATTACATATCTTGTCCGGAATAACTTATATAGCGTCATATGTTATTCACCTCAATGAATGATTATGGTCGCTTTGGTAAGGAACGTCATGCGTGTAAGTGAATTTGCAGTGGGTAAGAGTTTGCACAAAGCCACACTCACCCTCTCGATTTCTACACCTAGATCATGAGATAATGGGATAGGTCAGAGAGTGGGCGTTCAGTTGAAATGAATGACCAGACAAAGCTTCAGGACAAGGAATACTTTTACGACTTTTGAATTCAAAGTCTTCTCCTAGACTGGCTGCCACACAAGGCAAGAGAACGCATTAAATAATAGTTTATCAATAAGTATTGTCGTTTATTTAAGAGGACCAATCAAAATTCATTTGAAAGATAATAAGATGAAATAAGTTATTTCGTATTTTTTTTTTTTTGTTGAAATTAAGCTAGTGATACAACATAGCCTATCACCAGAAACAATGACGGACATCATGGGGTTACATAATCTTATATATTTGTATGTTGTTTAATAAAAGAAAAAATATTTGTAATTCTCCTGGCATAACGATCTGCAACAGTTAATAGTGATACTTACAATTTCTGCAATAAAATTCTAAAAGAGAGTTTCTCAAAGTGGGCTCCGCGTGTCTCTAAGGCTTCGCAAGCCTTTCTGCTATTTAGTAATTTAAAAAAAATGCGGTTTAACTTACAAGGAGAATACCCACAATTTACTGCTCAAGCTCTGAAAATATTTATTCGCTTTCTCAACTCTTGGGATATTTAAAACCAAAAATTATTTCTAGATTGTAAGAATTTGTTTTGACGCTAATTTAGTGACACAAGTCTTAATAATTAATCCCTAGCTGGGGGACTAAGACGTTGATTCATGCATTCCCTAAGAATATTTGCGTGTAAGTGACCAAAACGAACCCCAACTGAAAATAGAACTCGGCTCTCCAATTCCGAACCGTTATCCATTACACCACCAGCACATCTAACCTGTTATAGCCAAGTGGTCACACCTCTAGGTACTGACCAGACTGGACGTTGCTTCACTCCGTTGATCATACGGTAACTGGTGTTTCAACGGTAGATGGCCGTAAGCCGGAAATTCTTTATAAGATTTCGGATAACTTATTCTTTATGAGAAGATATTTTAATTACGCAACAAATTATGCAGCACTTATTTCGATTAACGGCATTACTTAGAACAATTACTTCGCTACTTACGTAAATGTAAGAAAAGTAAATAGCTATAAAAATTCGCGGTTTTTTATTTGTGGCTAATTTGATTAATTAATTCACTGACAAATTTTTGCGTCACGTGGCAATAATTGTAAGTAAAATGATGCACTAAAATAAGTAACGAAGTAATCTTCTTAATTTCTTAATATCGCTGCCTTTATTTTATGCTTCGACAGAAATTATGAGGCAATAAGATGAATGCTGAGATTGATATGAGGTTTCAAATTACATTGATCATGCCCGACTTTGAAAAACAACAGTTTGACTTCTTTTTTTTTATATTAATAAAAAAGTGCTAAAATTAAACGTATTTTTTTTCAAGTGTGTATTTTAAAGGACGAAACTGTTAGGACAAGAAAAAAAAAAAAACTTTATCCTGCTCAAGGCAGCGAGAACTTTGGAAATTCTGATCTACAATGCTCAGGGCCAATAAACTCTTCCAATCCCTACAGCACGCATTTTATTTTATGTATTTTGTTTATTAAAGGGCGAAGCTACAACTTTCTATTTCTGTGCACTTTTATAGAAAGAATGATTAATACAGATAAAGCAGGTCTGCTTAGAAGAAGAAGAAATTTCAAAGGACAAAATCAATAGGATGCATGAAATCTGCGGATGAGGCACTGATACAAAAAAATCCGCGGTTGTGGCACTGATTTCAAAAAAAAAAAAAAAGAAAAAAATACTTCAGAGATGGAACGAATACATCGAAGAATTCTTCCACGTCGAAAGTATTAAAATCTGAAGTGAAGTCAGCACTGGACAAACTGAACAAGATCAAACCAGACACAAATGCAATAGAGTTACTAGCAGCTTTAGATGATTTCGGCATTGAAAAAATTACAGATATAATAAATGAAAATTTCGACAATCGTGTTAGTCTGGAATACCTAAATGGATCCATTTTCATAGCGCTGTATAAGAAGCCAGGGACAAACGAATACGAACTCTATCAGACAATCAGCCTAATGAACCACAACAAAAAATTATCCGAATTCTAATGAATAGAGCGCGGATCAGAATTATACAGGAAATTGTAAAATAACAGTGTGGCTTCGTTAAAGACACTGGAACAAGTAATGAAATATTTATGCTCAGAATGATGTCAAAAAGAGCAATACGAATGGATGTATGCTTTATAGGTTGTGCAAATGCATCTGATAAGGTACGCTACAATGAACTGTTGCATCTGCTAGCTAAGTTTGATTTATTTGGGAAGGATATTATAATAATCCAAAACTTATACTGGGAGAAAATCGCCCGCATATGAATTCAGTAAATCCCCCAAAATTGAAAAGAGCGCAAGACAAGGATGTGTCATCTCGCCGGACTTATTGAACTTATACAGTGAAGCAATCCTGAGAAAATTAGAAGTCCTATCAGCATTCATGATCGGTGGCCACAATCTTTATAGCGAAAGTTATGCAGGTAACATCAGGTGTTGATAGCAGACACAGAAAGGAAAGTGTAGGAGCTCCAGCAGAATATACTAAAGGAAAGTGACAAGAAAAGACTAATCGTCAATTGCAACAAGGTAAAGCCCAAAATGTAAGTTACAAATTGGAGATAACAATATTAAACAAGTGCAACAATTTAAATATCTAGGAAGTGTTTTAGAAAGGATGGCAAATACGACAACGACGTCTTAAGGCGAATCGGGATTCGAAAATTTCTTCCAAAAATTAAGTAAAATATTAAGAAACAGAAAGATTTCATTGGAAACAAAGAGCACACTGATTATGTTGTGTTATATATTACTGTTATGTAATATCGGTACTTCGATATGGCAGTGCATGCTGGACCATCTCATCACAGATGGAGAAGGGACTTAGGGCAACAGAAATATGGATCTACAGAAGGATGTTGAGAATACTGTGGACCGAATACGTGAACAACGACGAAGTTTTTGAACAAAACGGAACCAAAAAGATATACGTAGAAGTAGAAAGAGACAGTTTAAATTTGTAGGGTACATGATGTGGGAAGAGGGCTTGGAAAATGTAACACACATAGCGCATATTGAAGGCAAGTGGAATAGAGGAAAGCCGATTTTAATCGACCTAATTAGATCGTGTAAATGGCTGGCAGAACAGAGATTAGGGGATATAGCAAAATGACGGTCTTTACTAAGGGTTGCATAGGACAGGATGTTGTGAAGTGTCATAATAAACCACGTTTTGAAGGGACACGATACACAGAAGAAGAAGCTGCAACTAACGTCGTTCTAAATTTGAATCTGATCAAAAGTCATCTATTTTTATGTCGGTCCAATATTTGTCAGTCAGTTATATTCGCATGATTCTCACCGGAATGCAGCTAAGCCTGTTTGGAATAATTCGTCACTCTTGAAATGAGTTACGGCTTCCTTGATTGAAAATTGGTTATTTCGTTGACAGTAGCATCACTGTTGGCGTGCTACTGAGGACATCGTCACCGAAGACGTGCTTAAATTGCAGCTACAGCCGACGAGGTCAGAGGCAGTCCAATAATGAGGAAGCTACTTTATTGCATTTGCCGATGGGGAAATTAGCTTCTTGAGTAGAGGAAAATGACAAGACGTGTCTCTGTTCAGAAATCCGGTTTTATTCCTATGGCCATCTAAACATTTCCAAGCTTCTATCGAATTAAATATTACGACTGGTCCTTTCGGGATGCGACTGGCATCTGCTTCGCTTTTCGCTTTCGACAAATAACATTTTATATATATATATATATATATATTTATATATATATATATATATATATATATATATAATTATTTATTTAAAAATATGATTCCAACACGCTACATAAGAGTTCTTATGTTTCAAAACAAGAGCCGAAAACTTCAATATAATTATTTGAATTAAATTGAATTAAAGTACTAAGCTCTGTTCCATCTTCAAGCGAATTTTTTTTGAAATCTATTATAATTATATTTGTGCTCTACTTTTGCACTATTTTTTAAAAATAATAACAAAAATACTAAAGAACTTTGGATTATTTACCTAACGATTTCTTTCCTATTTTCTATATATTTTTCATATATATATATATATATATATATATATATATATATATATATATAATTATTTATTTAAAAATATGATTCCAACTCAACGAGCGAGTTGGAATCATATTATTAAATAAATAATTATATTTATGCTCTACTTTCGTATCGAACACTATTTTTTAAAAATAATAACAAAAATACTAAGGAACTTTGGATTATTTACCAAACCGGTTTCTTTCCTATTTTCTACAATATTTTTACACACACACACACACACACACACACACACACACACACACACACACACACACACACACACACACACACACACACACATATATATATATATATATATATATATATATATATATATATGTATGTATTAGGTTGTTGCAAAAATAATGTCGTTTTCTCACATAGTAACATATGTGAGAAAACGACATTATTTTTGCACCAACCAATATTTGTTATGATTTTCTTGAACTCTTACCTGTAATATTTTTCTCTTCTTGTATGCGCCATGTCTTTTTAGGACATGCTAGGTTTTTGCTCTCCACAACTTCCTGTCTTGTGTTCTAAGTTGATTTGGTTGGTTGATTTATTTCTTTTACAGTAAGGTTCGCCCGGTACAAGGCCCCGATGCCACTCGAGGTAGACGTTAAGGGGTAGTTTATGCGGATATGCGAGGAAGATAGCAATTAACTGTAGATTTGAACAGGTTATGATTGCAGTGATCGTGAAACATCCTCTTCGGGAAGAAGCCATCCGAATGAAACTTACTTCTCACCGAGGCAAATCAACCTCTCTGGGTTATTTAATGTCGAAATTTAAATATTTTCAACACAATTTTATGGCTGCAACTAACTATATTTTAAATACAATTGTATGACTTCAACTACTGATAAAAGGTATTGTTGGTCAATTTGTTATAAAATATATCGTTGGTAATTTTACTATAAATATGTATTGTTTGTGATTTTATTCTAAATAAGTATTTTGATAATATTTTATACAAAAATGTATTGCTGGTATTTTTACTATAAAAGGTATTTTTATACTCTTATAGTTTTTTTTGTGTGTGTGTGGGGGGGATTCTCTATTTGTCCATAGCTGGTACCTTCTAACAGGTGCTACCATTCCGGGATAGAGTAAACCTGGAAAAAACTGCAATTAAGAAGTGATTCCACGCTCCCTAAACCCTCCAATATCCCGATCAGATCCTTGCTACCGGATGTAGTTTATCGTCATACCCAGGAATAGTTGTTCTAAGTATATGTTGACTCCCTTTGTTCATGTTCTGACATCTATTTACAGAAAACTCGTTAATTAGGTTACTGTTTCATTCTGCTTTTGCCTTCAATACGCCCTGCGAGTGTTAAGTTCACCAGATCCTCTTTTCTTATTATGCATCCCACAAATGTTCAATTCTCCTCCAGACTGGAAATAAAATTTCCCTTTGAATTCTTACTTTCAAAAAAAAAAATCATCGTTTCTTTCTTTGGTTTTCCAAGTCTTTGTCGATAGAACCACATTTCTGTCACCTCAAGTTTTTTTTTTCATCTATGAAAAGATCATGCTGCCTTCGTTACGCAGATAGTTAAGTTTCTGTACCAGAATGATTTCGAAGACCCCAGTATGTAATTCAAATTTTACGCCGCCTCATTTGCTGGCAGCCAGGCATTCCGTCTTCTTACGGTTAACAGTCTATTTTCTTACCTTTCGAGACTGCCTTTACTTTCTCAGTCGGCTTGAAATGTTCTGAAATTTTGAACGTGAAATCTGTAAATTTCAGGACTCATTTCTCGAACGATCTAGCTAACGCTTGGTTCCATTAATTTTTTCACTTTATCATTTGTGCTTGAAACTGAATTAATTTGACATCTTTGATCCCAAAAATTCAAAATGCAGTGACAAACTTTACATAATGAAGTCGTAAATTGTGGCCAAATTTAAACTCGTGCAAGTAAACGGTGCGTAACTCTCTTCGATTTTAATCCAAAATCTGAAGCGCTTTGAGAGTTGGCACTCTATTCTAATGGATGCTGACTGTTGTTTAGAGAATTATTCAGTTTTTTTTAAACCTGAAAAAATTGAGGAACTTCAATCTGTGACCAATATAAGCCTAAAAATTCTGGGATAAAATCTGAAGACGTCTAACAATGACAATCAATAGTTAACGTATTGAGCAAATTATCATTGCTGTTCTTTTGGCAGGCCATTATTCTATTTAACTTTGTTCATTGATATTTGTCAATTATTTGGCGTTGTGTTTTGTTAACTTCACCATTATGCTATCTAAAATATCTTATAAGTCTACCATTCGTCCATGCATAGAATATTGCTGGCACATATAGTTCGGTGTCTTTGATTTTTAACTTGATAAAAGAAGAATCAGCTGTATTATTGGTCCTGATCTGGCTGCCCGGCTTCAGTCGCATTCACACTTGCAGCTCTGTGTCTTTTCTATAAATACTTTCATGGTAATTGTCCGGATGAGCTCTTCGTTAGGGTACCGTCCTTCCCCCTCCTTCGGTCATGTGCCACATTTCTGTATTAAACAGAATAAATATCTCTTTTCGTTAGGCTACCTAGATTGTATGAATTTAAGCGCAGTAATAGATTAGCGCCGAGATGTCATCAATTTACTGTTAAACTGGCTAGATGTAACAAATTCTATGTTAACAATTTCTTTCCTCGCACTTCTTGACTGTGGAACCCCCTTCCGGCTCCATGTTTTCCAGCCAACTTTGATCTGCAAAAATTTAAATGCAATGTAAATCGCTATTGACTGCCTTCCCACTCATTATTAACGTTTCTGTTCCTCATTCTTCCGTACCCTATAACCCCTTGTGTCTTAGTGGCTTTACTCTCTTGTATGGAGTGATACTGATTTAATACAGAAACATGTTTGGCCTTTTAATCTTTAAATTTAACTTTGTTGTTCATCCAATTAATTTATCCTTCTTCTTGGATCGTCCCTTTGACGTGAAGAAGCTTGCGTGTCCCAATGATTCTAAAAGCTTAGTTTCTGACAGGAGCCACCCAAGGCGGCAA
>OZ010600.1:49569876-49582376 GCA_963932145.1 Acanthosepion lycidas | reverse complement strand
GAGTGCGTATATTTTCCATTTTATTCTCGTGGTCTCTTGTGCGATTTTCTACGTCTGAAAACGGTCTCGAAAAATGTACAGCAGTGCAATTTTCACTGTTTAAGCCCATGTCGTTCTATAATTGTTTTTCTACTCATCCTTAACAGCTTCCACATATTACTAGGTAAGATTTCCTCTGACAAATTTGTCCTCATATACAACATCCTTGACTAGACATTCTCTGTTAAGTGGTCATACATTATTTATCCTGCAGATACTTTCCGTTTTATTAATACAACTATAGTTGACTTTCAAACTAATTCTGTTAAACATCTTTTTTTAACAGTGGCGATTCCGATAAGTGTTTCTTAATTTAATTAAGAAACCCTTAAAAAATATAAAAGAAATACACTACCCTAGTTGACCCGAAGAATGAAATTAGATTAATTATCCATTATAAAATATTTAAAACAGCTAATATCATAAAATATAACAACCACCTGCAAAATCAAAAGTACAAAAAAAACAAACAAAAAAAAAAAAAAACAACAAAAAAAAAACAACCTTATTTACGAGTCCAAATGCCACCTCGTTAGGAATTATGTTCTTGATCAAACCAAACTCATAAATAAAGACATCGGTCGCACTATTACATGCTTATTCAAACGACTTAGGCTACACTTACCAGAGCTTTATTAGGACACATTTAAGCACGTACAAAAACAACCAGACTCCATCCAAAACATACGAATAGAAAATACAAACATAATAAACTCATCCACGTGTAAAAAAAGATTAAAAATAATGGAAGCCTTAATAATAAAGAAAAACAAAAAGAAAAGGCCAACACTCAATAACTTTAGCTATGGGCACAACCATAATGTGTTGACCGTCTCTGGAAAATAAAACTTTCCTGTAACTCTAGATACATACATAACACAACGCATGCATTCAGTTAAAAGTAAAATCATCCTTTATAATGGCTAAAAGTGTAGCCGAAAACGCTCGGGCATGCCGAACTTTTGGACTATTAATACACACCTTCTGTCAAAACAAGAAAACACTTCAATGAACACAAGAAAATTTAATAAAAAGCTTAATCGCAGTACCTTGTCAGTCGTCTTTAACGAAACATGTATAAAAGAGGGATTTCTGCCTATATATATATATATATATATATATATATAAAATGTGAAGAAACTTATCACTTAACTGAATGTTGTTATTTTAGTTATGCCGACTTCGAAATTTCGTGAGCGCATTGCAGTAAAGCCTTCACTCTTCGGGGCTTTTGGTTTCTCTGCTGCTATTTCTTAAACTTTTCGTATTTATGTATAGTTTTGTGTAATTTGATATCTTTGAGTGGGTCTGTGGTTTATTTTTTTTTTTACTTAATGTGTGTTATCTTTTTTTATGTTTAAGGTTTTTGCTGTTTCTTAAGTGGTGTAGAGTTTCTTGGTGATTCTTTTGTGCTATGCTGACTCCTTTTTGACTTTACTCTCTTAATTGCTTCTTGAGGGAATGGTCTCTTTTTACTATATTGAGCTGATCTCTTTTTACCTTGTCTATGTATATGTCTGCTTGTTTTTTTTGTTTTTTTTATGTCGTCGTTAGGTGTTTGTGCTTGTGTTTGTGTACAAGCTTAGGTGTTTGTGTTTGAGTGTGTGTGTATTCCTTTGTGGGCTTGGTGTGTGTGTGTTCTTATTCTCTTTCTTTTTTTGTCGTCTGTTTTTGTTTTGGCGTGATTAAGTATATGTTGTAGGTTTGTGTTGTGTTTATGTGTTTCTGTTTTCATTGGTATTTAAGTAACAAAGTAAGAATTTATTTGAATGTCTACATTTCCTCATTATTTCTTGTTTAATAGATTGTCTTGGTTTTTAAAGGTAATTATTGTTAATTTTTCGTCCAGGCATAGTTTACAGTTTCTGCTATTGCTATCGTGGGGGGGAGGTGCTTTGTTTATGATTTCCTATCTAATTTTAGTGGTGAGATTAGTTTCTTTTTGACTCCATATGTATTATGATAGTGTTGTGTTGTTTTGTATCTTTCTGCTTTAAATGATGTTTGTGAAATCACAATCAATGACGTAAGCACGGCTCCAAACTTAAAATTTGTAAATAAAACAAAATACTGTTAACTTTAAAAATCAGGGGTCAATTTAACACTGTATTTATATTATAAACAGATCCCCTACATATAAAACTATAAGAATCATTATTTTTTCGGTTCTGACGAATTCTGCGGCTTGAGGAAGGTCGAATGAATACTAACCTAAAAAATATTCCCCTCTTAGCACAAAAAAAAAAAAAGAAAAAAGAAATTCTGCCCTATTTTTTACGAGCGGATCCGTTAACTAAAACCATCATTATTTTCAAATGAAGAGCATTCATTTCTTATCTTAGTTTGAAAGTCAAGTGAAAATTAGTTTTAGACTAGTGTACCCGTGCCGTCAGATATAACGGGAATCGTTAAAAAGTGTCAACAGTGAGATGCAATGAAACAAATGTCTTGAAACATTATATTGCGATTCAATAAAGCTGAGATAAAGAATTCACAACTAAAATAGAGGCCAATGAACCTTTTTATTAATCTGTACCTTTATATTTTAAGATGTTCAATGGTATCTCATATTCATTGATTACTCCTGGTATTATATAAATCGATTTTTGCTCAGCATGTTAAATATTTAGCATAGCAGTGAAATGGAAATATGTCTCGGAAGAAAAAGATTAGCAAAAAAATGGTGGTGACAACAAGGCAGATTTCAAGACAAAACTGAAGCAAGGCGATCACTTAATAGGTAAATGTATCTGAGTGCCTCACATGAAAGGCTTAAAGAAATAAGACTGCAATCTAACAAGCGTAGGATTAAAGGAACTGATTAATTAATTGGTTCATTTTGTTCGGGAATTAATTTTGTGTAAATGCAGATGAATAATTTACTTGGATAGATTATTAAAACGACTTAGGGAAGTAATCAGTCATAAATTTACTAAGACTCTGGGTTATCCCACTTGACTTTCCAAAAAAAAAAAAAAAAAAAAACGTCGCTAAAGGACGCTCCTTAAGCCTATAAATAGGGAATAGTATTCTTGCTCATTCTTTTTCCTCTTTTAGAACTCTGACTATAAGATGTTTTCTCTCATAACATGTACTTTTTCACACACGTGTCTATCACGTAAGGATACGCAAACTTCACACATTCTCTAATTTAAATGCATTATGAAATTAATATTTAAATGTATTTTTTGTTTATTATAATTGTAATACTTTTGTTAATACATACATTGTTGTTTGTTTTACATTGTTTTGTTACTCATTTATTACTCGGACTCATATTCAAGTTCGCAATAATTGTTACGAGAAAATAATACCAGAAGACACGTGTTTTTGTTTTTTGTTTTTTTATATAAACACAACAAAGATTCTCAAGCAAAAGGAAAACTTATGTGAGCTTCCTTTTGTCTTTATTCATATTGTCTTTTTACAGATATACTCTATCCGAAATTTTATACATAATTATGAATGATAATAAATTAATTTATGTGAAGAACCAGTTATTTTCTAAAGCTGTTTTTTCATTTGTCAAAAACAGTTTACGTCGTTCTGGGTCTGATAATAAACTACATCCGGCAGCAAGTTCTGTGATCGGGAGATTGGAATTTTTGAGGAGCGTCGTACCACCTCTTAATTTGCTGTTGTTCCCAGGTTCACCTGTACCCGGGGTGGTAGCACCTGTCAGGGTCGCAGCTATGGGCAAATAGCAAACACAATAATCAATAACACAACTTTATCGTAAAATTACCAGCAATACTTTTTTTCATAAAACATTGCCAGCAATATATTTTTGTAGTGAAATTACCAGCAATACATTTTGTGATCTACAAACTCTATATTTAAATATAAAAGTGTAAGTTTAAAATCATATACAAACTATTTAGATTTCGGCATTAAATAACCATTGGGGTTGATATGCCGCTAAAGAAAAGCAAACAACAAACCATAGTTTACAAATTACAAAATTTTTGTCTAACGTCAAAGAGACACACGCAAAAAATAACAACAGAAACAGTAAATTATAAATAAATATTCTATGTAAATGCTATGCTAATGTTTTCTTCTCGCGCACTTCTCGTTTTTGAAACTCTCTTCCGGTTCTACGCTTTTCAGACTACTTTACTCTCCAAAAATGAAAATTCAATGTCAATAGCTATCTATTGAGCGCCTGATTATTCTTTTCTCTTCCTGCTCATTATTAATGTTTTTGTTTCTAATTCTTTCACACCCAGTAACCCCTTGTGTCTTAAAGGCTATACTGCCATGCTTGGGGTAAAACCGATTAAAAAAAAAAAGAAAAAAGAAAAAAAAAAAAGATAAACCTCAAGGGAAGTTACTATGGTTAATATAAAGTGCAGTTGTCTCCCTTGCCTCTAAACGTCTATGCATAACATTTTTATTCGTTCTTCTGTGTAGCATGCTGTGAGAATTTAAATAGTTTACCGTCTATTTCGGATTAGACTAAGACTGGCTTTTTAATTACGGCCTCACAACGAGTTGGTTTCATAGTAGATCGCTTGTATGGATCGAACTACACTATATTAAATGGTTTTGAAATTTGCTTGTTAAACATCGTCTCATAGAGATGTAAGTATTAAACTGAGATTTAGATCTTGCTTCACTACTTAAATTCTATATAAAAAAAATATGGATAAAAAATTACAAAATTCAGCGCTTAATCACCAGATTAATCTTTATCGGAGAGTAGTAGTGGGGCCCATTTAGACGGTAGTTCGTTCTAAAATGAAATCCAAAATGCAATTGTTTTATTCATCGCCTCCGCCACCAGAAGCCAGAAGTTATAGATATGAAATTTGTCGTGGCTGTTCGAAAATACTGATTTCCTGTCATCAGAAATCTTTTTGATTAACGTTATGCTTTGGATAGTTGTCACATTGAAAGGTGAAATTTCCACCCAAGTAAAATTTCCAAACTAATTTTAAAAAAATTGTCTTAAAAATTGTACATTACGTGGACACTGTCCAAAGTTCGTTTATAGTGACAAATTCTTTTGATAAAACAGAAGAAACGCCCAGAAAACTATACATTTCCTGCTTGTCAGACTATGGTTTGTGAAAAGAAAAACTGACAATCTCTGGCTATATTTTGATTTTTACCAAGTGATTCATTTGAGTTTTGACCCAAATGCTATATTTTGATTTTTGAACAAATAATTCTACTTTATTTTTTAATGATTTATTGAAGGCTGATGTGGATCCTACTACACTTTTCTGCATTTTAGTTTTCGATTCTCTTAATAAAGTTTTAGAGACTATATGGTCTTACCTAAAGATTTTAGAGACTATATTATTCTAACAACCAAATCTATCACAATTAGAACTTAAATTTATCTAAGTTTAATATAAAATCTGTTACAACTACTTGTAATACAATAAAAAACATAATTTTTACAAAACAAAATAATAATATGCTAAAGCGTGAAGGAGAAACTTACATATGACCTGTAATAACTGCCACAAGGAATATATTAGAGAAACCCCAAGAAATTTAAATAAAATGTTATATGAACACAAAAGGGATCGTTTACAAAACAACACACTCAATTTCATTAATTGTCCTGTGTAATGTGCCTGAACATAATTTTGATTTAAAAATGTCACTTTAATTAAAAGAGAAAACGTTTTACTAAATGAAATATGTATAGAAAGTTCTTTAATCTGTAGTGAATTTGCTTTAATCTAAAGTGAATTTGCGTCTAAGTTCTTATAGCTTTTCACCTTTCTTGACAAGTCAGTTATCACAATGTGGAATACTAAATAACGAAAGCGATACAAATTTAAACAAAAATTAAATGAAACTAAAAAAAAAAAATGGCTAGATTATAGACTCAAACACATATTTTAAAAAATCAATTTAAAAGTTAAAAATTCCAGCGTCGTTTCTACTTCGTCTACAGGCGCTGAATATAAATATCACTTTAATCCTATGAAATCCTAAAGGCCGAAACGCGTCAAACGAAAGCTGTTTTTTTTTTTGCTTTGTCATTAATTTTTTCTGACATTGTTCTGGTATGATAAAAATCTTATTTCATACTAAATCTAAATTCTTGTGCCAAACACAAAAACTTAGTTGGAATAGCAAGTTATAATAGACGCAAATAATAAAATAAGACTCAAGAACTGCGTAAAATATTAAAAGGAAAACAAATTTATTACACAGTTACAAAAATGTTCAGTCAGTTATGTGCCATACGTGATACACACTTTAGACGATCATATATCTTTAGATACATGACTGACGAGGCAGAATTTTTCCCGCGGTATGTTGCCATTTCTTTCTGCGCTAGAACAATTGCCATCCAAGGCTATAGAACCTGGTTTGTTCTGCTATTTACCCATTGTTGGGGGGCGGGGGAGAAGATTCATACCTTTCCCAAGGGTATTAGCACGTAAGTGAATGTAATGGATTCGACTGGAATTCGAACTCGGCTCTCTGATTCCTCAATCGGAGCCGCTATCCATTACTCCACTTTTTGTGCGCCAATTAAGGCAGCAGAACATTTTTTGATAAAAAGATTACCAATGAAAAAATGGAAAAAAATTACAATTTGGGAAAAGATAATGATTTTAAAAGACAAAGAAGAAAAAACAATACAAGCAGATGTAACCACCTTTCATGAAAAAACGAAAACACGTACTTTTAATGGTTCCACTAACGTCTCTGGGACATGTAGTAATTTAAACCCTTTTAAATTCACTTTTTGTACTTGGGAAGATTTTTTAAAATTCTTTTTCGTTCTTTGTTGACCAACCGCTGGAGAATTTTCACTTGAACTTCAAAATTCTTCAGTCACTCTGCAGGTGACTGGTAATTGGTGCCTTCTTTGATCTCCTCATGTTGCTGTCAAATTCCTTCTGCTCCTTGATGTTGATTTGCCTTGTCTCCTTTCTGTCAAAAAGTCTTCTCCAGACATCTACTAACCTGATCTATATATATTTGGAAAATTAGGCTCACAAGCATCCTCCATTCAGGTTGTTACTTTTCTTTGTCTTAAGAAAACAAAGCATATAGACCGATGTTCGTTTTTATAAGGTCGTTGGAGCTCATTTTGTTATCTACTGAATTCTACCTAAGCCTTGTAAACCCCAACGTATCGTCCTTCGTACTCTCACCAAACATTTTTTTTCTACCAGCCGACGCGTGACTGGTTAATTAATTATCGTGCTGAAAGATTATTACTTTTTTTTCTTCTCAGTTACTAGACCTAGCTGGAGCGGGTCGCAAGAGGAAGACTCCTTTTGAAACGCTTACCAGGCTGTTGCTGCTCTCGTCTGGGTTCCCCCCGCCACACACCTTTTACTGCACCGAAAGTTATTTTTTTTCGACAAAAGGTGAACAATAAATGTTCAGAGACCTTTTGAAGGTTTAGAACTATGTTCTATTTCTGTGACGGATTCTGTTGAGTAATTTTTAAACGCTGTCTGCATTTGGCGCTGATGTCGAAAAAAGTTGGTTTTGTTATGAGACACCATGACATCGTGGGATCGAGGCTAGCAAGATATCGGTTTTAAAATACTAATAATATGTGAATTTGGTGTTTCTTGTAACAAAAAAAAAGGTAGTTTTATTGTAAACAAATTTTTCGAAGAGCACCACCCAATTGGTCTTGTAATTTATATTGAAATAAAAGAAATCTGTAAAATGACTGGGTTAAGGGAAATAACTCTCACTCTTTTTGACAGAGTAGCCTCCCTTGAAAGGTTTTCTTTTTTTTTCAAATGAAAACTATTGGCATGAAAATAATTGTAGAAAAGACGGAAGGAAACCACGTCAGGTCAGTGAGAAAGTGACTGGAAACGAAATGCCAAGTGAGGATTGATTGCATTGAAGACCCTTCTTTGTGTTTTGTCAAGAAGCTTCAGATAAATACCAGAAGCACCAGATCAGGTTAAGCAACAGTATTCAATGACGAATGGTAGATTTGTAAATGTGCAAGATGAACTCTGCCGAGAAAAAACCTTCTGGCACGACACAGAATTAATAAAATACAATAAAGAATGTAAGCTTTCTTTTATTCCATATCATTAGAACAGCAAAAAGCGAAAATGAAGAAAGACTCTTTACTAGGATGAACAATGCTCAATGCTGACTCATCAAAAATAATTGAAAGAATTAATATATATATATATATATATATATATATATATATATATATATATATATATATGTAATAAAATGATTATTGCATATGTATGTGTATATTTACCACTAATATTATCTATCTGTCTGTCTATCTATCTATCTATCTATCTATATATATATATATATATATATATATATATATATATATATATATACATATATATATATATATATATATATATATATATAAGGAGAGAGAGAGAGAGAGAGAGACGGAGATAGCATAATGAGAACCACGTATACTTTCTTAATATTTATATATAGAAAAAGTTTCAAATTAAAAAAATAATAATGTTCTTTTATGAAAGTATTTATTTATTTGTATATATATTTGATATTTCAGATTGGCCTCAATCTTTCTACTTTATTTAATTTGCAACTTTTCCTATATATATATATATATATATATATATATATATATATATATATATATATATATATATAATAAAATGATTATTGCATATGCATGTGTATATTTACCACTAATATTATCTATCTATCTATCTATATATATATATATATACGAACACAGATCTTCGGAGCAATTGCCATGAAAGTATTTGCAAAAAAAGACAGAGAGGTGAGAGCGCATCTGTGTAGACGAGATGCTAGAACAGGACCAATTATATTGCATCTGGAGCTTATCAATAACCCCGAGGCAAACAGAAGGGGCTCCAGACCATATATGGAAGCAATACTCCATGCAAGTGCGAATTGTTGATTTGAGATCTTGAGGCTTGATTCTGGGGAGGAAAATTTCCTGGCGCGGCACAGGGAGACAACTTTCCTTGAGGTGGACGAAGCAATTGATTCAATGTGTCCATCTCAGGTCAGCAGTCAACGTGAGACCGAGCAGCCGCAGAGACGTGCTCTCGAGAAGTTGAGCGTCAGACATTCTAATGGAGGGCAGGGAAGGATCTCTGCGGTGATTAATACAGAGCAGTTTTGTTTTTGATGCATTAAAGTTGACCAGCCAATTCATGCCCCAGTTCACAACCGATTGGAGGTCCTTTTCGAGACACACGGCCAGGATAGTTTTGTCAGCGACATTAGAGTTGTTTTTGAGGCAGGAGTAAATTGTGGTGTCATCCGCGTAGATGCCAACTTGGGAATTTATGGCGTCATGAATGTCATTTATGTAGATAAGGAATAGAGTGGGGCCTAGGATGGAGCCTTGAGAAACACTTGCGTTCGTGGGATAGGAACTTGAGGAGAATCCGTTGAGAACGACCTTCAATTCACAGTTTGACAGGAATGATTGTATTAGGTCAAACACTCGATCCGTAATGCCGTAACCCTGGAGCTTGCGAAGAAGGCCGGCATGCCAAACCCTATCAAACGCTTTGGAGATGTCTAGGGCCACGGCACGTGCTTCCCCGTTATTTTGAAGAGCTTGGTAGACAGTTTCAGTGATGGTCATAAGCACATCGGCTGTAGATCGTGCAAAGCGGAAGCCATGTTGCTAGTCTAGAAAGCTTTTAAAAAGTGAAACATGTTATATTGATATACATTTCCTATTTGCTTTTTAGGTTATAATCCTGTCGGATTCCGATCTATATTTGATCTGCATTGGATCTTTAACCCATATATATATATATATATATATATATATATATATATATATATATATATATATATATATATAATGGACTCTCTTGTCGGTTTCGACGTATGAGGATCTGACAGCTTATTGATTCAGTTATGAAATTTTGTGCGATAATCCTAAGTGACATTTAAGACCCGCTAGTGATATATATATCTAGAGAGAGAGAGAGAGAGAGAGAGAGAGAGAGACAGGTAGATAGAAACGTAATAAGGAAGAAACTGTAAATGATAGATAGATAGATAGATAGATAGAAAGAGAATGGGATAGATAGATAGATAGATAGATAGATAGATAGATAGATAGATAGATAGATAGAGTTTGCTGATGACACTAAGGAGTCTGATGGGCATAAAACTGACGTATTCCATAGGCAAGATTGGAGATAACATGGTGTTATGGTTCGTAAGAACAACCACAGCGGTTTTATCTGGACCGCTACCCTTCGTCGAGTCAAGGCTTTTGAAAAATCTGAAAGTATTACAAGGTTTTGCTTCGTGAGAATGAAAGTCATATAGAGGAAGGCTCTTTTCGTCTTAAGTAAACTGTGCGGCAAAGTTCAGTGCAAATGCAGACACACACACACACACACACACACACACACACACACACACATATATATATATATATATATATATATATATATATATATATATATATATATATATCTGTGTGTGTGTATTTACATATATGTGTGTGTGTTTGTTTTTGTGCGTGAATACCTTGAAAGAAAAGCGATACCTAAGGTTTAAAATGCATTTTAAAAAATGAAAACTCTTTCTTGAATCTTTTATTTTAGTTTTAATTTCAACTAAATGGTTTCAATAAGTAAAATACTTTCATGTATTTGAAACTGAATTTAAATTGATTGGAATGAGTATTTTTTATTATAAGTAAAAAAAAAAAGTAAAAATCGGCCATATGAACAAATCTGCCAACACAATGTAATTCTCTTTATCAAAAAATATTTCTAAAATAAAATATGCTTTTCTGAAAGATTATTTGAGGAAGATTAACTGATTTAAAGTTTAATTAATTTGATTTGAGACAATTATTAGTTCTAGATTAAAATATTGAAGAAAACCGTTTTTTTAACGAGTAGGTGGGTGCTATTATGAGATGTTGAGAACTCTCTCGATAGACTTATGTACATATATTTAAGAAATCTTATAAAAGAAAAATGAATAAAAATCGAGATAGATGTGTTTAAATGCAATATACAACCTAACTTAATCGACGGCGATCCATGCGGCTAAGTCGGTTAAAAGCACGACGGCTTCTCCTGCAAAAGGGGACGTAGGATCGTATCCCGCCGGAGGTCGCATCTTTATTTAATAAGATAAGATTTCTCGAATATTAAGGCCGGCAGACAAAAATAAAATACTCTTTAGCAGTTGAACGGACTTTCTACTCAACTATGGGTATCCACAAAAATAGTTCAAACTTTATATATATATATATATATATATATATATATAATCGCTCATGATCAAACATAATAGACATTAGTTGTTTGTTATATTCAACAATATATGTTTCAATAATGATCTGCTGCATATATATATATATATATATATATATATATATATATATATATGTGTGTGTGTGTGTGTGTGTGTGAAAATATAGAAAATAGCAAAGAATTCGTTAGGTAAAAAATCCAACGTTCTTCAGTATTTTTATTATTTTTTTAAAAATAGTGCTCGATACAAAAGTAGAGCCTAAATATAATATTTATTTAAAAATATGATTCCAACGCTACATAAGAGTTCTCATGTTCCAAAACAAGGGCCGAAAACTTCAATATCATTATTTGAATTAAATTGAATTAAAGTACTAAGGTCTGTTTCATCTTCAAGGGAAATTTTAGACGATGTCATCTTCCGCTTTAAATTTAGACACCCCCCAACCTTATCCTGACTTGACATCTGTGAATGTAACTGAGATATTGATACAAATTATTAACCCTTACGCCCCTTTTCTTTAAACAATTGCTCTAGCCGTTACCATAGTAATATTAATTTCAATAATGAATATGCTTATAAAACGCGTAAATTTCTGGAATAAGTTATTCCCCCCCCCCCAAGAAAAAATCGCTTGAAGATGGAACAGAGGTTGGTACTTTAATTCAATTTAATTCAATTTAATTCAAATAATTATATTGAAGTTTTCGGCTCTTATTTTGAAACATGAGAACTCTTATGTAGCGTTGGAATCATATTTTTAAATAAATAATTATATATATATATATATATATATATATATAGTTTTTCTGTTAACACCAAAATAAAATGAATTTATATTTACTAAATTTGACCTTTGCGATTGACCCCAAATATGGACGACTCGGCTGCTCTATTTCTAAGTGTGTGGGTCTATGTTCGCGCTCACTGCGATAAACGAACAAAAACGTATTTTTTTCTTATTTGTAAATGCAAAAAATTCCTTGTAAGTGCCTGGAATATCATCGGCACTTACGAAATATGAAGAACTCTCTGATTTTTGGTAATTTTCTTTGGTGAACGCTGGAGTTGTTGCGAGGCAAGCTAAACAAATTTTGATTTAAAATTTTATAATTCAAAAATTAAAAAAAAGAACAAACTTTGATTTAAAAATTATAATCTGTTAGGGTGAATTAATATTTGCGATAACTATCTTTACATTATTTTGGGTGAATTAACATAGAGGATCCATATAT
>OZ010600.1:49464876-49564876 GCA_963932145.1 Acanthosepion lycidas | reverse complement strand
TCATTTTGTTTAGTTCTTTTTTCGCAACAGATTTAATGTTTAGTATAGAACTGAGAAAAAATTCGCAGTGTGAAATAGGCAAGAAGTAAGGCATGTAGCAACATCAGCACGGCAAAGGGCCCTCCTTTAAAGGCAATTGCTGTATGAGTCGTACGATTTTTGAATCAAGCACGGGCAACGCCGGGCCATGCTGCTAGCATAAACATAAATACAAATGAAAATAAGATATCATCAAATAACTCTAAAACTATGAAACTACTATAGCGTAATCAAATGCATTCTAAATATAAACAGAAAGAAAAATTCTAAAAAGACTCATAAACATAAATATATCCCCCACTGATCCAAGTAAAAAATAAAATTAATTACATACTATACTAAATTTAATACAATCAACTTAGTCGTCGAAAACAACACTTCTCCGTCAACTAGCCTCTTACAAATGACCAACATCATATATTAATTTAAATGTCCTTTGGGAGATTGCATCTCTGATAAAATGTTAATACTGTTGGAATTTTTGGGTACCTTAGTACTAGTGAGCCAGCCAAAATGAGCTGACTCATTTTATAGTTCACCAATAGAAGGGTTAACCAATCAGAAGGCTCAAAATATTCGATGCGACGTGTATAAAGGCGGCCATGTTTTTTCCGAATATTCATTGCCAGCCTTTGATATCTAAGACTGAAGAATTACAGAACAGCTGCTGGTGGTATTGGCGATATAGTCAGATTCAGTAGAGTGTCTGACTCGTGAGTGTTAATCTTTAACGTTGTTTTAGTGAACAGATTACATACTGCGCTGTATTCTATATTCATAGACTATGGTGAACATGGCCAACAAATACATATGTTGATTTTACAATGACGACGTTATATATATATAGGGTGGCTCAAAAATCACGAGTGGATTTCAAAATTTAATAACTCCTTCATTTTTTAAACTTTAATTCAAAATACCTTAGTATTATCTAGAGTAGATATGTGAAAAAAAGTACACTGGTTAAGAATGTTTGCATCTTTGATGTGCCGTCCATTTCCAGCGTCACACGACTGTGCCCTTTCTGAGGCCTTTTCCATCGCAGCCCTTAGTGTTTTTAGACACATTCATCTGATATATGTCTGCATGTTGTCTTTCATTATTGGCATAAGCATTTTTCTTCGAGATAGTCGCAAAGGAAGAAATCAGCGCTTATGCTTTTCCCAAAATGTTCATGAGAAGCTGAATTGTAGCCCTGGTCGCATGGGTGCTCACCCCAAATCGTATGGAAACAAGTTCATACTTTTAAATATTCGTTGGAGTAACGTCTGGGAGATTCAAACCTGTTGAGACCGCATTCGAGTAGATACTCCCGGACCTTTTGAACACACATTGGTACTTCCTCAAATACACCTTCATTCTTAACTTAATGTGGTCCGCCTCTTAATGGAAAGTCACTTACAAAACTGTTATTCTCAAAACTTGGAGAATTTAGGACCTCCAATCGATTGTGAACTGGGGCATGAATTGGCTGGTCAACTTCAACGCTTCCAAGACAAAACTGCTCTCTATTAATCACCACAGAGATCCTTCCCTTCCCTCCATTAGAATGTCTGACGCTCAACTTCTCGAGAGCAACTCTCTGCGGCTTCTCGGTCTCACGTTGACTGCTGACCTGAGATGGAATAAATACATTGAATCAATTACCTCGTCCACTGCAAGGAAAGTTGGCTCCCTGAGTCGTGCCAGGAAGTTTTTCTCACCGGAGTCGATCCTCCAGGTCTACAAATCAACAATTCGCCCTTGCATGGAGTATTGCTGCCATATATGGTCTGGTGCCCCTTCTGTTTACCTCGGGGTTCTTGATAGGCTCCAGAGGCGGATATGCAATGTACTTGGCCCTGCCCTGGCGTCTCGTCTACAGTCACTTTCTCACAGACGCGCCGTCGCCTCCCTCTGTCTGTTCTACAAATACTTTCATGGAAATTGCTCTAAGGAGTTGCATTCGCTGGTTCCCAGACGTCATGAGTTCCAGCACCTTACGAGGCTGGCATCCCGCTCTCACCCCTTCACTGTCGAAACTCCTAAATGTAGCCGTCTCTTCTACTCTAATAGCTTCATGTCTCGCACCTCTCGCCTGTGGAACTCGCTTCCCTTTTCCTGTTTCCCTGTGAGCTATAATTGAAGAGGTAGTGCTGACCTGGATCAAAAGGGTGACTGCCATAAGACCCTATGTTACACAAGTAGGGGAACTCAGTCATGTCTGTCAGACAATTTCTACAACCACATCACTCCTTACATCTGACCACCTAACTTTCCAGACTGCAATCCCTTTGTGTGGGGCGCAGTTGAGTAAGAGACCAACAAAACTCCTTGCAATATTAAAGATTAACTGAAGGCAAGGAATATGGAAAAATTCACCAAATTAAAGAAGGAGACCGTCCACAAGTATTGAAGGAGATTTCGAAGTCGTCTGGGGGCAGTGACTGAAACCAATGGCGACTTCATTAAATAAATTTACTCTTTAGTTTCTCAGGATATTTTTGTTTCATTTTGCTAAATATATCTGGTGAAATGAGATGTCAGTCTTTTTTCATTTTTGTGTAATTTATACGACAATAATATCCATCGCTGCCTACATATATATATATATATATATATATATATATAGATAGATAGATAGATAGATAGATAGATAGATAGATAGATAGATATAGATAGATAGATAGATAGATATAGATATTATTTAAGTCCAGCTTAGATTTTCAGCTCACATGAAAACAGTAATTTAGAGGACAATTTATTCATCGCACCCTATATATATATATATATATATATATATATATATATATATATATATATATGTGTGTGTGTGTGTGTGGTGTGTGTGTATGTGTATAATATGCTATATTTAGGGGTAAAAGTGCTCAGTATTATAGATAGATGGTATGTAAATATAAAAGTGTACAATGAGGTCAACACTGAGCGGTAATAGTATTTTCCATGCTTCAGGATCATGAAACAGACTACCGTTGTTCTATGTTGTTGCCAGTGTCCAGTTTTATTATATATATATATATATATATATATATATATATATATATATATATATATATATATATTGCTCCAGACAATTATTAGTAGATAATACCCAAATAGTACATAATATTCACTACAAGGAAAAACTATAAATACTCGAAGTTGTTACAGCCTGCATTAAATAAACTTTCACAATATGAGACAACATATTATTAAAGTATTATTTTTCGGTGCAGTCGGAAAACCGTTTACATATTATACGAGGCGCGTATATTTGAATTAATTAGAATTTTAGCGTTACAAAAAGAAATAGCAGCATTTAACTAAGAAAATCTTGTAAAATACTGGCAACACCCAATTCATGATAATGACTGGGGCGGACAAAAATGCTTGAATGGAAACAGTGGAAAGCAAGAACTTGATATTGTGAATCTGCAGTATTGAGTCGGGTGTAATTATTATTCGAAAATTTGGAAAATACAGTAAAAAATGTAAACCTACATTGTCGGTTGAATTCAACAAAAGTTGTTCAAATGAATTAAATTTACCTCACTCATTATATATATATGAGGTAAATTTAATTCGTTCTAACTGTGGATGACTATCTATATGCTCCCGGAAATCCGGTTGAGTTCTCTAGGGAAAGGGGGTTTGAAAAAAACAGCGGTTCCTACTGCTATTAAGCATTACTCTTCAAGTAAATAGAATTGAGTTCTTCGAGCCGTTGGCGTATTTCGTATAGAGAAAAACGTTAAAATTAAACGTTAATGATAAATTAAGAAAATACCTTAAAAATCTGTATCGGTTATAATTTATTTCATCAGTACTGTTATATTCATCTCTTCAGACCCAATATTCTTAAGAAATGGAATAAAAAAAAGAAAGGGGAAAATAGACAGGGAAGAAGAAGAAAAGAGAAAGAAATATAATGTTAATAACAAAAAAGAAAAAAGTAAAAAAATATTAGAAATTAAGAGAAGAAAGAGAGAGAGAGAGAGAGAGAGAGAGAAAGAAAGAGAGAGAGAAAGAAAATAAAGGAAAGAAGGAAGAAATAAATGATGCGCCAATAGCAAAAATAAATAAACTGGATGACCTAAAAAAATCCTCAAAGGGGATAAAACACGATAACATATCGGGTAAGGGAAGGAAGATAAAGAAGATAGGAAGTAGAAGAGTTACAACAATTTATCATTATATATTGCTCTGTAACTTACATTGAGCTCTCATTGGAGCAATCGCTACAAATTAAAAATTGGTATTATTCACACACACACACACACACATACACACACACATCTCTTCAGTAAAATGAATGAAGCACTTTCGCTGTTTGGCGTTTGTTTGCGTTTGTAAAAACAATACGCTAGATTTGGCTGGATCGTTCTGAAGAGTGAAGATAACTCAGTGATAGAATCTCTGACTGAACCAAATCGGTTCTTCAAAACTTCGTATTTATTTGAGCAATCGAACTTAAAGAGAAAATAAATTGCGATTTTTATCATCGCATCGGTGTCACCGGAAACATGTGTTGGTTAAATTAAAACCGAAGCTTTAACGAAAAGAAAGGAAGAAAATAACGCTTAATAATGGATATTTTTGAGCTTATTATCTAGTCTCTTAATAAATTAAATGAAATTACACAAAATAAAAAATAAAAGACACTAAAAGATTTAGTTTAAAATTCAAATAACTACTTATGAACGGCGTCTTTTTTACTGGATATTTTTTCGGTATTTTCCGGTAGTAATTACCTCCTCTTGCAAGTTTGGTTTATTTTTGTTTACTGTTTACGATTTTAACTAGCACAAATATCTATTTTATTTCTCATCAAAATATACTTATCTATTTAAAAAAATACAACTTTCATAATTATTGTAATTTGTTTGTATTTTTGAAAATTAGTGTTTTATTAAAAAGCCTGTTTACAAGCTAATCCCGGAATTAAATCTATTTTTATGTAAATAAACATTACTTTTATAATTTAATATTGCATTTCAAACTTTATTTTCCAATTTATTTTGAAAAATATTTTTGTGTAATTTCTGATAATACATATATTTTCTTTATCAGATATTTTAATAAGAATGACAGGAAAATGCATCCCAAAGGGCCTAGCATACCGTGGAATTTTGATAGCGTTATCAAAATCCCCCGGTATGCTGTTGAGTTGATCAGGGGTGATGTATCTTCCAATCTTAGAGACAACCTTTCCAATGCATTGCTCTTGGATTTCACGGCTATCGGCCTTCTTATCCCCAATATTAATATAAAAAGATATTTATATAGATAAATGTAAAATTGATAGAGCAAAAGCTAAAGAGACAAATGTCCATCAACAGCATGATGAAAAGGTGGCAAATCTTTGTATTGGAGTTGATGGGAGAACTGACAAAGACACTAATGTACAAGGAAATAGTGGAGGAAAATGGAGAGAAAACTGAAAAAAAAAAACAAGAGACCAGAACGCCATTTTACTGTCACAAAGATGACATATGAAAGTGAATATCTGACACCTAAGGTTCATCCTAATATTGGTGCAACTGGTGTGATTCTTGCCAAGCAAGTGGCTAATGTTTTGCATGAATTCAACAGTGTGAGCACTATCAAGACTATCCTTGTTGACAAGCACTAATGCCAATTCAGTCTGTGAAGGTGGATTTGCTGCAAATCTAGAAAGAAAACTTAACAGAAGTCTTCACACTATTGGTTACTCCTGGCATCAAAATAAACTTCCGTTTAGAGCTCTTTTTAAACATGTAGATGGTACCACAAAAAACCCTGCCACATTCAATGGTTCACTGGGTACATTACGTGCAAATGATTCCCATAATTTACCCCAAATATCATTTTCAGCTGTTGGTAGTCTTCTGGATTCTATTTTTAAAATTAAAAATGCAGATACCCTTAATTGTGACCAAAGACTCCTTTATGAATATGCAGTGGGTATTTCTAGAGGTAAGGTGGACTCTAGATTTGCATCATGGAAAATTGGTCCATTAAACCAGGCAAGGTGGTTAACTTTAGGCATCAGTCTGATGTGTTTATGGACTCATGGTGCATACCCACGAAATATTTCAACCAAACTCCGCAGTTCAATAAATTTTATTGTGGATGTATATGCCATTTTCTGCTTCGAAAATAAAAGAAATAACAAGTTCCACAATCAGCAAATGTATATTTTCAATATGATCCAAAGGATTAGGAGGTAATCATATGAAATCCAACAGATCACATTGAAAAATATACAATACAATGTTTTCGCCTTACTGCCTGAAAATATCTTATATTCAATGGTCAAATCTGATGAACTGGAAGTGAGGGAAGAAGCTATAAAAATAATTTTGGCCATTAGGTTAGTGAATATTTATTCATATAAAACTGACTAAATTAGTTATACCGATTTATGGAATCATTTTAAGGATTTTATCTAATTTCACCATAAATATTAAAGCAGTACAGAGTGCAATTTTTTTTATAAAAAAATCAAATTAATTTTTATATTCTTTTAAGAGTGGGGAGCAAACCAAGAAAAGATTAAAAAGAATCACAACTATCAATTTCAAAGCTATGTATTGGACACAGTTAAAAGATATGTCATTAAATGGAGTTTGTGAACCACCACTCACAAGAACTTTCTGAAAGTGAACTCTGGGAATAATTATTAAATGGTACGAAGCTTGACTTGCCAGATTTGCCAGATTTGCCCTCACATTCTCAAGGCGTGGAACGGGCAGTCAAGTTAACAACAGAAGCTTCCCAATCTGTGTATGGCTTTGAAGCAAGGCACCAGCACATAATAGTAAAAGCTTTGTGTCAGAAATTGAGACCATCAATTAAATCTGAGGGCTCCTATATGGAGTTAGTTGACTCTATATATTATGGCCTATTAAACTGTTCTTTATTTTTCTATATTTGTTTGATTGTATTTTCATTCAAAACAGAAAAAAATTAATTTTTTAATGTATTCAACTAATACTACTTAATTCATGAGGTAAAAAACAGCATTTCAAAGTCGTCAGTGATTATGGGGGCGGTGCAGATTTTCAATTTGAAGTTTACTTATAATTTCTACATTTTATTTCATTTTGATAAAACAAAATAACAACATTCCCTGATTTAAATAGTGAAATTGTTTTTTTTTTTTTATCAATATTTAGTCCAAATCTTGCAAAATCGTGGATTTTTCAGCGCATTTTTGTCTACAATCTTTGATGCCAAATGCTAAAAAAACCGTTGAAGTGTCAGATCTAATTTTTTGTATCAGTACTTAATAGATCAATACACAACTTTCGGTACATTATTCTTTTTGATATTTTAAAAAAAGTGAAAAATCAAATATATATATATATATATATATATATATATATATATATATATATATATATATATATATCAGTGCAACCCGGATATAAGAGACCCGGATATAAGAGAAACTCGGATATATGACAGATTGTCTCTGGTCCCAAATTAGAGCCATACTTACCTAAACAAAATAGACCAAACCCGGATATAAGAGAAACCCGGATATAAGAGACTTCTTTTCCAGTCCCGACAACTCTCTTATATCCAGGTTACACTATATATATATATATATATATATATATATATATATATATATATATATATTAGGTTGGTGCAAAAATAATGACTTAATAATGTCGTTTTTTGACGAATTTTTTAACGTCAAAAAACGACATTATTACGTCATTATTTTTGCACTAACCTAATATATATATATATATATACACATATAGTGAGACAGAAAGAGTGTGTAGAGAGAAAGAGAGAGTGAATAAACTGAGAGTATATGGAAAGAGAGAGTGGAAACAAAAAGAGAGGAATATAGAAAAAGGAAAAATAATCTCTTCGAATTTTGTGTTGAATCCATGCTGGCATCTGGACAATATCTCTTTGTGTTGACACTGGACGCTTTAAGAATTATTCTGTGTAATTCCTTCCTACCACCCCCCTTTCGCCTTGTTTTTTTTTTCTTTCTTTTTTTTTCCCCAATTTAACCCTTTTCATACACTCCTCTACGCTTCCCTATTTCTCCCTTCTATCTCTTCCAATCACTTTCTCTCGTCCTTTTACTACTTCTGCCTCTTTTTATACGCTCCCCTCTCTCATTCTGTCAAACTTTCTCTTCACTCTTTATTACCTTTCCTCCTCTCGACATCTCTCCTTCTCAAATTTTCCCCCACTCTGTTATTCATCTCTCTCCTTATATCTCAAAACCGGTCCCTCTCCCTTATCTGTCTTTTTCATCCTTCTCATCTCTCTCGTCACACTTTTAGTCTCTTTCAGCTTACCTCTCTTTCAAGCCTTCTTTCTTCCTCTCCCGCTCTATCTCTATTCTTTCCACGTATCTCCCTCAGCCCCCTTCTCGTATTCTTTTCTTTTCTCCTCAGCCTGTCCCTCTCCCTTACACCATAACTTTATTCAGTAATTTCATACCCATCCGGCTATGAAATTTAATTTAGTTCTGTTTTCCTTTCCATTTGAAAGCATGTTTCAGTCGTCTAAAAGAGCCTTTTTATTTGCGTTCCATCAGCATGGCTGTTGTTAACCTCCAAGAGAGTAACTCACTTTGCCTCCTGACGTTTTTCAATGATAGGAATGAGAATGATCATATCGTACCTATTGCTTAGTCTACTGCTAGAAAATTTGGTTCACTGCGTCGTGCTAGGTAAATTTTATCGCCAGAATCTATCTTGCATCTTTATGGATAGGTACCTCTAAAAATACCGTTACCTAAGTTTTAAAATACATTTAAAAAATGAAAAATTTTCGTGAAGTTTTATTTTTGTTTTAATTCCAAGCTAATAGATCAAATATAATATTTCCAATCAGCAATATACTTTGCCATATTTCCAACAGAATTTAAATTGATTAGAATTATTATTTAAAAAAAAAAACAGCTAAAATCCGCCATATTGGCACGCCTATCAACTCAGCATAATGTTCTTCGTTAAAAAAATTTTAAAAAATAAAATATACTTTCCTGAAACTTTATTTGAGGAAGATTAACTGATTTAAACTTTAAGTCATCTGAATTTAAACAAATATTACTTACTTTTAGTTTAAAATATCGCAATAAGCATTTTTTTAACATGAATGTAGTTGTTTTTTATGTAGTGTTTGACAGATTTATCGATAGCTTAATGTTTGGCATTTTAAAGTAAAGAGCACATAACTATAAAAATTACATGACGAATACAACCCGAACGTCTTATATATATATATATATATATATATATATATATATATATATATTTAACTACCCAGTAATTTTTTAAATTTAGGAAAATAGTCATAGTAATCTAATATTTTCTTGAATTTTACTTACGTTGGTTTTATAGTGTTACTAACGAAAATGCTTGTTAAGGAAATGCGAGGAAATTACCAATAAATTTTAACATTACTATAGTTACCGCTCTGTTTTTGTTTTGTTTTTTTTTTTGGATAATGTCATGTATGGACGTTCGTATTTACAAAAATCGGAACGTCTCTACACACAAAAAATTAAAAATTAAAATACTTTTTAAAATACGGAATTGTAGTAAGCTTTTCCATTTATGATTAGTAAATTTAGTTTTTACTTAATAACAATATCACCTAACACTGTTTCAAAGTAATACAAATGGTTTAAAACTTTAAATTATTGTAATTAAAATTAAAAACGTGCAAAGTTTTTGTAAAAATTCATTATTCATTGTAAAAATTTTCTTAAGAAAATAGTGTCCATAATATATCTTATTTATAAAATCAATTGAAAACTGTTTATTTTACAATTTAGAGCAGATTTTATGTAAATGGACATTTTGTCTGACAAAAAAAGAAAAAAAATGATTTAAATTCTCCAAGGACTTGTTTTTATAACTAAATTTTAATAAGAACTACAAAAATGAATTTTTTTAAATTTCATAAAATTGAATAAGTTTGTGGAGGGGCAGCAGATGTAAAAAATTATATATTTTTACCAAGATTTTCTAAAATTTCATTCTTGAAGAAGTCCTGAAAACTTTATTAAAATCCGATTCTTTTTTTTTTTTTTTTAATTTCCCAAACAATGTGTTTTTCACTGCAAAAAGACGCTCAAATTTCCTATACTTATTTATGGTCACATCTTGACATAAGAAAAACAAAATTTTTAACGAAAATTTCAAAGGGTCTAAAAAGGATTAAAAAATATGTAATAATGAAAAAAACAATTTCGTTTTTCCTCTTAATAACATAAAGATTTTGACAATCTTTGTTTTTATTATGGTTTGGCCATTTTTTTTTTTTCATCATGTATGCTCATTTTAGCGAATCTTATAGGTTTACCATTTTTCCATGTATTGAATATTGTTGGCTGAAGCTTCTTCTATTTTATTCTTTGAAAAAAATCAAAAGAAGACTCTGCATTTTTATTGATCTTGATCTAGCATCTTAGCTTCAGCCATTTTGTCACTGCCGTAACGTAGCATTCTTGTATCTTTTCTGTATTTTCTCTTCTGTATTTCCATGGCAATTGTTCCAATGAACATTCCTCTTTGACATTTTGGTTTCACGAATTTAAATGTAGTACTAGATTGGCAGCTAGGTCACAGGGTTTTATTATTGAAAATTGTATTAGGTTGGTGCAAAAATGATATCGTTTTTTGACGTTAAAAAATACATCAAAAAGCGATATTATTTTTGCACCAATCTAATATATGTAAACGTAAAATGTATTCTAATAGCTTCTTTCGTACTTCTAGCCTGTGGGACACTCATCTGACTTCCTACTTGTCAACTAAGATCTTCCGAAATTTAAATGCAAATCCACCATTTGTCCGTACAATGAATGTTGCTGTCATATCTGGTCTGGTGCTCCTGCTATTTAACTCGAGGTTCTTTGACAAAGGAAGGATCTGTAATGTAATCGATCTTCACTTGGCATCTCGACTTCTCAGTCACTTTAGTCCCTTTCTCGCTGACGTGGCTTCTCTCTGCTTTCTTCTTTTCATGGCAAATGCTCAAATGAGCTTCTTTTTTTTTCTCTGATGCCCCGATTACATGAATTTAAACGTGCTACTAGATTGGCATTTAGGTCCCACCCGTTTACTATTGAAATCGTTAAATGCAACCGCCACTTCTACTGCAAAAGTTTCTTTTTTTTATTGCTTCCCTGAGAACTAGAAATCCTCAAAAATTTAAAGGCAATGTCAATCGTCATCTTCTATCTTCTTGAATCCCGTTCATCTTTTGTCCTTTCCTCAATCTTTCCAAATTCAGTCTTTTCTCTTACTGTAACCTCCTGTGTACTAATGGCATTCCTACTTTGCTTGGGTGCAATTATTTAAAAAAAAAAACTTCAAACATCATCTTCTGTCTTTTTAATCTTATTCTTAAATAAGTAATTTAGTATAAAATATTTTTATTAAAACAGTTTTTTTAGGAAATTCGACTTCTCAAGTCCACTAGGTGTTCTAGCTCTTTTGAAAGTAGATGGGAGTTTCCTTCCAAACCTTTTGTTTTAGGTAGTGTGGAAAGTTAACAGTTTATCATTATTTGCTTTTCTTGTTACATATGCTAGATATTTTTCCTTTGCTTCTGTTGGAAGTGCTTAATAAAGCGGTCTTTCTTATTTGATAATGCGTTTGCCATTGTAGCGACAGTCTCGGGGGTCTGATGAGGAAGCGTTTTCTTTACGATTTAAAGGATTTATTCAGTTGAAAACATTTCAGGGAATCTGTGTGCAGATGATAGTTTGACATTTCTGAACGAATTAGACGTCATCAATGGCATCCGTATGACAGTCTATACCAGACGATGTTATTTAAGAACATTGTTCCTCTCAAATAAGATAGGTTTGCCTAACGTCCGGTTTACACTGCTCCCCGGTCTTTTGTTTCCTGTTTAAGATAGCTTCCGGTCTCTTTTAAAGTCTACTTCAGCTCTATCTAACGTCGCTGCATAACACTGAAATTTTATTCGTTAATTAAATCTTGACCTCTTCAAGTCTAGAATTAGCTGTCTAACTTTCGTGTTATCTTGTCATGACTTATGCGAATAAATTTAGCAATAATGACCTTTGAATGTTACAAAAAAACAAATTTCCGTTATCTGACACAGGAAAATATCTCGTCACTGGCATACCACGATGTCGGAAAGAAAAGAAAAAGAGTGAACACGATATTAAATATTAAACAGTTTTCATATAACTATCGTGCATTGACCACCGAAGAAAGCAAATTACTACGTCCATGGTTAATCCAGGCAGAGATCAATTATTTATAATGAGTTTTTCTTTCAGCAAAGTCAAGGTCTTTCTGATACATACATATGAAGAGGCACGGTGGAGTAATGGATAGCGGCTTGAATTGAGGAATCGGAGAATCGAGTTCGAATTCCAGTCGAATCCATTACATTCACTTACGTGATAATACCCTTGGGAAAGGTGTGAATCTTCTTCTAAATAGCAGGCCTTGGGTGGCAACTGGTCTAGGAGAAGGACAACTCCGAATTCGAAACCTACGGAGGGTCGTTTGGGGGCCTTGGTGCACCCAGTTTCTGTATTCGGCCCTTCAAAAAGTGGATGGTTCTGCATGAAACCTTTACCACTATAATCAAACTGATCTGCTTGACCCTCATACGTCGAATTCGAGGGGAGAGTCGACTATAAATACACACACACATATATATGTGTGTGTATTTAGAAAGCAATCTGTCTTTTATATAAGTTTCGTTAAAGGCGTCTGACAAGGTACTGTAATTAAGACTCTTATTTTATTTGTTTTTACTGTTTTTTTATTTTTAGGAGAATGTTTGTGTATTTTTTTCCGTATATAACTGGAGTTATAGAAATAGGGTCAGCATAATGTGGCCGTATTCGTGGATAATGTTATTGTGTTTGGCCTTTTCATTATTAGGGCTTCCATTATTTTTAATCTCTTTTTTACATGTTGATGAGGCGATTGAACTTGTACAACGTCAGTCGACCAGATAGGCATGTAGTAGTATGATATATATATATATATATATATATATATATATATATATATATATATATATTCAAATATGTTTCATTGAATATATATACATTACAATTCCGGTCAGCTCTCTTATATGGAAACGTTTGTTTTGTAAAAAATTCTATGACTACAAGGGATAAATTTAATATTCTAAAGTAACTATAAAAGATTAAAAAATTAAAAAATTATTATGACAATGGAATGCAGATCTCATCACAGTTATAATAGCATGTTTTTTTGTAATTTAACACTGTAGATCTTAGAAAAGGTTGGCAGTACTTGAGTTGAAAAAAAAAACTACGACGCTTTCCTTGAAGAATTTCATATCAGCATCAATAAACTGATTAGACAACTGGAAAGGATCAGTATAAAAATAAATAGATACAATATGTCTATATTATTCAAGGAAACATGTTTGAATGAAAATATGCTGCGTAAATGCGCATGCGCACACGCACACACACACACATATATATATACATATACAGTACAATATATATATATATATATATATATATATATATATATATATATATATATATATATATATATATATAGTAAAAAAAGAAAAAACAGTAAGATATATAATCCGGTGTTCTTATTAATTTTTTTATTTTTACAAAACAGTGATCAATTATATATATATATATATATATATATATATATATATATATATATATATATATATATATATATGGTACAGATAATAGATCCATTGGTATATATCCAGGTGGATCCTAGTAATATTAATTATTAAAACTGATCTACAGAATGCTCGATGCTTTTATTTTAACCGAACATATGTATTTTTTACAGCAGCCGTGTACAGACTATCTCTGTTGGTGTAGTTTTTTTTTTGCTGTAAAAAAAGAAATATATATATATATATATATATATATATATATATATATATATATATATATATATAAAGAGAGTGAGAGAGAGAGAATGAGAGAGAGAGAGCGCGAACTTTTTAATCCAGCACTCCGTGGTTTAGTAACCTCCAATGTCCGGCATTTCTTTGGATCAGTCGTCATTATTTCGTTGAGGGTCTACAAGGGCAGTGCTACACGTTGTTTACAAGTTTCCGCAACAACCGACAACAATAGACTGATTCGATCTTCCTTGTTTCCTACATATAGCTGCTTTGAATGGTTGACTCATATTCTACGGTTTATCAAGCTTTTGCAGGTTATTTAAAGACAAAACGTACTTTTAGTGTGTAAGTTGTTTTTTATTGTGTTTGTTTTTTACGATAATTTATATATATATATTGGTAGCATATTTTCATTTAAATATTGATTAAACAATTTAGACATATTGTTTTCGTTTATTTTCAATAATATCCTTTCGTAATAACGTATAAGCTTGGTAGTTTCATGATTAAAGGGAGCAAGAAAGTTACCATGGTTATATTTATTCATTTTTATTTTTCCGGCTACTTCCGATATATTCCAATATCACCTTCTGGTTTATGATGGCTAAGACAACTAATTGTGTTTGTTCGAAATAATTTTTTGCTTTTGTGGTTAAACTGTTAACAATTCCGGTCATGCGCAAAGTTACAAACATTTTTCCATGTAAAAATTTTGATGTAAGGGAGGTAAATTAATTAAAAATTGAATTCTTGTTAGAAGGTTATAATTTGCTTGTTTTTGAAAAACTGTTTATTTTTAACATAGATATTTCTAAAGAACTATACACTATAAGCATTTCAGAATATTTGTATTATATTCATAATCAATTTTGTTAAATGTTGCTTTTAATTTTAAAAAAAATATAGCTGCAAGAATTCATAGTTTCTGCTTATTGAAAATAAACAAACACAACATATTTAAATGAATATATATATATATATATATATATATATATATATATATATATATATATATATATATAAGTAAAATTTTGCAACTTAGCTGATTGATGTTACCTTCATCATCCCGACTCCAGAGTTTTGTAGACGGACCTGTTCAACAATCTGCTGCTTATATTTTTCGATTTTTTCATTTTTATATCATTAGTGTAACTTATTTTTCCCGTATTATCTCTGTTCGTGTGTGAATTTTCGCGCGTTCAGCCACGCGATTGTCTGTGCCGACGTACGTTCGCTCGTCTGTGTGGATGTATGTAGGTGTAGGGTGTCGTGATCATTTTTCCTTTTCATTTTTTTCTCTTTATACGTTCTCTTTAGCTTTTTCTCTTTTTTTCTTTGCTTCTTTTCTTTTAATTGTAGCCACTTGTGGCCAATTATGATGGTCTCTAGAATGCCCTTGTTTTTAATTTTTGAGCATCTAGTTTTTTGGGCTCGGAAAGCTGTATTTCGTTTTTTATATAAATAGTTGATATTAATATTGAAACTATATATATATATATATATATATATATATATATATATATATATATATATCTTCACTAGGATATTATTTCGTTTTCTTATTTGGTTTAGTGGTATCTTAAGCATTAATTCTAGGCGGTTAGGTTTATAATGATTTTTTTATTTATTGTTTGAATTTATGTGCATATGTCTGTATTTATACGCTTATGCACAAGCACACACGCACATTGATGCATGTATATATATATATAGGTATAGACACGTACACACACATATATATATATACATATAAACGCGCGTACACAGTCACAAGTACACTTATATCTGTGCTTTATTATTAATAAATTGGTGCTTAAAGTTATTTTTTCTATTTTTAGGGTATTAATTATGGTTGTTTGGTTGGGTTTATAGAATGTTTTCTTAGTTGTTTTAATATTTATATATAGTATATACTCCCGGACACGCACGCACGCACGCACATATATATATATATATATATATATATATATATATATATATATATATATAATCGGTCGGCTTTCGAACATACTGAAGAGCTGTGATACAGCGAAACACTCTGTCTATGGATGACAATATATATTCTTTTCGTTTCACCTTTTGAAAGTGGTGTCTGAGGATCCAGGGTACCTTAACAGGTCTCTGGTTAAATAAACTATTACAATGGAGCCTTAAAGTGGTCTGTTTTTCTTTAAATTATATATATATATATATATATATATATATATATATCGGACACACCACTACCTCACTGAGTAGACCTCTTACATGCCACTTGTCGTAGCAGAGTGCGATTAATGCTTATTAACTCGTAACTTACAAGAACCGTTAAGGAAAATTCTAGTTGATGATATAAGGAGCCTTTTCAGGTCGCATAGCCGTAAACAGCTCGTCATTAGGGAGGTTCCGCTTATTGAATTTTATTCTCCTACTATGAAGCTCTCACTATTTAGCAGAGGAGACGGTGCGTTAAAAGTGCTCTGAAAAGTCTAAGTCTTGGACGCATAGCACGTGACCGCCAAGAAGCGCAGAAACCGCTCGAACTCCGTACTGTAAAACTACTATGTAGAAGCCACACACAGAATTTCACCATCCAAAATACATCCTCGATAATGGCTACAGGAATAACCGAAAGTATAACCATGGACAATTCCTATAATCTTTAGCCCCTGAAAAACGGAAAAATGTCAGATTGCTGAAAAAAACTCAAAGATTAATTAAATCTTTCTTGTCGGCCGTTTTCATGGGAAGATCATATAGATAGATAGATAGATATGCAATGTGATTGGTCCTGATCTGGCATCTTGTCTACAGTCACTTTCTCTCAGACGAGCTGTCGCTTCCCTCTGTCTTTTCTACAACTACTTTCACAGTAACTGCTCCGACAAGCTATTAGGTTGGTGCAAAAATAATGACGTAATAATGTCGTTTTTGACGTATTTTTTAACGTCAAAAAACGACATTATTACGTCATTATTTTTGCACCAACCTAATACTTTCACTGGTTCCCAAACTACAACAATTCAAGTGTGTTACTGGCTTGGCATCTCAGTACCATCCTTTCACTACCGAAATTGTTAAATGAAGCCATCTCTTCTACTCCAATAGCTTATGTCTCGCACTTCCCGTCTGTAGAACTCCCTTCCTCTTATTTACTTCCCTGATAGCTATAATCTTCAATTATTCAAATGTAATGTCAATCGACATCTTCAGATGCCTTTATCTAATTCCCCGTCCTTCTCTTCATCCTTTCCTCTATCACGCCTCTTTACTCTTGCTCCCACACTCTGTAAACCCTTGCGTGCTTGTAGCACTCCTACCTGGCTTAAGTTGAAATGTTTAAAAACACGTAAATTTCAGAAATAAGTTATTCCAAAAAAAAAAAAATAATAATCGCTTGAAGATGGAACAGAGCTTACTTTAATTCAATTTAATTCAAATAATTATATTGAAGTTTTCGGCTCTTGTTTTGAAACATGAGAACTCTTATGTAGCGTGTTGGAATCATATTTTTAAATAAATAATTATTAGGTTGGTGCAAAAATAATGTCGTTTTCTCACATAGTAACTTATGTGAGAAAACGACATTATTTTTGCACAAACCTAATATATTTATGCTCTACTTTTGTATCGAGCACTATCTTTAAAAAATAATAACTGAGATACTAAAGAACTTTGGATTATTTACCTAACGAGTTCTTTCCTATTTTCTATATATTTTCACACACACACACACACACACACACACACACACACACACATATATATATATATATATATATATATATATATATATTATACAATATATACGTAATTGCACATGGACATACATACTCACAAATATTTTTATGTATGCATACTATATATGTACTGTATGTATTACTTCGCACACACACTCATACTCACACTGACTCATTAAAAAAAAACAACTGCTACTAACTCATTTCCGAATTGCCCAACTTAAAAGTCTCAGTGCCTCCTCCTTGCGCACCACGTTGGGCACCACGAATATAGACTTTTTAGCCTTTTAAGTAAGGGCACGTATCTTCCATCTTCATTATTATTATTATCTTTTCCTCGGGTGTATTTAGAGGTGGAAGCGGTTAACTGATTTCTGTTTTCATTAGTTCTGTAATTCCATATATATATATATATATATATATATATATATATATATATATATATATATATATAATTGTCTTCGTGTGTTGAAGATAATTAGATATGCAATTAGATAACTGCAATTCCAACCCACGGGGAAGGAGCAAAAAGACAGAAGAATTCTATAAGATTTTCACTAAACTGTTTAATTACTAACTAATCAACTAACGGAAAAATTCCAAGATGAGCCCGACCCCATTATGTTACTCACGTTTCAGTTGCATTCCATTCACGCTGGCTGCATTTCGTTCGTTTTGTCTCGTTGATTACCAATACAATCGTTTTTCTCAACACAAGTATTGTTTGAATAAAGATTTGTATTTTTTGTTTATTTTTTTATACTTCTGTGTAATTTTTTAGACATAACTTAAAGAAGACATACATACTGTCGAAGTATTACTAAATATTTTGTCTTTTCTTTTCTTATCCTTTTCTTAAATTAAACAATATATACATCTTTGACAAATATAGTTATCTTTACGACTGGTAAAAAAGAAACTGAACATAGAATTGAACTGCGCCAGGGGTAGTTTTTTCCTACACATATATCTTAGCTAGCATGTCATTATTTCCATGGCGAATGTTCGGATGATCTCCATTCTACCAGTTTGGACCTTTTATTACTTTAATGTAAGAATACAGTATGCTTCTTCCATAGAACCAAATCATCCTCATTTCGTCCGTTTTCTAAATGTAAGGAGAAGTTTTCTTTTTTTCTCCAGGAATTGGTATTTTGTGGGCAGCCTCCCATGTGAGTGCTTTCCTAAACAATTTAATTTTGATATATTCCGGTTAATGGTTATTTTTCCTCTTTATGCTCATAATTTTCACTTCCTATCTTCTTTATTTGCCGTGTCCTTTCAGAGCATAGGCAATCATGGCTCTCCACGATTTCCTCTTCTTCGTAGCTCTTAATAAATTTTATCCTTTTGTTATTTTTCTTAAACCTCGTTTTGCCAACCATTTACTCAAGCTCACTAAGTATGCTATGCATTGTTGTTCTATGTCCGTCTTGACTTCAAACTGTCCGGTGAGTATCAGATTTTCCAAGCCCTCTTTCCTCATTATGTGCACTAGAAATTTCAATTGTCCCTTCCTGATACTAAATATATTTTGTTTCCATTTTCTCTAAAATTTCGTCGTTGTTCACATATTCATCCAATTCTTCGGTAGAACCGCATTTCTTTTGCTTCAAGTCTTCCATATAGAATGACAGATATCACAGTACTCTTTTCTTTGTTTCAAACGAAATTTTTCTGTTCACTTCCTATCACCTCAAATGGCGATTCGAAATACTATACAAATCTAAGATGAGGTGTCACTTCCTATCTTTACTTCTTTTAATGTGCCATATCCTTTCAGTACGTAGGCGATCATGGCTCTCCATCTCCCTCTATCCCTTGCAGTTCTCAACAAGTTCCCTCCTTCTGCTACCCACCCTCCAGACCACGTTCTGTCATCCACTTACTTATGCCCGCCAGGTATGTCCCCCGTTGCTGTCCCTTGTCTCTCTTTGCTTCTATTCGGTCCTTGAGTATCAGCTTCTCCAGGCTCTCCTCCTTCATTATGTGTCCCAGAAACTTCAGCTGTCTTTTCCTAATGTTAAGTATAAGCATCCTCCTTGTTTGCAAATTCTCTGACACTTCATCGTTGCTCACACGCTCGGTCCATGCCATCCTTATCGTCCTTCTGTAGAACCACATCTCTGTCGCCTCGAGTCTGTTCTTCATCTTTGTGGAAATCGACCAACATTAGCTGCCGTAAAGAAGGACAGATGTCATGTAACAGTTCAGTATTCTTTTCTTTGTTACCAAAGAAATCCTCCTGTTTCTCAATACTCTGCCCAGCTTTTGGAATGTGTCCTTGGCCATCCCAATACGTCTACGGATCTCAGTGACGCACTTACCGTCCTATTTCAAAACACTTCCCAGATATCTATCCTTCCACGTCTGCTTGATTCTAGTGTTCCCGACCTGCAAATCGCATTTCGGTCTCTTCCTCTTATTGATGGCCATGCATTCTGTCTTCTTGTAGTTAATGCTTAATCCCTTCTTCTCACTCTCCTTCGCTTCCTTCTGTAGGTGATTTTGTCATTTCTTTTCTGTGTCTGCTATCAGTACTTTGTCATCTGTGTATCTTATGTTGTTAAGATTGTGACCGTTAATGCTAAATCCCGGTAGGATTTCCAATTCCTTCAGAATTGCCTCGCTGTATAGGGTGAACAGGTCGGGTCAGAAGACGCATCCTTGCCTTACACCCCTTACTATTTTTGTATATTCACTGAACTTGTTCCGTATGCGCATGCTTGCTGTTTTCTGCCAGTATAGGTTCTTGATTATTCTGATATCTCGAATATATCGAGGTTGCTGTGCATTTCCAGCAGATCCTTGTGGCGTACTTTGTCGAAAGCGTTTGCGTAGTCTGTGAAACATAGGTGCAAGTCTTTCTGCAGCTGTCCTGAACGCGTATCACATATAATTCAGAATCGTCATTTATGAGTAATGCTTTACATTGAGTGGCTCTTGAGGCTTGTAATAAGTAAATTTTTTTTAGCAAAAAATGGTCTTTGAAATTTTCGCAACCATGAAAAGAAAGGAGAGCGGTTTGAAAGTCAGTATTCTTAATTTTCGATTTTTTAAATTTTTTTGCTTCAGACATCAATAAGTGGTGCTGGCAAGTAATATGAAACTATCTTGGCCACGAATCATATAACATGAACCTCTGTATTTGTTCTCATTGTCCAGTATATGATGTTTAATAGGAAATAAACACAAAATCTTTTGTTAGGCTTCTTGAGCTCTGACTTCAATGCATTTCAGTGACTTTCTCTTCTAGAATCTCTTGTTTACACATATTTTTTGAAATCAACGGAACTGTTTTTTTTTTGTTTTTTTTCTCCTTTTTTTAAATGCTGATACTGACTCCACCCGTTGTTGTTTACAAAGGGGAAAGATCATAAAAAACGTCTTTTAAAATAACTTTGTTGACCTGACTACTGCGAAGAAGATTGGCTTCGTTCTGCTACGTAGGCGGCAGCTGTCTTTAGCGAATCCACGCGTGGAGAAATATTTTCAAAGCTTAACTTAGACTGGAACTAGGAACTAGTTGCGGGGTATCAAGCGACAATCTAACTCACTACAAACCCTAATAACTGTTTACTAACTCAACTTCGATTGGCACAAGGCTACAAATGTGGAGCACCCAGTGAGTGCTAAAAGTCCTAGGTAGTCAGTTAATCAAATACCACGCGTCATACACGCTTGGACGATCATGTCACTTTCCATTCAGAAGATTTTCCCGAAGCCTGCCGATTTTTTCTGCGATATACTGGTTGCCAACCAAGGCTAAGTCTAGCGAGAATCTAGCTCGGTACATACGCTAATGAATATTTACTAACTTCGATTGGCACAAGGCTAAAAGTGTGGGGCACCCAGTAAGTGCTAAACGTTCTAGTTAGTCACTCAAATACCATACGTGATACACGCTTGAACGATCATATAACTTTCTATTCAAAAGATTTTCTCGAATTCTTTGAGTGGTAGACTGGTAGCCAAACAAGGCTACAGGGATCAGTCTGTCCATCTGGGAGAGAAGAGATGGATTCATATATTTCCTAAAGGTATTTTCGCATAAATGAATGTCACAAACCCGACAGGAATTCGAACTCGGCACTCAGATTTCTCATTCTGAGCCGTTATCCATTATACCTCACCACACATCTATAATAACGTTAGGTACTAGTGATGAATATGAACCCAGGTTGCCTAAACATAACAAGGTCACAAGTAAGAGGTGCACACTCGAGATCAAATTCACAAAAATAGTAATGACCTGTTCGACTATCACGTTAACCATTATCCAGCAACGAGTTACTATATAGAAGTTGGCACAAGGCTTTAAATGCGGAGCACTCACAAAGCAGCAGTAATTAATATTTACAAAACTTATCTTAATCTAGCTCAAGTCTACAAATGTGTCACACCCGGTGAGAATCTTATAGCTGTTTAGTTTCCGAGACAATGAACCCTTTATGAGTACGTAAAAATTTAGATTCGTCTGATACACAACCATAGCAGTAAGGTACCCACTGAGAACGGAAAACATAGCACAGTATAATATTCTGTTGTACTTGCTTGCTAACTATTACCCGCAAAACAATTGCCCAAATAAAATTCATATAGATTAGTAAAGTATTAACAGATAAGAAAATGTTCATTAGAAACAAAGAAAAGAGTGTTGAAATGCTGTTCAATAGCAATCCCCCTATATGCAACTGTAATATTAATCCTCCTATATAGCAGTAAATCCTCACAGACGGAGACGTGAAGCGACTGAGATGTATTAGATTATTCAGAAAATAATATCCGATTTTAGAATTAACTTTTAATCCTGAAACGTGACCATCTATACATTTCTGCTATCGAAGCCTTCTTTTCTGGGCAGGAAGATCAGAGGTGACCAGCCTCTCAGCACTTCCGGGAGGATTGTTTATGACCGGTGACAATGACTGGTATTTTCTGGCTCTCTGCATCCAGACAGTTGGGGACGGAGATGAAGGCTTTGCGATCTAACATTAGTTCAAAATTCCATCTTCCGTTCAGGTCGTTGGTGAACGCACGAAGTATCTGTCCACATTGAGCCATATAAGCAGCCAAGTGCTCCCCTAAGAAGTGACAAGGAACCTTGAATACTAAAACTTTGGTCCTTATCAAATTCAAATTCGACGGGGGGGGGGACGTTGCTTTTTTAGATCAGGTGCCAATTTGAACTTATCGTACCTATCAAACTATTGAGAAGAGTTGTACCATCAGAATAGATACAGGGCTGAGAACTGATTACATCAGCAAGGTCGTTGATGAAAATTAGAAATAATTTAGGGTCTAAGGATAGAGCCCTCTAGTACAACAACATTAATGTAACAAAAGATCTAGAAGAGTGCCCATTCAAGACAACTTTCATTTCGCGATTTAATAAGAAAGACTGAATCAGTTTAAACATTTGTCCATAAATGTATTTTTAAAACAATTATGGAATTCTTATATGCGGAAAACGTTTGTAGGTTTCAATTCCAAAAATAAGTACAAGCAAAAAGCTAAAATATGTATTTAAAAACAAAACAATAATATTGAAAGTAAATGTTAGGGAGAAGTGTAAACAGGTAAAGTGGTACAAAGTAAAGTTGGTTTTAATAAAGTGTGTAGCTTAGTACAATAAGTTTTCATTAATTTTTTGGAAAATTAAAAGTTTTATTATTTAACATAATATTTAAAATAAATACTTATTCAATAAAAATGCAATATTGCTTTTTACATATCTTTTTTTATAAGTTTTTATATAAAAAAATCCAGTTTCTAGTTCCGCCTGCATTTGCGAGAACTATAAAAAAAAATCACAAGGCCAAACGCTTCAAAAAGTTGGAATTTGGCTCCAGAAACAAATATTTACGTATGTTGCAAGAGTAAGAGAGTCTAAGAAAAAATGAATTTTCTTAAAAAATATTGTTTATAACGAAGTCCTATAAAATTAAATTAAATTTAAAAAAATGATTAAACCGCGAAATAAGGTTTTTGCCAAATTATTTTCCCAAACCAATCAGCTTATTTAAATTTTCTTCGGTTGGTTTACGAAATTGAAAGAAACAGAATTTGTAAATCCCGACAAAAAATTAGAGATAACTCCAACAATATTAAATACTGTGATGATTTCACTACATGTCAGCGTGCTGCCAAAAAATCTAGTTTTTATAAAAAATCCTGTATTAATTATAGATTTTTATATATAAACCAACGTCTTATTTTTGGAACGATGGGTTAAATAGATTTGTTTTCTTTAGATGATAGAATTTTAGACGATATATATAGAAAATAAAATGGTAAACGTTTCAAATGGCACTTTTATGATCTTATTATTCTTCTTCTCGTGCTGAATTCTTTTTCTTAAAAGCCTCCAGAGTTCGGATTTTTCTTTGGACAAATATTAGTTTAAACAATAAACGATTAACAGTGACCTTGATATGAAATAAGAACAGAAAGACCAAATATCTTTGATTCGCTTTCTTTCAAATTGACTAGGGTGGCCAAGTCACAACTGGCGAAACGCATATTTGATATTTAATACGATTATTATGTTAGCAGAAAACTTTTTTTTCTAGGGTGGGCTCGTCGCCATCATATGCTCGCTTGACTCACAGACAAATACTTCTTCTGCTTCTACGAAGCTCTTCTTCTCTAAAACTATTAAGATCGCATCTGTCCCTGTTGATTTCTTCATCTGGTTCAATGCTACGCTTACTTTACACTTTTATATTTACAGGGCTTCCATATTTTCGTGTATTGTTAGTCTCTCTCTCTCTCACTCTCTCCCCCCCTCTCTCTCTCATCGAGAAATAATATCTCCAATGTATAGGGAGCAAGATTTAAACCAAACAAGTTTTGCTAAATTCAACCGACAATAATGGTATAGCTTTGGACTAATTTGAATCCCAGCGCTCCCCAGAAGTTGTCAGTATGTAGTCAACACAATCATATCATCTCTAATGAAGATATTCAGAATCTTGATAATGACTGAGACGGTCGAAAGTATTAGGTTGGTGCAAAAATAATGACGTAATAATGTCGTTTTTGACGTTAAAAAATACGTCAGAAAACGACATTATTACGTCATTATTTTTGCACCAACCTAATACTTGAATAAAAAGAGAACAAAATATGAACGTCGGGTAGATTATATGGATTTATATATAAAACATGTTGAAAAAGTACAGTCAATAATACCTTACCGGTTGAATTTAACAAAACCTGTCCTGGGACATGTATAGCAATAATAACATTTACTCATCTTCGTTTATTAGACAAAGAATCACATCCTCGACAGTTTACCTTGACTTACATTTAGTCGGAAATATATTTATGAGCATTATATAAATTTAAAATTGCTGAAAAAATAACATTTTTACTTATGTTTACATACACTTGGCGCAAAATGAAATTCTTGATAAAGGCCATTAGAGGACAAAACTAGTCAGCTAAGAAAAGTTTTCCTTTTGTTTTATTCACACACACACACACACACACACACACACACACACACACATATATATATATATATATATATATGTGTGTGTGTGTATATATATATATACGAATTGTAATATTCGGTTGGTAAAAACATCGGAAAGCAAGTATATCAAAAACAAATTGGTACCCAAGGAAAAAATTCGAATCATCCAAACAGGGCGAAACAAATCGTTCATTGCCTTAAGATTTTAGTCCAAAGAACAAACCCAAGCGAGTTCACTTTACCCTGAAGATCCGTTTAGGTGAAACCTAGGTAGGTTGTTCTTGGTTCTTTAGGATTTATTATATATATATATATATATATATATATATATATATATATATATATATAAACAAATATATATTAGGCTGGTGCAAAAATAATGTCGTTTTCTCACATATGTTACTATGACATTATTTTTGCGCCAACCTAATATATATATATATATATATATATATATATATATATATATATATATATATATATGTATGTCTGTCTCTGTGTGTGTGTGTGTGAAAATATATAGGAAAAAGGAAAGAACTCGTTAGGTAAATAATCCAAAGTTCTTTAGTATTTTTGTTATTATTTTTAAAAAATAGTGCTCGATACAAAAGTAGAGCATAAATATAATTAATTATTTAAAAATATGATTTCAGCACGCTACATAAGAGTTCTCATGTTTCAAAACAAGAGCCGAAAACTTCAATATAATTATTTGAATTAAATTGAATTAAAGTAAGCTCTGTTCCATCTTCAAGCGAAATTTAATATTTGGGGGTTAAAGTTTGATATAAATCTAAATGTCTAAAAAATGTACGAAGAATTTAATTTGATGTTTGTTGGAGTTTTGGGTATTTTCTATGAAATAGTCGATTGGAAAAAATTTCTAGAAAGTACATTGAAAAAATAATTGATTTTACATCTAGTAATCATTTTTTATTTTCCTAAACATTTTTCTTGTTGATTATTAAGTTGACATCTATTCGTTTGAGTTTTGTGCATAGATTAAACTCATGACTGTTTTTAGATACCTACCTAATTATCAAAGGTTATTTCAATTTAAATAATTATATATATATATATATATATATATATATATATATATATATATATATATATATATATATATATATAATGTAATGAAAAACAAACCACTTTAAAGTACCATTACGATAATTTATTTCACCTAAATCCTTTTTTAAGGATTCAGGATCATCAGGTAAAACTTCCAACAACGAATTGTGAGAAAAAATGGGATTAGAAATTGGTGGGTAGTGTAATTTTTGTAATTTAATAGAGGGGGTTGAGAGTGGTAGTTAAACAGACAATATAAAGTATAGGGAGGGGTTAATTTTATATCTCTCTTAAGTATGTTTTATATTGGAGTAAGAGGAGTGACAGAACCTTGACCTCTTTAGATGGTTAATAAAACGGAAATGAATTGTAGAAAATGTATACAAGTGAGTCTTATGGTAAAGAGAGAGATAGGGGGGAGGGGGAAAGAGAGATGGAGTTGTTATAATTTTGTTTTAACAAAATTATGTAAAAGATAGTTTACAATGTTTGATAGAAAATTCGATGTCTGAAAAAAAATTTTATTAACTTAAACTTTAATTTTTTAAGTAATATATATATATATATATATATATATATATATGTCTGTGTGTGTGTGTGTGTGTGTGTTTGTGCATATTTTTAACAATTTTTTAGTAATTTCAGTACTACAATTATCTTTTAGTTCTTTTATTTTTTTCTTTCATGGATGTCATGTTCTTTGGGTGCTTGTTTCGGTTAAGTTAATGGCCTTTTAGTCTTTCTCCGATACGAACAAAGACCTCCTAGGTGAGAGCAGGAATATAACCCAGAAACATCACTAGTTGGAGGAGGATCGGAAAGCAGTACTCTGACTAGAATTAGCTACTTGTGTCCTTTTGACGAATACCTAACCAGTGCCATAGTCTGCGTCCCGGTTTCAACCTCCGACCGACATTTAAATCTATAACTGCTATTCAATGCACACTCCCTTTAAAATCACAAAGAAGGTCTTCAGCGCCTTGACTAAACGTTTGACACAATAAATTATCCCACATTAGTCAGGAACAAAATTAATGGAGAAAAAAAAGAAAAAAAAAAGGAAAAAGGATACAGGTGAATTTGGCTAGATTGAAAAAAATTTTCTTTAAAAAATAATATTCTTTCGAAAACATTCTTTCAAAAATTTGAAAACTGCCAACGTCTCTCGTTTCGTGCGCATGTGTAGGCGTCGCAGCATCAACAAAGCTCAGACGGATGAAATCCTGACGGATGAAACGTGTCACAAAAACATTTTCCCCAGTGTGTCCGTTATATATATATATATATATATATATATATATATATATATATATATATATATATATATATATATGTGTGTGTGTGTGTTTCATTTATTTATTTTGTGTTATTTGCATATATATATATATGTATGTGTGTGTGTATGTTTTATTTATTTATTTTGAGTTATTTGCACATATATATATATATATATATACATATATATATATATATATATATATATATATATATATATATATATATATATATATATATGCATGATCAAGATTTTTGCTGACTGACTTTTCATATTCAGTCAGCCATTAACTAGCATTTAGAGACGCTCATCCAGAAATAGTAATAAAAGAAACGCATTCTATTTTTCTTTTTTTTTTTTAAATGTTTTCTATTTCAAAATCAATTCCATTTGAACTTCTTGTTATAATTTTAGTCTCAGCTCAGCATTTTTACTTCCTGACATCTCATTTTTTTCTTCTTCAAACTGGTCCTTCTGGTTTCATTCCCACAGAAAAAATGTTTTTAAACCGGTTACGTTTAACTCACTTGACGTATTGGTTCCTGTAAGTCCAGGTTAACAATGTCAAAAAAAAAACCTTTCTTGTTTGCCGTCAATCCAGGACAGTCGTTCAAAATAAAATCGAGCAGCAAAGGCGAATTCATTAACCTCTTCGTTACCAAATGTAGAGAGACCAAATCTGGTCGGCTTTGACAGTATTGTACCCATTATCTGGGTCAAAAAACGAGAATAAGACAGAGATTAAAAAACACCAACCCAACAGGTCTCGGCCGTTGACCACAAGGAAGGCACATGCACAGATATATATATATTTGATTAGGTACCTCCAAAAAATTCGGTAGAGCTAAGGTTTAAATGTATTTTTCATAAAGGAAAAATCCTTTTCGAAGTTTTACAACTGCTTTCAATTGAGAAACGTAAACGAACTTATTTTTCGGTTTTGAAAATCCTGCTAAAATAAGATATACATTTCTGAAACGTTACTTTCGTAAAATTAGCAAATTTAAAGTTAGATTAATCTGTTCTGAAACAAAAATCACTTACTTATAGCATTAAACTTTCTAGACAAACATTTCTTGTCATCGGAGTCTTGCTATTTTCACGTCTCCATCGATAATTTGATGGCTGAATGTGTTGACAGGTTTAGTACGGTGCATCAAAAGTGACATAACGTTTTTTGTTTTTGGTTTCTTAAAATAATTTAAAATACTGTAAAGTTTTCTTACATTATTGAGTTACCTCTATCTCTCATTATTTAATAGCTAAGATAATGATAAATAATTTCATTAATTATTAATATTACATTGTTATTACATTTTTAATTTAATAACTGAGATAATATCTAATAAAATTATTATTATATTAATAATTAAAATATCTCACTGAGTTATTAATTGTTTAAATTGATAAATTTAATTTAATAACTGAGAGGGAGATAAGACCATTATATGTCAAAGGGTTTTCCCCAAGGAGGAGACAAGCTTTGAAACACGCGACCTTTTAACAATGTCACTTATGAGAAATCAAACTAAAAAAAAAAGTAACATTTTGACGCACAAAAAAATATTGATGTTAAAGGATGAGATAAATGTGCCACAGCTGTTTAAATTTCTTCTATTTTCATTTCCCAGGTACTTTCGATCTTCTCCCAAAATCATCTTCAGTTGTGCAAGTATAAGTATTTATATAAAGATGTGCGTTGTTTTCCATTACCGTATTTTTTTTCATTAAGCCTTTAAATGCAAAACGGTTGACAATGCGCTGAACGTTCATTAGAATGTGAAAAAATTATCCATTATGAAATTTTTCACTCTACGTTATAATGTCATAGTCACGCGCGCATTAAAGCCTGAAAAAACTGTTCCTTTACAGGCATTTCAGAACATTAGTGCTGTTGTCAGAGTTGATTCTGTTCTGTGCAGGCTTCAATTTTTTTTTTAATATAAATTGCTTCAAGTATTTGTAATCTAGATTTGTTATTTTCGTACTCAGCACGTTGTCAAAAGTTTTGCATTTAAAAGCATAATGAAAAAATTACGGTTATGGATACCAGCACATAACTTTGTATAAATACTTATATTAATGAACAACATATAGTTTTGTACCACTTGCACCCCTGAAGATGATCTTGGAGAAAGATCGAAAGTACTTGGGAAATACAAATAATATAAATTTATCATCCTTTAACATCAGTACACGGAAGGTTATTCGTGAGTATAAACGGATTTTGTTAAAAATTAGCAGATAATGTCTGTGATTTATTCAATCAGACATGCCTAAAAGAGTATTTGCTGCCTAAATACACGCACGCACACACACACACACACACACACACACACACATATATATATATATATATATATATATATATATATATTGTACTTTATTTACTTATTTTTTCTTTCTATTTTTTGGACGCTAAACGTAAATTCAAACATTTTTATTTGTTAATCACGTGGTAATGTTGAAATTTTAAATGTTACATCTTTCATTTTTAGAAAAAAAATATTTTCAACGCTAGTCGCCGAATTCAAATTCATTCTACGTTAAGCAGATTGCAACGCTTAAAATTTGAAATGCTGCATCTCAAAATTGCCACAATTTAATGCTATGATTTTTCATTTTTAACTAATGTACCCGTGCCATCAAAAATGATAGCAGTTGTTAGAAAGTTTTAATACAAGGATGCAATGAAACAGAAGTCTTGACACAATGTACTGAGATTCAATAAAGCGGAGAGAGGATACCGTTTAATTAATCCGTTCCCTTTATATCTTTTAGACATTGAATGGTATTTATCAATGAGAATCATTGATTCCTCCTAGAATCATCTAAATCAATTATTTCAATATGTTTTCATTTTAAAACCATTATATATTTAATATAAGAGTGAATTTGAAATATATCTCGGAACAAAATGTTTAGAAGCAGAACGATAAGACAGACAAGGCAATGCCAATTTCAAGACCAGATCGAAGCAAGATGATCACTTAACAGACAAAGGTATCTGAGTTCCTCACATGAAAAACTTGAACAAAGAAGACTAGGAACTGATTAATTAAACGGGTCAGTTTGTTCGGAAACTGATACAGATAAATATACAGTGCGCGATGGATAAATTGTCTAAATTACGTAAAAATGAAAATAAATAATAAATCTCATTTTAACAGATATATTTGCCAAAATTACACAAAAATATCTTGAAATACTCAAGAGTAAATTTATTCAATAAAATTGTCATTGGCTTCAAACACGGCATCCAGACGACTTCGGAATCTCCTTCAACTATTCTGGACGGTCTTCTTGTTTAAGTTGGTGAATACTGTCGTAATCCTTACCTTAATCTTTGGTGTTATACAGAGTTTTTTTTTTTGTTTCTCGTTCAGTTGCGCCCCACACATAATTAAGGGGGTTGCAGTCTGGGGAGGGGGGGGTTAAGTAACCAGATGTAAGGAAAGAATTCGTCGCAGAAATTGTCTGAGAGCTATAATTCGGTTTTTCTGTTTTTGTATAGCGTCTTCCAGCAGTTATCTATCCTCTTTATCCCCATATCAACATCGTACCATCTTCTCTATCACATACCTTATTCCTCATCATAATTTTTAATGTAACTCACAACCTTGAAAGGCTCTCAAACTTTGTGTTGGCGGAAATTGGTAGAAAAAATCGGTACAGTGAGTCGCCCGTATTCGCGGTGGTTAGGGACCAAAATTGACCGCGAAAGGTTAGAATCCGCGAATAATTGTAAGCACCCACTAAAAGCGCTTATAAGTACCTATTATGATTGTTAAAAGCCCATATGCGTTAAAATTCCGTCCTAAACACTTTAGAAACATTTCAGACCCTTTTAAAAAACATTTTTGAAAAATAGTATTGGTGACCATACACTTAGCGTAAAATTTCTTTTATACGTACAATAACAGTTTTAATTACGCATAGATCAACCATTGAATATACTGTATGAAATATGTGTAACAAGACATAAAATATAAATTTGAAAAGATTTTTTAAAACAGAACTGTGATGATGCCCCCAGACTTAGTATAAGTCACTTTTAAGACCCTGCCGAACAAAGAATAAAGCTGTTATACCGGAACATACCTATTCTATTGTTAATAGACTCTCCCAGATATAATAAGTAGTAGTAGAAGGAGTCGCTAGGGAGCTCAGTGGAGTTGGTCTGAGTTCAGTCTGAAGTCGGACGACCTGCTGACCGGTTGAACTCTCTGCCTTCTGATGGGGAGGAACCCGAACTAGGCTACGCCGAAGAGCAGAGTCTCTTTCGAGGAGGTAAACCGACCCTGAACCCGTTTATACAGGCTCGGAGGTCCCACGTTAAACCGGCCTTGTGCCACATGATGCCCTCGTGGGTGGGGGTGACTAAATACTCTCAGTGAGTTGGTCAGTCAGTCGATGTCGGACATTAAAGTATCAACCACCACAACTAGATTGCTGCGTCATTAACTATTATATCAAGTTCCTAACATTTTGTACGTCGAACCTTTTTAGGACCGACTTAGTGAAATACAAGCCTCCACTGTGAAACTACTCTATAACAAAAGCCCAAGCACTACGCTGTTTCTGCGTTTGTTTTTTACAATCAGGATGTACAATTCTGTCAATTTTGGCCATAAAAATGAACTGTTATATATTTTAAGTCATTTAAATAACAGGAAAATAATACAAGAATATTTTAAATAAGTTCTATCGTAAAAATACGCGAATCGAGAGAGTACTCAGCGAATGATTTGTACATATGTTCTTCAGAAAAACGCGAATATTCGGGGTTTCCACGAATAACAAGTACATATGTTCTAATGAAAAATCCGCGAATGTGTGAAGCCGCGAATGCTGAAACGCGGATAGGTGGGGACTAGCTGTATTCTGATATTTACTTACAGAAATTACGCTATGCTATGAAAAATTGTTAATTTGACTAAATATTTATAACATTAGCCCATATCTATTTCGGCGGTTTGCTGGGTGAAGCTTCCTTTCTATGCCACGTATAATGATTAAAATACAGTGTTCTCTTGAATAGGATGACAGCTGTTGGGATTTCTACCTGTATCTGCTTTTACAAAAACCGGTACTCATTCTTTTGTAAAAACTTTCTGTCTGTATCAACAGTCGCCATTTTGCGACACGTAAATAAAAAAAAATACACTTCAGATCTCTTAAGTCTGCAGCAGCTTTTTTATTATTTCTCTTTATTTTATGGGCTTCATTAGTTTTACGTTTCATCTTCTGTTTAGGCATTAAAACATATGTGCAAAAATGTTTTTTTTTATACATCTGACTGACTGGAATTTCTTGAAAAGCATATAAAATTGTTTACATCTCTTTCCAGTCCATTTTGTAAAATAGTAAATCAACTGTATAAGATTTAGTCTCACAAAACCAGGAAGTGTATAAATATAATAATTTAGCTATACCTGATTTTTGGTAGTTTGAATTTTATTTTCTGTTTAGTAAACGTTGCAAACACGTCGTAAGCTGGTATGAATTTGAATATATGACAATTTAAAAAACATAAAAGAAGAAAATTAAAATAAAAAAAATGGTATGTAAAATAAAATAAGATAGTGAAAACAAAAAAAAAACAAACAGAGAAAGACAGTGTAAAGAAAAAACAGAAACTTAAATTAGTCAGATACTATAATAAAAAAAATTGTAATTGAAAACAGAGAAAGACACCTATTGTTAAAACAAGAAACTTAACTAAGTAAAAACAAATCATACTTATTATAAAACCCAGGTTGTGTGTGTGCGTGTCCGTACGTTTATATATTGGATCGGATTTCCTACATTTTTCAATCGATTTCAACAAAACTTCACAGGACTATATAAAATTACCTTGCGGTGGTTCTGACAGCGACAATAATTGGAAGAACACAATTGTTTTTGCATGAAATCAATTTGAAAACACGATTAAGAGGCATCGCGAGAATGAAAGGGGGACAACGGTATTTAAAAAAAGAAACCTTATAAAGAAAAAGGCAAGTACAGAAAAAAAGAGACTCTCTTTATTAAAATTGATGTTCACCCTGTACACGGCCCGATAGCCATTCAATGTAGAGGGTTACAGTGTAAAAGGCTCAGGTTATGCAGATATTTGGGTAATAAAACAGTTAACCGTAGACTTAAACCGTCCAAGATTGTATTGATCGGAGAAGCATCCTCTTGGGAATCTTTTCTAAAAAGCAGCGATTCATGGGAAAACTGCTAACATCTCACTAATGGAATACGAAGGGAATGAGAGTACTTCGCTGCAATGTGCATAGCATGGGGTGTCTTAGTCATGAAGGTTAGAATTATTGGAACTAAGGAATGTAGTTCGTCTGAGCACTAGCGATAGAACAGTAAGAAAGTTTCGACATTTCGTCTCGGTGGGTAGGGGTTGTAAGGCGGGAAATAATTTGTCGCCCACGAGGATGCAGAGACGCTTTGGGACACTATCGAGACTGGAAAGTGAAGACTAAACAGCTTCTAACCATATATGGAAACAGTACTTCAATATCATATCGGCCTCTTGTAAAGTTAGAGGATAGCAGGAGGATTCGGGTACATACTGGAGCCGTACAGGGAAACGACCACTTTATCGGCATCTTTAGTGATGGATCGCATATACGAGTTCCACTTGAGGTCTGGGTTGAGTTTTAGTCCCAAGAGGCTCTCAAGGCACGGAGTCGCCCTGAAACGTTATCAAGAAAAGGAGAGATATTGAAAAGAAAACGAAAGCTTAATAAAAAAAACAAAAACAGGTATAGTGTAACCCGGATATAAGAGACCCAGATATAAGAGAAACCCGGATATAAGAGAGATTATCTCTGGTCCCAAATTAGAACCATAGTTACCTAAACAAAATAGACCAAACCCGGATATAAGAGAAACCCCGGATATAAGATACTTTTTATCCGGTCCCGATAACTCTCTTATATCCGGGTTACACTGTATTGAAGAAACAAACTTAAAGAAAAGACAAATATTGAAACTAGATGAAATGTATAGATGCAACCGTAAGTTCTATGCTAACAGTTTCATCTATCGCACTTCTCGATTGTGGAACTCTTCCAGAATCCTGCTTCCCAATCAACTTTGATCTTCGAAAATTGAAATGCAATATCCGTCGTGATCTGTTTTCTTAATTGTTGTTCTTTTATTGTTCTCTATTCTTAATAGATTTTTTCTCATATTTTCTAACACTCCGGGACGTGAAGTAATGTTGAGAAAGATTGTCTTACTAAAAAGAATTACGACTGAATAGTGAGTTAGAACCCCACTGGGTGCCCCATACTTTCGACCTCGTGCCACACGTAAGCTACGCTTAGAAAATCACCATAGCGCACCAGGGCGTGGTGTAACGGTTAGCAAGCTTGTCTCGCTAGAAGAATTACGATTGAATAGTGAGTTCGATCCTCACTGGTTACCCCATAATTTCAGCCTAGCGCTACATTTAAGCTACGCTTAGAAAATCATCATATCTCTAACACTCAGCAACCCATTGCAGCTTAGTGACTTTCTTGGGAGAAATGATAAAAAAAAAAAAAATTAAAACAATAAAAAGATAAAATAAAGAAAACGATTTAATGAAGAAAAAATTAGACTGATACTAAAAAACAAAACAAAACAAAACTGAAACCTGTTAAAGAAAAAGGGAGGTAGTTAAAAAGAAGACAAAGAGTTTAATAAAGAAAAAAAGATATTGAAGCAAAAACTTAAAAGAAAGACAGATATAAATAAATCACTCCCGACAAAAAACAAAACAAAACCAAAAAAGCAAAAAAAAAAAAAAAAAAAGAAAAAAAAAAAGCCACATATATTGAAAAAGAAAGATTTAATAAAGAAAAATAAAGATACCAAAAAAAGAAAAAGAAAAAAGACAGAAGCCTGATAAAGAAAAGGTGAGGTACTGAAAAGAAAAAAAAAAGTTTAGTAAAGAAAAAAAAAAACAGTTATCTAAGAAAGAGGTTTAATAAAGAAAACAAAAAACAAAATTGAAAACAAAAAAATTAAACAGAAATAGACAAATATTGTTAAGAAAAACGGAAACTTAATGAAAAAAAAGTACATACTAAAAACAAAAAAATATACAGGTGATGATAAAAAAGGTGTCATACAGGTGATGATAACAAAGGTGTCATATAGGAAGAAAATGAGTAACTACCGTCATCGAGGTTCGAACGTAACATATGAAAATATGTTTTCGGCCAATTGTATAAATAGCGGTGTCAGGCTACTGACTGAGGTGATTATTGAGTGATTATTGAGTGACTATTGAGTTGAACTATCCAGTCGAATTAGTGTGAATTATTGTGGGCCGAGGATTTGGGTTTCGTTTTAGGATTTACCGGACGTTAAGCCGAACCGCGCTACTACCTATTCACTGAAATGGTTAATTATCTTTGGTTGACTTTTACTTCTTTGTTCTTGTTAAGTATTTATTTACGGTTGTAATTAAATACCGTTTTATTTAACATTGAAGTCTTGAGTTATACTTAATCATTATCGGTCACCGTACGTCACAATAAAAAACGATAGAAACTGGAAAAAATAGAAACTGAAAACAATAAAACAGATACTTAAAGAAATAAGCAGACATTTTAAACAGAACGAGACAGTAAAAAATTCTACCCGCCTCTCACTCTCTTTTCTCTGTCTTCAAACCACGAGCGATCTCTGTTGCTGATGGTAGCAAAACTTGTTCTTTTACTCCTCGTTTTTGTCTTTTCTTGTTCATTCTTTGAAGTTATTTTTGCTCTTGTTGTTACCAAAACTTTTCGGTTGATCTTTTTTACAATATTCCTAAGGTTTACAATCTGTAAAGAACAAATAGGGTTTCCTTTTACAGAAAATTAGAAAGGAACAGAAAACAAATGTTAGCTTATTTACCGACGACACAGATGATATTATTTTTAGCTTTTCGCATAACACAGGAGGTTCTATATTTATACACGGCTATTTGTTTACCATCACTGTCTTTTAAGAAAAGAGACCCAAATCTTTCCTTAAATATTACCCCTTTGCAGAAGTCTACAGTATGGCTTGACGGAAATGTTATAGAAACATTCATGGTGTTCTATATTACAGGTTTGCTCATGAGGCAACTAAGGGTCAGATCTGGAAGCCTATTTCAATAACTCCTAGTTCCGCTGAGAGTAACGCATTTTAAGTTCGGTTTCGTGTTGTGGTTGCTCGTAATCGGTTTCAGAAATTCAACGAACAATTTGTATTTACACTAGGAATAACTTCAGCTTATTTAACACGTAATTCTAGATCTCCTTGATAAAATCCAAAGAAGAATAGACAATATTACTGGACCCTATCTAACGTCTCGTCTTCAGACACTTACCCACAGCCATAATGTAGCTTCATTGTGCCTTTTCTATGAATAATTCTATGCTAAGTGTTCGGATGAACGCTTCACTGTGGTGTCTAGATTCTTCGAATTTAAGCGCGATAAGCAAAGCGAGAAGAAGGGACTCGAAGCATAAACTACAAGAAGCCAGAATGCATGCTCATCAGCAAAAAAGAGGAGACAAAAATGCAATTTACAGGTCGAGGATACTAAAATTCAAGCAGGTACAGAAATTTAAATATCTGGGAAGTGTTCTGACGGAGGACAAAAAGTGCGACACTGAGATCAGAAGACATATTGTGATGGACAATGACACATTCCAAAAGCTAAGCAGAGTATTAAGAGAGAGGAAAATGGTAACAAAGAAAAGAGTACTTAACTGCTACGTGATATCTGTCATCCTTTACGGCAGCGAATGCTGGACAATCTCCTCAAAGATGAAGAAGAGACTCGAAGCAACAGAAGTATGGTTCTACAGAAGGATGCTAAGGTCGAACATGTGAGCAACGACGAGTTTTGGGAGAGAATGAAAACAAAGAGGAAACTTATATTTAATATCAGGAAGAGGAAACTGAAATTTCTGGAATACGTAATGAGAAAGGAGGGCTTGGAAAATCTGATACTCACCGGACGGATAGAGAGAAAGAGAGACAGGGGAAAGCAACTCGTGACATACTTAATGGGCTTGAGCAACTGGATAGCGGAACAGGATCTGGGAAAAATAACAAAAAGACAAAACTTATTAAGCGCTACAGGGGACAGGAGGATGTGGCGGTCCATTATCGCTTATGTCCTGAACGGACATCGCACATAAAAGAAGATGAGTAGACTGGTGACGAGGCCTCATCAATTTACATTTGAACTGGCTAAATATTAGGTTGGTGCAAAAATAATGATGTAATAATGTCGTTTTTTGACGTATTTTTTAACGTCAAAAAACGACATTATTACGTCATTATTTTTGCACCAACCTAATAGATAAGTTTCATGCAAACAGATTCTTTTCTCGCTCTACTAGCTTGTGGAACTCTTTTCTGGTTTTATGCTTTCCAGCCAACTTTAATCTTCAAAAAATTTAAATTCAGTGTTAATATCTATCCGTTGTCCTCCTGATTACTCGTCCTCTGTTCTCGCTCCTTATCAATGTTCCTGTTTCTAACATTTCAACTCACGTTGTTTGCATACATTCTCTGCGGAAAGCTAAACGCGGAAGACTACGAAAAGCTAAGATCGAAACTGACCTTTCTTGTCTAAATTTGTGGCAATTACTGCGCACAAGAACTATTTACGGAGACACGCTCAGTTTGCGCAATGATACATATACTGATAGCTATTCTGCAGCAAATGTATACAAACAACGCCCGCGACGCGAATGAATCCAAACTTTCACTGTCGATAACTCCAAAACCGTAGATTTTATCAAATTTATCAAGCCAGATTCGAATGGAGCATGTACAATTACACATAAATGTAAGTATTTTGGAAATTTTAATGTGAACTGAGTGATGGTGTTACATTGCAAATTAACCAAAAATGATAATTTAGTAATCTTCATGTTGTCATTTAAAAATTTAAGGAACAATTTTCGTTTAAATTAAATTTAGTATTTTTCACTTAATTTAATATTCCTCTTTGTGAATTTTTTTTATTAAAAGAAGCAAAATTTATTCTGCAGAATAGTCGTCTGCAAAATATCCGTTGTTTCGTTCCATTCAATTATTTTTTGTCGCAATTACGATTTTGCTAAAATTTGAAAGCAGCAAAAAATTGTGCAGTACAATATTTCCCAAAAGGCCCTATATGAGAAGCGAAGAAAAGGTTGCCGAGTTATTTAAAATAGTCGAGATATTTGTCCGCGGAATCCGCAGATTCTCTTTAAATACTTGCACGTTCATTTGCTAAATTCCTTTGATTGCAACACGCACGATTTTCACCATTTTCGGGGGGATATACTTATTGAAGGCCTTCTTGAATTTGGATCGTTTTCAATGGATCCCCAGCGAAGTTTAAAGCTTCAGTACAAAAGTTTTATTTAGGCTCCATTCATTGAATCATCCCCCAACTTCTCCTCCTCCTCAAAAAATAAATATTTATAAATCTGTACCTTCCGCTTACAATAGGCGAAGATAGATTGTCTGGTTTAGCTTTATTCTTTATTTGGATTATGATGAAATCTATATTATAAAAACATAGCTTAGTCTCTATCTGTCACGTACAGTCTGCGTGTGACTTTGCATGTGAGTATGCAATGTGCATGTCTGTGTCGTGCATGTGTCATTTAATGCACACGCAGACATGCACACATAATTTATTAATATAGTTCATTTCCGCTGTCTGGGCCACACCTACTCTGGGCTAAACATTTGGGGACAAAAAATAATTTTTTAAACCTCAAAAATATCAGATAATTACATCAGAAATTATTCAAAAATAAATAGAATTATTTTTTTTTAAATTTTGTAGAAATATTTTTAATTCCATCATCAATCTAGGTACCATAGCAGAAAGGTTCGTCAGAACGATTACCATAAAATTACTTATAGAAAAACCACAGGGAAGTTACATTACGGCGGTGGGAAAGTGACTGAAGCCGAGATGCCAGGTTAGGACCAATAAAATTGCGGATTCTTCTTTCAATTTTACCAAGAACCTCTACAGATAAAGACAAAAAACGGAAATGTGGTTCTACAGAAGGATACTGAGAATTTCATGCATAGACAAAATTTGAACGAAACAGCAGTGGATATTTATTTTGCGGGGACTATTTTCTATTTCTGTCTGACAGGGGAAAAAAAGAGAAACATTATTCATAAGTGAGAACAATAAAAGAAAAAGAATCAAGAAGACAGTAGATAATGCGTCCGGGTACCCAGTTAATGTTAGAAAATATGAGAAAAGGCCCTATTAAGAAGAGGGAACAAGAAAAGAACAAGAATTAAGAAAACAGAAGATAATGACGGCACTACATTTGAATTTTTGATTATCAAAGTTGGCGGAAAAGCAAAAAGCCGTAAGAGCATTCCATAATCTAGAAGTGCGAAAGAAGAAACTGTTAGCATAGAACTTACGGTTGCATCTAGCGATTTTAACTGTAAATTAAGAAAACTTTGTTGTCAATCTAGTATTGCGGTTAAATTCATAGTCTGGGTACAATAGCAGAATGATAATCGGAACGATTACTATTATAGTATTTATAAAAAAAAAAGGCATAGGGAAGTCATATTGTGGCGGTGGGAAAGTGACTGAAGTCGAGATGCCAGATCAGGACTCTTTGGATTTTATAAAGAATCTCTAAATATATGGGAGGAGCAACAGACCATATGCTGTAAAAACCGAAATGTGCAGCCATTGGAAATCGTTTTTATGATTTCAGTATTTAAACTGATTAAAATTTTTAATAAATGTAGTATTTTGAATAAATAAATAAACAATTTAGCCTCGAAATTTTGTCATCATGTCGTCAGCTCAGTGGCGCGGAGCGAATTAATTATTTAAATAGTTTTCGGGAATGAATATCCGAATTTCAAGTAAACCTTAGTACATATTTGTTGTGAATGATACACTCACATGAATTCACTCAATAGTGTTTCAATGAGGATGTGTACTTAGCGTAAAAGGTTATTGGCGCGAAAGGTGGAATCAGCGAGCTTAGTTCAAATTTCGGACTACTCTGTTGCATTCACTTTCGCACGAATGCCCTTGGAAAAGGCATCAATCCACATATTTTCCCCAGATATGGATTAAATAGTAGGGTAGACTGGGATCTCTAGCCTTAGGTGGTAACTAGTGTAGGAGAAGTAAAACTCTGAATTTAAAACCACGTTGAAGGTAACAGGAAGGCACTTTAGGGAAAAGAATGCATGGCAATTCACAGATAATAAAAAAAAGAGAATCTGTGGAAACTATGATCTACGGCATTAAAAAACATGTTTCAATGCTGACTGAAAATCTCTATGGGACAATGTAGACGTGCATCTTCTCTGATTGCCTGCCATCAAGGAAATTATTGTGGGGACCTACCTACAAATGGACTCTTCCACACCTATATAATATGGCTACCAACTCTGAGTAAAGGGAGTCACCAAGTGAGAGTCACCGAGTAGTAGTCATAGAGTGAGTGAGTGAGTGAGTGAGTGAGTGAGTGAGGACACCAGTGAGAGAAAGTACTCTTCAGTCCACATTTACCTTTGTACTACGTTTCTGAGAATCTACTTTTTAACCCTTATATCCGGGTCCGTGTTATCTTTCTATGGTTCTACACTATAACAGAAATCCAACTAGTCCTTGAGATATTAAAATGTAATTTTCGGGCATACGCCGTAAATCTAAATCAATTCAGGCTCCTTGATTTTTGGAGTGAACTCCTAATTGCTGTTGCTCAAAGGGCCGCTATGTACAAATAGAGAATTCCGTTAAACAACAAAAACAAAAAACAAAAAACCACACTATGAAAGTATAAATATATTAGGTTGGTACAAAAATAATTTCGTTTTCTAACATATGTTACTATGTGAGAAAACGAAATTATTTTTGCACCAACCTAATACATATTTATAGTAAAATGACCAGCGATACATTTTATCTGTAGTTGAAGGCATGCAATTGTGTTCAAAATATTTAGATTTCGGCATTAAATGACCCATAGATGTGTTGACATGCCACTAAACAAAATCAACCAAACCAATCTTTTGGAATGGTAGAAATTTGAACGATAAGATCATCACTCAAACTACTAAGTATTAGGTTGGTGCAAAAATAATGACGTAATAATGTCGTTTTTTGACGTATTTTTTTAACGTCAAAAAACGACATTATTACGTCATTATTTTTGCACCAACCTAATACTTTTCTTGTTTCACAGAATATTTTATACGTCTACTGAAATAGAGAAGTATAAAACGTCACCATTTTCTGTTATATTTTCCTTCTTTCTTTTTTTCTTTCTTTCTTTCTTTGAGAATACCATTTCATGCTTGTAGATGCGACACCGAAATTTGAACGCGCATTGGATTAGTGAAAGATGTATTTCAAAAGCTAAACATAGTAGTAGAAAACAAACAAAATTCGTTACGAACGAAGAAAAGAGCGTTGAATTGTTATGCGATATCCATCCGCTTATATGACAGTGAATGGCTGGATAATCTCCCCACAGATGAAGACAAAATTGGAGGCAACAGAAATGTGGTTCTACAGAAGGATACTGAGAATTCCATAGACGGAGTGAGTAAGCAAAGAAAAAAAGTTTTAATAGCCACAGAAAGAACATTTATACTCACAATAGGCAGGCTTGGAAAACTTACCCCTTACGGGAAATGTTGAGGAGAAGCGATAGGAGAAGGCATCCATTCATAATACTTGACGTGGTTGTATGAATGAATGGTTGAACGGACGTGGGGTGGGGGTCATTGTTAGCGAAAGGAGAAAAATCTGCTATAGGAAGGTGTGATCGCCTGTGTCTAGTAACTACTAGAGAGCATAAACAGGTACAGAGTGGTCCGGAAGTCTTGTCAGCCCTAAATAATATAATTTTCTATTTCAAATGGCTGACACGAGCTCATAGAGACCTTCTCGATGTGTGACAACGCCAATGGAAGCTAGCAAATTGAATCCAGTACACGGGTTTTGTATTACTGTATTATTTGTTCTAATAATTTTTTTTGTAGGGGGTGACAAAACTTTCGGACCTTCATGTAGATTCAAATCTCTCGTGTTAGCATTTAATCAGCACCTACCACCCACTTCATTACAAAATAGAAAAACGGTAACGACTCTATCAAGGCTTAAGATAGGCGATGTATATTTACATTTAACCAGGTGATTGTTGTATATTTTCGTATTTCTGTTCATTATTTGACGGTCGTAGAATGGCAATCTGTTTTTTTTTTTGTTTTTTCTTTCACCCCAAACAAGGCGGCAAGCCACTAGGACGCAAGGGGTTACAGAAAATTTGGAGCAAGATCAGATAGGAATGATAGAAGAACGGATGAAGAGAAGGGTAGAGGATAGATCAAGGCAACTGGAGATGTCGATTGACATTACATTTGAATAGTTGGAGATTATAGCCCTCAGGGAAACAGGAATAGGAAAGGGAGTTCCACAAGCGAGTGGTACGAGGTATGAAGCTATTGGAGTAGAAGAGACGGCTACTTTTAACAGTTTCAACAGTAAAATAGTGAGAGCTGGATGCCATCCTCGTAGGGCGCTTGAATTCATGAAGTCTGGGAACCAGCGAATGCAGCACCTCGGAGCAATTACCATGAAAGTATTTGTAAAACAGACAGAGAGAGGCGACGGCGCGTCTGTGAGAGAGCGACTGTAGACGAGATGCCAGATCAGGGCCAATCATATTGCATATCCGCCTCTGGATCTTATCAAGAACCCCCAGAAGTGTTGCGATAAAGAGAATTAGAAATAAGAAGGAAATGTCGTACGGCATCAGTTATACGAGTTCAAGCTTCGGTAAAAATCGGGATTTTAACTGCGGATTTTGAAAGTGGACCGTTATCTCGTTCGGATGATGAATTGGAAAAAAAACGACCTTTGTTTGAGCAGGAAAGTTGACTGGCGATTTTGTTGGAGAACAACGGACGTCCTTGTGCGCTGTAAATACAACACAGTAAACGATCAGTGAGAATGCTACTATTTTCATCATGTGTATTCTTAGCCCTTGTCACTTTCAGTCTATCTGTTGTTTCGATCCTTGTGTGCTTTGTAGTTCCACTAATTTGAAGATTTCGAAAAATCCTGAAAAAATTAATCGAATCAAAAATGGAACCCTATTTTATGATCGCCAACCGATGGGCGTTTTCAACTGTTGGGTGGGCGATGAGCAACTAAACAGAAAATGGTAGGCGAATGGAAATTTTGGTGGGCGATATAGGATTTCGAATATTAAAAAAGCATTCCAACGTATGCTACTCGAAAAATAGGTAATATGCAAAAATCTGTATAAAAAACGAAAAAAAAAAAAAAGAAAAAAGGAAGCTAAAAGGGAATAACTAGGTTACATTCCGATATATATATATATATATATATATATATATATATATATATATATATATATATATATATATATATATATATTTGATATATATATATATATATATTTGATATATATATATATATATATATATATATATATATATATATATATATATATATATATATATATATATATATATATATATATATATAATATATATATAATATATATATATATATATATATATATATATATATATATTTGTTTCAAACATATCTGCTCTGAATTTTACATTGAGCTCTCCGGATATCATCCTCCTCGTGTCTACACATACGGATTACCTAAGTTTGCATAAACTATATATATATATATATATATATATATATATATATATATATATATATATATATATATATATATATTTATTTATTTATACCTGCGACCATCGAATATTTTGGTAGTTTCTATAGTTTTGAGAATGGCCATTAACATTCAAATAGTTCCTCAGACGAAATAACATTTTCCGGATATAAATCGAACAAGGGAAGACCAAAAACAAAACAAATATTCGCTGGATTTTTATTAGTTGCTCGTGGTTTAGATTCTTTTTAATTTTACAATCATGAAAAAAAATCGTTTAATCTTTTTCAACACTTAGAAAGCTAAAGGTAACCATAAAACTAAACTTGACCATAAAACTAAATCATATCTATAGCCTCCAATAGTTCTTTTCGTTTGTTCTTTAATACGGTACTAACAGACGTAGCCTCAGCATAAATCTGTTATTTGTTATCTCCCTTTAGTATTTTTTTTTTGACATCATAAAATCAGTCAGTTTATGAACCAGTAACACACTTTTTACAAACAATTTTGTTATGCTTTTGAGTATTTACAAAACAGGTAGGCGGTGGAAAAATTTTCCATGTGAAAGTGGGTGATGACACAAAAAAAGATTGGGGACTCTTGACTTAATGTAACCCTCTATTCGAGTGTCCCCCATCCCTTGTACAGGGAGAACGTTACTGTAAAAAAAAAAAGGTAAAAATCTGAGTTACTCTGTTCTACTCCACCCGCCATTATTCCCCTTACCTTACACCAACCCATTATTACCCTTTTTGATCATTGCAAAACGCTTTGATGGGGAAAATTTTTTTTAATGAAAACCAAATTCAAGAGTTCGGCAACATTTTTTTCGCCTGAAAAAATTGCGGATTTGAATTCAAACGGTGCTTCTCATCAGGATTAGAAATGACTTGTTGCTAATCATGATGATTACATAAGTGAATAAAATGCACTTGAAGTTTATTATTTGAAGAAAAAAAGTAATAAAGAAAAACAGAAATTATTAATGATTCAAATCCCTTCCCAGTCTTTTGAATTCACTAATGACCTGCGTTGACAGACTGGGTTCTATAGCCTTTTCTGGCAACCAGTCTACGTCAGAAAGAAAAGGCAGTCTACTGCGGGCAGATAAAAAAAAATGCCTATTCAGTCATGAATCAAAAGAGACATGATCGTCCAAGTGTGTATCACGTATGGCACGTAACTGACTGACTGAATAACCTAAGAAAGCCCTGAATCTATGTCTTCTCCCTCAGCTTTGGGTTAAATAGCAGAGTAGACTGAGCTTTTTAACCTTGGGTGGCAGCTTGTGTAGGAGAAGCACAAATCTGAATTAAAAAAAACAAAAAAACGCACGGAAGCCTTACGGCCATATTACGTTGAAGTATCGATTCCCGTACGATCACCGAAGCTAAGCAACGACAAAACTGGCCGGTACCTAAATGGCTGAATGCTTTGGAGTACCAGGTGCTGTAAGCTTGGATTTGTGGGTGGGGCAAAAGAAAAATGGCTCGGTTTTGGATGGTCGAGTTCCAATTTCATTCAGGTTTGTTATATTCAATTACGCACTGATGTCATTGAGAAAGTTATGAATTTACCCCCCCCCCTTCCCCCATCTATGGGTTAATTAGTAGAACGTGTATCAGTAAATCAGTATTATCTCCCAAAAATTCATACAGTCTAAAAATATTTTATGACTTTAAATAAAACTTGCAAACGATTTATAGGCAAATCAGTTTTACAAGAAGATAATAATAATAATAATAATAATAATAATAATAATAATAATAATAATAATAATAATAATAATAATAATAATAATAATAATAATAAAAACTATTGTGGAAAGCCATGATCGTCTATGTCCTGAATAGACGTAACATATAAAAATATCATTTGTACTAGTTGAATAAAAGATCTGGAACATTACATATAATGCATAATTTAATAATATTAATTTAAAGTAGATTATATGTGTCGCGTGAGTAAACTAAAATTTCACCCTTCAATCAACAGACAGAAGCGGGCTTTTAGTTCTTCAGCGGTAATTTTTTTTTTTTTTTTACTTGGCTTACGTAATAAGCGACCATTCGAACTCCGCCCGGGACTCGACAACGCCCAATAATAAATGTGCAATAGAAATGTCTGTCTACAGAAAAATCGCTGCAACATTTCAAACAATGTTAATAAAACTAATATTGAAACCATATTCTTGATGACGAAAAATGTTTAAGGTTACAGTTTGTCATCAACTTTGTTAACACGCAGTCACGTTCTATTAATTTTCCTGTATTTTCCTAAGCATTCATTTACTTGCTAAATGTTATTAATTTAGTGCCTATTAAATTCGTTGCCCTACCTTCGCAACCAACCGTTCAACAAAGAAACGCACACTGAAAAAGCCAGAGCTTCAACGCGATACCGTCTGCCGTTATCCTTTTACTACAACTCCAGATAGGCGTACAGGATTTCGCTGTGTTCAATAATTAGAGAGAGTCGGCGTTCGCGCATAATGGCGCCAAGAGAAAGCAAGCGCTGCCGATAGATTTCACATTTCAATTAATGGCGACAACAGAGGCCTAAAACGGATTCTGAGTTGGAATTTCCCACCGAAAAAAACAAAACAAAAAAAAAACTGAGTTTATTTATTCGCCTGTTCATTGCTTGTAGCATGATGTCACTTTAACACAACTCGTTTTACGATAAGTTGAAGGCCTGAAATAAGTGTATGCGCTTGCAGACATAGCTTTGTGCTACAGTAAACTGCAAAGTCGTAACTATGATCACCTGTTACTGACTTTACTAAGTCGCTGCAGTAAATTCGACGCACAGAAGACAATAAAAGGAAGTTGCTTCTTGTAGGCGTACTCCTATATTTCAGCGAGCTGAGTTCGAATTCTAGTCGTGTTCGTTGCATTCACTTTCGTGCAAATACTCTTAGGAAGCATATCAAGCCACCTCTTCTCTCATTACTTAAGAATCAAGGTTGGTAACCAGTCTAGGAGAGTGAAAACCGTTTGTGTATGGGGCTAGCAACCTTAAAAAATATTCCTGCACAATTGGAGTGTACGGGGCTTGATCTATCTATCTATCTATCTATCTATCTATCTATCTATCTATCTATCTATCTATCTATCTATCTATCTATCTATCTCTTTCTATATGTATATACATATATATATATATATATATATAGTGTAACCCGGATATAAGACAGTTGTCGGGACCTAGAAGAAGTCTCTTATATCCGGGTTTGGTCTATTTTGTTTACATTAACACAGGCTCTAATTTGGGACCAGATAAAATCTATCTTATATCCGGGTTTATCTTATATGCGGGTCTCTTATATCCGGGTTACACTGTATATATATATATATATATATATATATATATATATATATATATATAGACATTAATATATTAAGACATTAATATATAGACATTATAGATAGATAGCTAGATAGATAAAATTAATATATAGACATTATATATTAAGACGACTTAAAAGAGATTGTTTGACCAACATCCGGACTGACCAAAATTCATCATAAAAATAAAAATAATAAAAAAAACATAAAAACTGCAGATAAAATTCATTTTCTCCATCAAGTCATTCATTTCGGTAGTTCACTGCTATTAACAAGCAGAATTTTTTTTTCTCCTGATGAAGGCCATGCTGGCCGAAACTAGTCGAGGAATCTAATTGAAATAATAAAAACGAAAGAATATTAATATACAACCCAGTGTGTCTGAAGATTTTAATTTTTTAATATGTTTTATTGTTCAAAACAAACACACACAGACACACAGACACACACACATATATATATATATATATATATATATATATATATATATGTGTGTGTGTGTGTGTGTGTGTGTGTGTGTGTGGTGTGGTAAACGTAACGCCCTTTTTTATTTATTAGCTTTTATTGAACAAAAATAAATAAATTAAAGCACAGGGTGGTTTAAAAGTCGTGTCATCTCTACATAATTAAATTTTCTATTTCGACGCTCTGTGGGGTATTATCAAGGAGTAAGTTTCACATGAACGATACCAGAATACCCATCAGTTGAAGGACGCCGTTCGGAGAGCCTTTGCAACAATCAACAAAGCACAGCTTCGCAAAATATCACATAGGACATGGCGCCGCATCATTTTGCGCCACCAAAATGATGGTGTTCATACAGACCTTCTCGATGTGTGAAAGCGTCAATGAAAGTGAATTAACAGAATCTAGTACATGTGCTTTGTATTACTGTATTGTTGTTCTATTGTTCTCATTACTTTTTGGTAGGGGTTGATGAGACATTCGGACCACCCCGTCGTTTAAGAAAAATGATAAATATTGTCACATCAAAGCAACATTATTTGTTATGATTAACAAACTATTTAACATCATCAAAATGTTCTTTTTCACATCCAATACGACACTGACCCTATCAGCAACACTTCTACAAACCATATTTCTACATTAATTTCAGAAAATTTATCAGAAATTCAGAAATTGTTTTCGCTTTTGGTCTGTCAGCAAGATCTTTCAGTACATCCCATAAGAAAAAAAAAATAGTGGTTTTTGGTCTGATAATTATGATGGCCACTCAATTACTCCACGGCGTTATATTCAAGACAGCGCGGAGATTTAACCATTCCAAAACGTCTTAAACTACTGTGATTTATTTTTCTTCAATAAATGTTAACAAATTAAAAATCTGTTACTTTTGACGCACTCTCTCTCTCTATACATATTTGTGTGTGTGTGTGTGTGTGTGTGCGCGCGCATAATTATTACTAAAAAAATCAAATATTTACATTGTACAGACTGTGGTCCTCTTCTTGTTATATTCACGACGTTTTACGCTCCGGTCTTCTGATATACGTTGGAATTTCGAACCGAACCCTTTATTTAGTCCACTGGGATAGATTGTTCTAGCTCCAACTCTTTTTCTGGATATCTCATTTTCAATTATTTCCTTTTAGTAACTCATCTCCTTTTAGTAACATCTGCTGTGGCTAGAAATTGAACTCACAACACTTTGGGTCTAGGTACTTTTAGATAACTTCAACCAATGCTTTTATCCAGTGGACCACGAGTCCATAACATGTGAATACGACAACAAAGACGTGAAGAACAATGTAATTAGTGTAAATAGTTACAATACCTCATATAAATAGATATGTAGGTTCATATATCTTATTGAAAATCAGTATCACATATATGTGTATCACATATAATCCAGAACAGATTTTGTGGCTAAACTATATTTCCGAGATGAGGTATTATGTACACTATTTACATTATTCGGACTATTCATTTATGATAACAACCACTTCTTCATGTGGCTGGAATCTCGAACTTTATTTCGTTCAATGGGTTAGACTGTTCTATTAGGTTGGTGCAAAAATAATGACGTAATAATATCGTTTTTTGACGTTAAAAATACGTCAAAAAACGACATTATTACGTCATTATTTTTGCACCAACCTAATAGTTCCACGTGTCATGTCTAACATCAGTTTTCTCCAAGTTCTCCACCGCCTGAACCAGGTATCGAACTCACACTGTTTGGGTCCTGTCACTGGATCTAACTGACGCCTTTATCCACTGTGTCATGTGTCCTTGAGGACATATGCGCATGAATGTTTGCTTATTATAAACCTAATGTATTCAGCAACTTGTTTTACCAGTGCTCATATTGCAATTTTTGCTGTTATCATTTCATGTTTTTACTGGAGCTCAATTTGCAGTTTTCGTTGTTATTATCGCTTTTCTCTGGCACTCCTTATTGCTGGTTCTCATATTGTATTCATTTCTATGCTTGGTCGGCTCAGGAGATTTTTGTGGCCTAGCATATGTGCTGATTTACGAATTTTCCAATGATATTCTTTGTCTATGATTTCAACCTTATCCCACAGAATGCGGTGATCTCTCTTTTCTCTCTATATGTGGTTAGCCACTTTGTGATAAATATGGCAACAAAGATGAGGACAATAGTCCGAATAATGTAAATAGTGTAAACTAATTTTGTTTATAGATCGTATATTCTTTTAGATATTAAAAGAAAAAAAATATCATTTTTTTAATTTGTTAATGACGTAAAATTGATGTGTGAGAGAAAACGTTGAACCGGTTCAGTTATAATTCAAACATGTATTCTATGCAAATTAAATGTTAATGCAATAACTACTTTTAATTAGATTTCAACATTAAATTAAAAATAGCCAAACTGTGCACAGCACCTCGTGGCTATTCATAGATAATGAAGCATGACTTTTCAAACATGAAATTTCGTAAATAGTTATTTTAGTGAATTATTTACAACTTATGTAGTTTTCTTTTATAAGTATTTTTTTATGATTGGACATATGTGGGCTTTCGAGAACAATAACCAGAACAAGGAAGGGTGCTTTCCTTAAAAAGGGGAAAAAGAGCCTTGCTGATTTCTTCAACCGAGTGGTATATGAAGCCGGAAAAACACAGGTTTCTGCTACAAAGTGGGTAGCAAGTTCGGCCCCTGATGGGGACCTCGCTTCCTTTGTTAAAATTTCCCGAATGCGCTTTCCGACAGACGTAATGCGCACAATGTTTAAAATAAAATCGGGGCTTCTATTTGAAACACGAATATTCACAATAAGGACGTTGGAACTCATAAAATGTCGGGTTAAAAATAAAACCATTAATTCTTTAGAAATTGATTTGTTTACATTTCGGATACGCCGGATCAAACATTGGGTCATTCATAAGGGTGGGGGTACTCAGGTTCGATCCCTAGCAGAAAGCACGCTTTTTTTATGACTCCCTGTCTGTCTGTCTCACTCTCTCTGTCTCTGTCTCTGTCTCTCTCTCTCTCTATATATATATATATATATATATATAAATATATATATATATATATATATATATATATATATATACATATATAATATATATATATCTATATATCTATATATATGGAGAGAGAGAGAGAGAGAGAGAGAGAGAGAGAGAGAGAGAGAGAGAGAGAGAGAGAGGAGAGCTTTCTAGTCGTCTGAAGATCGTGTGAGCGTAAAATTCCAGTAACGATTCGGGGTGTCCTTTGATAGGGGAATTAACGCTTGAAGCGCTTTTTAGTTCTGTCTAGGTAACTAGGTTTTGAGCACTTTCCTTTACTGAGCAAGAAGAGTTTTGAGTCTTTCCTTGCATGAAGTTCAGTAGAGAATTTTGCTGTTATCTACCCGTATTTGTCTAATGTTGATAGATGTACTTTCATATACATGAAAATCTAGGCATATTTTCTCCGTTTTTTTTCTTTGAATAATTTTAAAGTTTCTAAACTTGTTGCATGGTTATATTTAGAGTTTAATATTCGTAACTTTTCTTTTTTAATTACATAATAAATTGTAGATTAATTAGTTATCCTGATTTCCTATATAATCTAATATTAATTTTAAAGCATGAATAAATTGTATCTAGGGTCAGTTGTCGCGTTAGTTGAATTATAATATACTTGTAATTTTATTGTACATTACATCTTACGTAAAACTATTCCCTCTAGTGTGGGTACTGGTTGGTTTTGAACTCTTTAAAACTTTTTTATTTTACCATCAACATCATCACTTGACAAAACACCAGAAGAGTTGAAAGAAAATAGTTAATTTTGTAGTGATGTTATAACATATTTATGTTATAATTTTTAAATAAATATTATTTGTTATACTTTATATTGAGCACTTAAAAAAAAACGTATTTTTGGTTACTGGAATTTTATTATATCTATACCAATCTTGTATTCGGATATATATATATATATATATATATATATATATATATATATATATATATATATATATATATATATATATATATATACTAGCAGGAGAGCCCGGCGTTGCCCGGGGATGTAACAGTAAGAGATAGATCGACTATCATAAAGACTGAAAAATAAAATTGACAAAGATTATTGTTTAAGGTTGACGGACACGCATGTCTTAATTAGTTTTTTTTTTTTTTTTTTTACGAATTGGTCAAACCCAAACTCAAACAAAAACATTGTTTCAATCGTTATGAGTCTATCGATTGAATAGAATTTTATTATAAACAATTGTCTTGTAAATGGAATTTTTAAAACATTCTGAATGTAAAAATAAAGAAAAAAGTGTGCAAGACAATAAGAAACACTATCTGCCAAAAAAAGTGAAGTTTTGTTGAAATCGGTTGAAAAAAAATGTAGGAAATCCGATCCCATATATAAACGAACACACACACACACAAACAACCTTGGATTTATAAGTATAACTCGATATGAGTTGTCCCCCTTTCATTCTCGTGATGCCTCTTAATCGTGTTTCCAATTGATTTCATGCAAAAACAATTGTGTTTTTCCAATTTTTGGCGCTGTCAGAAACACCGCAAGGTAATTTTACATAGTCCTGTGAAGTTTTGTTGAAATCGGTTAAAAAATGTGGGAAATCCGATCCAATATATAAACGTACACACACACACACACACACATACACACACACAATCTTCGTTTTATAATAAGTAATTTATATATATATATATATATATATATATATATATATATATATATATATATGAAAAAAGGAACAAGTTTTACAATAGTCACTCTAAGGTTTCTAAAATGTTTTCATGAGGAAACGCGGACACATAGAGACATACATTGTAATATACAGGGTGCGATTTATAAATTGTCGTCTAAATTACTCAAAAATGAAAATAACACTGACATCTCATTTTAACAGACATATTTGCCAAAATTACACAAAATATCTTGAAATACTAAAGAGTAAATTTATTCAATAAAGTCGCCTTTTGGCTTCAACCACGGCCTCCAGACGACTGCAGCTCTTCTAGGCATTCTCTTTATTTAAGTTGGTGAATGGTACCATAATCCTTGACTTCATTTAATCTTTGGTGTTACAAGGAGTTTTGTTGATCTCCCGCTCAACTGCACTCACATAATAATCAAGGGGTTTACAGACTGGTGAGATGATCAGCTGGACATAACCGGTGATGTGGTCGCAGAAATTGTCTAAAAGCCATCTCCTCGTAGTGTGACATAGTGAAAAGTCCTGTTGCCAGACACAGAATCTTCTAGCAGCCACCCTTTTGACCCTGGGCCGCACTACCCTCTCAAGGAACTTGATGTATGCCTCCGTGTTGAATCTAAGGCCCTGTGGGAAGATGAATGGAGGTATAACTTCGCCATCACTAGTGATCACTCCAAACACATTCGTAATCACCATTAAACTCATTGATCTCTTTTCTAATCCTCTGCAGTCTTCTCAAATTGTCTCCCAAACACTATGAAATGTTCATATTGGATCTTCGGGCGCGAATGCCAAGCCGTATAGTATACTGTTTACAAAATGAATTGCGTCATGGTGTTATTTTTCTCACAGACGGTGCCTAACTGACCCTACTATACTGTGCAGTCGACAAAATCAAAACCAAACAATCCGCGTGCACGAAATTCAAAATATAAGTTAGTGCTACATGTCAATGTTACGCATGGCCGAATGAAAGCAGAGCAAGTAATCAGGTTATATGTTTTATGCGTACGGCAACATTGCGGTGGCTTGAACCAGGTCAGCGTGTAAAAATTGGCCTACTCGCCAGAATACTGAACAATAGCAGGTGCGGACGGTGAAGTCAGAGAAGATAGAAGCATTTTGAAACTTACATACCGCAGAGTCAGCAGTGGTCAAACGATTTGAAATAAGACCTTTTTTTATTTTGTTTTTTTATTTTTTATTTTTTATTTTTTATTTTTTTGCCTAACCTTACAGTCTCTCCACAACCAGCATGAAATAGCGATGTGAGGCATTTGTTTGCTTAAATATTACTACAAAGTAGTGATGGTCAACACTAACTGGGCGACTTATACCTGTGGCCTTGTACTAAACTAAGACTAATTTAATAAATAACAACATTTTTCTTCTATATGCCGCGTCTCTTCGGAACACAGATGATCATGGCTCTTCACAACTTCCTATCCCTTGTAAGCCATAGCACCATTTTCTCCATTTGCCAACGCTACTGCTGCCCATTCCATCATCCATTCATACAACCACGTTAGGTAAGTGGCTAGTTGCCTTCCCCTATCGCTTGTCCTCGGTATACCATGGGACGAGTAAGTTTACCAATTCCACCGTCTCCAAGGAATTTCAGCTGTCTTTTTCCTGATTGTCAGTATAAGTGTTCTTTTTACTGCCATTTAGTTTAGGACTTATGCTTTACTTACTCGCTCCGGGCATGGAATTCTCAGTATTCTTCTGTAGAACTGGATTTCTAGGGCTACTATTATTTCCTCGTTTTTTGGTGAAAATGTCCAACATCCATATAAGCGGATGGATAACCCATAGAAATCCAGCATGCTTTTCCATTTTTTAACGAAATTTTCCCGTTTCTCAGCATTTTGCTTAGCTTTTGCCATGCCTCTTTCGCTAGTCTCATGCCTGTTCGGATCTCGGTATCACATTTTCTATCCTCTGTTAAAACGCTCCTGTACCAGCTTGATTTAGAGATTCTTGATAAAATAAAAAAAGAATCTGCAATTTTATTGGTCCTGATATGGCATCTCGGCTCCAGTCAATTTCTCACTACCCTAACGTAGATTTCCTGTGCCCTTTCTATTTATACTTTCATTATGCTGATGAGCTTTCCTCTACGCTACCCAGACTTTATGAATTTAAACTCACTACTAGATTAGCGGCATGGTCTCACCATTATACACTTGAAATGGCTAAAAGCAACCATATATTCTATGCTAACAGTTTCTTTTCTCGTTTGTGGAACTCTCTTCCTGTTTCTTGCTTTCCAGTCAACTTTGATCTTCAAAAATATAAATGCAATGTCAGTCGATGTTTTCTTGTTAATTCTTTTTCTTTCATTCTTCTCTCTCCTTAATTGTGCTTTTTTTTTCATATTCACTAACATTCAATAATCCTCTTGCGTCTTAGTGTCTTTATTGCCTTGATTGGGGTGAAATGATTTTAAAAAATTTGGCAGTAAATGTTCAAGAACTTGCAGAAATCTTTCTTTTGCTCAGTGCAAACTGTTAGCTTATTAAAGTAGGTATTTTAGAGGTAGAAATATAATGAATGTAAATTTTCATCCAGCCTAGGCCCACGTCTCACACCTTAAAATAAAGTACTTCGTAGGCTGAGGTATATTTTCTTAGAGCACTGTCAATTTCTTTTTTTGAAATTACTCTTGAATAATCAAGCCGTATATCATGTAAAAGTGTGTTATATTTCCTCAGACATTATATCATGGTAAATGATATCGCATTTCTTGAGAGCCTTTCTAGTAATAAAAAAATGAAAAAAATCAAAGAGCTTTCAGGACGATAATCTAACAAATAAACAACACTGATCGAACAAAATATTCTTACATATAAAGGGAAATTACTCAACAAAGACAAAACAATATTTTTTTCTAACTTGAACTATTTATAAAAAGAAAAGAAAAAGAATTAATACTCAAAAATCGTCGATAAGATTATTCGACAGATAAGTAAACCTTTGAAAATTTCTCTCATGACAATTTTTATATTTTTTTCCTTTCTGCTATTCTTTGTTTATCGTTTCCTTCTACTCCCAATCTATATCTTTACTAATTTAAAATAAGTATAAATTTGCATCTCTTTGTTTGTTTTTTCTACGCTATCTTCTTTTATTCGTCCCTGAGTCAAAAAAAAAAATCTTACGTTTTCTTTTAAGTGAAACGTGTTCGCAGCTATATGTTGAATTTTATCGAGTTTTATAACACTATGGACTACTAAAATATTACTGTCGGCCCCCTTTTTATGCGTGTGGATCCCCAGTAATATTACATGGACCTCCAAAAACCATATAGCCCTGTTTGACAAACATTGCTCTATTCCAATGCGTCTTCGGACTTACGTTGTCTGATTTTCTATACTTTGTTAAAGCACTTCCCCGATAGTTAAATTTATGTAGGTGTTTGATTCTGACATCTCAAATGTGTCGCTCACATCCTGGTTTGTCCATTTTGCTAATAACCAAACTTTCTGTCTTCTTACAATTGATGGTTGGTCCATTCTTCTCGCTTTCCCTATTTACCTTGTCTAGAAATACCTAGTTTTCTCTGTGTCTGGTATAAATACCGTAGCATCTGCATATGTTGTGTTGATGTTGGGGCGGCTAATAATAAATCCCGAGAGAACCTCCTGCTGTCTTAAGCTCCTTTTAATTAAATAAATCTAGTGAGAAGAGCCTCCAGTTAATCATAGGCGCAACTGTTTTACTACAACTCAGATATACAAGGTAACCAAAAGTCCTTGCCGTTTGTGATTTATTAGTAAAAAGGTATACAACAAATTTGACATACTGTTAGTCCTCAAAGTAATTTCCATCGTCATCCCGAACCTTTTTCCAACGTTCCTCCAGTTGTGTAATGTTCTGGTTGTAAAAAGCAGGTGTCTTGGGCGTAAAGTAGTCTATAAGTAACTGCCGAAAGTCTGTCTCGTTGTCAAAGGATTTCTCACGAAGCTGATAGCCCAAGGAATTGAAAAGTTGGTAATCTGCTGAAGTAAGATCCAAGGTGTAAGGACCCACTTTTCTTCACTGGTAAGCACTCGATCAAATACTGGTACGTTGCGGCACGGAGAAAGTAATGATAAACAAGCTGTCACTCGTTGTTGCTTATTGTCTTCCGATAGTATGACGGGTACCCATTAGTACACCTTCCCTATGCGATGCAGGGGAAGTCTGAATGTTTCATTAGAAACCTGGAAACGTCCGGTAAGCTTACCACAGGTCTGGTTGTTGTCCTTCTCTACAGCCGCCTTCGGAGCCTCATCATCCAGGACCTGTGGTGGCCACTGTGGAATTCATCACAAAAGGGCAGATCTCCCGACCTGAACTTCTGGAACCAATGCCTGGCGGTGTGTCCATTATCCCCAAAGGCTTGGTGTATTCGGCAACTTGATGCGGCTTTGAACAAGCCCACCTTGAAGTCATAAAACAGACAACTTCGACCGAGCTGATTTGACACTACCGTTTCCTCGCTGCTGCTCGAGCTATGACTGATGTGTGTGTGCAACGCACCTGCATTGGTCAAGAGTAATGGACCCCCCCCATACCCACCGCTTTTCTGGCACATGACACACTAATTTGCTTGTTAGTCATCAACTCTTCCCGCACGAAAAAAAAAACAAAAAACGGCAAAACCTTTTTGGTTACCTTATATAAGCGATCATCATACTCTCCAGTTCGGTCTAAATTTATTTTATTCCTCGTCAGGAGAGAAACTGTTGAACATTACTTCACCTGCCAGATTTCTCATTATTTTGACGTCTAAACATTATATTACTGATTATGGGAAGTGGGTCTTGGTAAGTCATCATACGCAAACTTATTTCCTCCAATCAGATGTAGACGGAACTATCTTTAAGGCCTATACGCAATTATAAAACGTACTGTAAATACACTACAGGAAGTCATGGAGAGCCATGATTTGCACGTCCTGAAGGGACATGGCACACAAAAGAAGAAAAAATAGAAGGACTGATGGGTAAACAAATGAGAATAACACAGCTTCGTAGATCAAATTAAAGATTCCGTTCGACATTCCTGGAAAGAAACTGAATGCGAAAAAACACCTGAGTGAGGCAGGAGAAAGAGCAGCGGCTAAAACATTTTGATAGAAAAAGAAAAAAAATAACAAAAACAAAAAAAAAAAAAAAAAAAAAAAATGCAAAAATCGTGGAAGCTGTTTCGAAGGATTATGGTTAATTGCGAAGAGATTCTTTGCATGCGGCACATGATATTTTCGAAACATTGTCATGAATCCTTGACAGGATCTCGTTTTTTCTCTCTCTGTAGAATTGGCAAATATAAATGACGAGGAGGCAACTCGAATGCTTGTATAGATTGAAGCGATAACATCATTTCACAAAGCCATACAGTCGAAACAGCTGTAAATAATGTTTTTATAACACGTGTCAGTCAAATTTGGCGGAATTGTAAACAACATCTCGAATAGAAGAATATTTTGGGGCATTATTGTTGGCGTAAGACCTCAACAAATGCGGACGATTTAAGGCACCTCGGTGCTGGGTAATGATTAGAGAGGTGAGTCTAGATGAAACATTGCGACTGAATAGTGAGTTCGATTCTCACTGGGAGCATGATGTAAATATGCTCGTCCTGGGTACGACGATAAACTACATCCAGCAACAAGCCGTCTGATCGGGGGACTGGAGATTTTGAGGAACGTGGAACCACCATTTTGCTGGTGTTTCCAGGTCCACCCTGACCCGGAATGGTAGCACCTGTTAGCGTCCCATCTATGGGTAAATAGTGAACCCCTAAACAAAAATCAACAGTTCATTTTATAATAAAGTAACCAACAATGCATTTTTATGGCAAAATGGCAATCAATTCAACACTAAAATATAAAAGTACATTTTTATAGTAAAATGAATAACAATATATTTTATGATCTACAAAATATATATCTAAATATACCTTTACCCTGAAAGTGTAAAATTATATACAAACTATCTGTAGTTGAAAACATAAAATTACGTACAAAATATTTAGATTTCGGTATTAAATAACCCCTAGATGTTGATGTGTCGCTAAACAAAACGAATCAAGCAACCAACATGAAAGAACTGTCATGGCATTAAGTCATATAATATCCTATATCTTAAATCAAACGTTATTCCAAAATATAACTTCCATAATACTACAACATAAGACACACATATCACCGCCTCTAATAATTATGTTCATACAAACAGGGATATGCACAAAAGATGAATATCATCTACCATGTATTCAATTGTGAAAGCCGAATAACATATATCATATTTTTGTTACTTCGAAACTCCAAAGAAAATTAAATTTCGACATTAAATGGCCCCTAAGGTGTTAATATGCCGTTAAACAAACAAATCAATCGATACAAATATGCAACATTAAATAACCCAATAAGTTTTACTGTGTCTTAAAATCAGTCAACCAACCAACAATCTATTCTGTCAGGCCCATCAGCGTTGGGGTAATGTTGACGATGATAGCCTGACTGGGCTGTACTACTAAATAGGAAGTTCGATCTTAATAGGACGCTGCATAGAACATTAAATAATCCAACAAAAGTCGACATATCGTAAAAAATTGCTAAAACATTATAGCTCTCCTTAGATTCCTTTAATGTCTGTGAGTTGCCATGACTTCTTGCGTATGTGGCGTAATCTCTCGTTACTTTAACAACTTTGAATTGAGGTTTTTTTGTTGTTGTTTTTTTTTTTTTTTTTTTTTTTTTGCGCCAAATTAACTGGAGAATCAAAGCTGTTATTTGAATCTATAGCAGGGAGAAAAAGTGATGAATACATGTTATTTTTTCTCTTGAGAAGTGAACCTAACACTTAGAATTCGAACCTAACGCAACGATTCCATTTGCCACGCCAGTAGCCATTACGTTAGCCGCACATCCTAATAGTAAAATCGTAATGGACCCAATGTATCTCATACGCCGTATGCACATTTAGTATTTAATTTTTGGATAGGCCAGTAACAAAATATCTATTAGCGACTGCTTTCTGTCAAGTTTGATAGTGGGTGTAACAGTTTTATACGTTTATAAATGATGTATTAATGTTGTACTAATGTCGGTAAATATCTATATAGGTTGACATTTTTAATTTATTTGTCTAAACGTTTTAAACAAATAAATTAAATATCTGTCGGATTTAATCTATTTCCTAAAGAAATTGTCTTTGTTTACATTAGGATAAAAAGCAGAGCAGACATGTATATTTCGAAATCGGTTAGTATGCATTAAGAAGCACTATTCGGGGTTTGTCTGAGTTGGTCTAATGCACGTCAGATCTGATGATGGTTTCTTTTAGGAGACACGGGTTCGAATCCTGCCGGTGGAAGCATATTTTTCTAACAAGACTTCTCGAATATTATTCTCGAAATACCAACAAACACACATTAACAGTTTTGCTATGAACAATTTTAAGATTCTCTGTCTTTATTTAAAAATATTAATTTTTAAATTACTACATGAGACGCAAGAGATGCAGCTGACATAAAATATTCTATTGATGAAATATTTAGTAGCTTAAATAATATATGTCAATTGAATTGGAAATATACAGAAACACATATAAATATGCTCGTCGTTTAATGATAATAACATTATTTTAGATAAGTATTTAGTTTTAGCATGATTTATTTCACTGTCAATGCACCCAACCCAACACGTTTCACATTAATATAGGTCGAACATTATATATATAATTTATTTTTTTAAAAATAACGTTTAAACAAATAAATTAAAAATTTGTCAGATTTAATCCATTTCCTAAAGAAATAGTACTTGTTTACGTAAGAATAAAAAACAGTTCAGATATGTATATTTCGAGAATCGGGTTGTATGTATTCAAAAGCACTATTCAGGCAGTCTTTGATTAGGATGTCCTACCTGGATGAGTTGGTCTAAGCCACGTCAGATCTAATGACGGTTTCTCCTAGGGGACGTAAATTCGAAACCTGCCAAAGGACGACTATTTTTCTAACAAGATTTCTCTAAATATTTAGGCCGGTAGATGTAAATAAATAAATATACTGTTTAATGAATAAATAGCAACAGGGCATCTACTCAAGTATGAGTATCCATTTATAAAATAACTATTAAACAAATAAATTAAAAATCGCATTTAATCCATTTTCTAAAAAAAATTCTTTGTTTACGTCACAATACAAAGCAGCTCAGGTATGTATATTTCGAGAATCGAGTTGTATGTGTTCAAAAGCACCTTTCGGGCATTGTTTGATCATTTTACTCAATCTCAGACTCTGCGTCAGTTGTACACTTAAGTTTAAACATCATAAAATGTTCCTATTGCTAACCGTTTTTAAGCTAATCTAATCTACTAAAGCCAATTTCTTGTGCCAGACACAAAAACTAAGTCTAGTAGGAATAGTAATATATAATAGGCGAAAAATTACAAAACAAGACAACTACCAGGTAACTGTTTTAAAAAAAATGCCCATTTATGAACACAATTACAAAAAAAAAACAAAAAAACAAGTGCAAATACAAAGATTGCACAAAAAATTACTTTGGGCGCCTATCAAGGCAGGATAATAGTTTCAGATAGAAAGGATTACTACCGAAAAATGGAAAAAAAAACCCTACAGGTTGGAAAAGACAAATATTTTGAAAATGAAAAAAAGAGAAAACAATACAAGAATGCAGTAAAAAAAACAAAGGTACAACAACCTTTGAGAAAAAAGAATAAAGCCTACTTTCACTTGCCCAACAAACGTCTCTGGGATACAGTAATCTCTTGAAAAGTCCCTTTTAACCTCACACAGTTCGTACTTGGGAAAATTTTCTCAGAATTCTTTTCATTCTTGTCTGTCTAACCACAGAAGAAGAATTATCACTGTACTTCAAAATTCTTTAGTCTCTCTGCAGTTGGCCGGTAACTAGTGCTTACTTTTATGTACTCTTCTTGATGTCAAATGCCTTTCTTCATATTGACCTGTCTTAACCCTTGCTGTCAAAAAGTCTCCTCCCCGTATCTACTGACCTGATTTCTGTTTATTCAGAAAATTAGGCTCACATCGGCCCCACTATTCGGGGTGTTACAAAGGCTTGAGACAACGTGTCTCACTGGTCAGTATATACTAAAAAATAATTTTACATAAATTGGAAATCGAACCTTTAAAAATGTTGGTGAGTTTTAACCATTGAGTTGAAAATGATATAAAAGTGTAATTTTTTTATACAAGCAGTCTTGCTTTCATAAAATACATCTCTAAAAAAAAACGTGTATAAAAAAAACAACCTAGACGATTAAATCTTTATACGATGTTAACATTTTTAAAATAATAAAAATATTTTTTTTATAAAACACAAACATCGAGGATTATTCTTCATATACGATTCACGGTACTTACAAATGGATGTGGAATGACCTGAGAGATGAGATGAAAAACAATAGAAATAAAATGGAAGAAATGCTAGGCAAAAATTAATAATAATAATAACTAGCAGTAGAGCCCGGCGTTGCTCGGGGATGTAACAGTAAGAGATAGATCAAGTATCGACCATCATAAAGGCTGAAAAATAAAATTGACAAAGATTATTGTTTAATGTTGACGGACACTCATGTCTTAATTAGTTTTTTTTTTGTTTTTTTTTTCACGAATTGGTCAAACCCAAACTCAAAGAAAAACATTGTTTTCAATCGTTATGAGTCTACCGATTGAATAGAATTTTATTATAAACAGTTGTCTCGTAAATGGAATTTTTAAAGCATTCTGAATGTAAAAATAAAGAAAAAAGTGTGCAAGACAATAAGAAACACTACCTGCCAAAAAAAAGTGAAGTTTTGTTGAAATCTGTTGAAAAAGGTAGGAAATCCGATCCCATATATAAACGAACACACACACACACACACACACACACACACACACACACACACACACACACACACACACAAAAACAACCTGGGTTTTATAATAAGTATAACTCGATATGAGTTGTCCTCCTTTCATTCTTGCGATGCCTCTTAATCGTGTTTTCAAATTGATTTCGTGCAAAAACAATTGTGTTTTTCCAATTTTTGGCGCTGTCAGAACCACCGCAAGGTAATTTTACGTCGTCCTGTGAAGTTTTGTTGAAATCGGTTGAAAAATGTAGGAAATCCGATCCAATATATAAACGTACAGATACACACACACACACACACACACACACACACACACACACACACACACACACACAATCTGCGTTTTATAATAAGTAAGATAATAATAATAATAATGTCTAATTTAAGAAATTCACACAGGATTACTGCGTCTATCATTTACAATTGTAAGGCAATAGAAATAAAATGAAGGTAATACTATTAAAATATAAACAATTAAGGATATTTTGTTGAAGAAATTCTGATGTTTCATCTAATACAAAATATCGCAGAATGACGACCTGGGAGTTTTTCATTAAAAATAACTGAAATTAACAACAAAAAATAATATTAAAAATGAATAATAAATGCCAACACGTCATCTAAGAAATTCTAGCAATTGAAAACGATGGGGTCTATTACGTGTAAAGCAATAGAAATAAGATGGAAGAAATAGTAGTAAAAACTGAATAATAATTGCCAATGCTTCATGAAAGAAATTCAGATAAGACTATTACGCTTATTACTGTTGTTATACTGTTGTTATACTCCGTTGCAATTAGATCTTTTTTCTGATTCTTTCTGTATGCTGGTCAGATGTGAACGGCATGAAGGCAGAGAACGAAATAAAAATTGTTTGTTATATGCGCATAGGCTCCACGCATCGCCTCCAGTTTACGAAGCAATGAAAGCGACACTGGCCAATCACGAACGTTTCCACCGGGAACACACATGCTCCTGGAGACTACGAGACTTGTTTAAAAGCAGGTCCCTGAAAACGACGAAGATAGCTCCGACCGGCCGAGCGTGCGGGCCACCTGCTGACACGCAGGGCGCTGCTGCTACTGTCGCTGCCGTCATTATCACCGCCGCCTCTCAGCATAACCTCTTCTTTCTCCGATCGTTGCCGATCCCAGGCTTGACTGGCCACCTCGGCATGGCAAACACCTTGGCAAACCACAGTATAACCAGCATTAGCAAATCAGATTCGTAATTTCTCTTGACTCTTAACGCTCGCATCCTCTGCATCAGCAAAGTCAGATTCGTAATTTCTCTTGACTCTTAACGCTCGCATCCTCTGCATCAGCAAATCAGATTCCTGACTTCTCCCGACTACTCATGCAACCACCCTCGTATCCTCATACCTTCGCTAACCACACTTATTCGTAGCTTTGCTAATCACTCTGGAACAACACCTCGGCAACCAAACACCGTCACCTCGGCATTAAACAGACATGCACTGACCATATCGTGTGACCTCGGCTAGGTCAGCACAAAGAATAGGGGAACTCCTGACTTTTCTCTTAACCCTGATCCCCATCCTTACAAGACACCAGAAACGGACATTCCACCTATTTTGTGATATCTGCCCGACACCGTGTATATTAACAATAATCGTTGTTAAAATGCTAATCCTCGTTATTCCTTTCTTTCGCAACCAAACGCTTGATATAACACTAAGTGTAAAGAAATAGAAATAAGATGAAAGAAATGCTAGTCAAAAATGAATAATAATTGCCAATGCTTCATCAAAGGAATTCAGACAACTTAAGACTATTACGTCTGTTACTATTAAGTGTAAAGCAATAGAAATAAGATGAAAGAAATACTAGTCAAAAATGAATAATAATTGCCAATTATTCATCAAAGGAATTCAGACAACTTAAGACTATTACGTCTATTACTATTAAATGAAAAGCAATATAAATAAGATGAAAGAAATACTAGTCAAAAATGAATAATAATTGCCAATGCTTCATCAAAGGAATTCAGACAACTTAAGACTATTACGTCTATTACTATTAAGTGTAAAGCAATAGAAATAAGATGAAAGAAATACTAGTCAAAAATGAATAATAATTGCCAATTATTCATCAAAGGAATTCAGACAACTTAAGACTATTACGTCTATTACTATTAAATGAAAAGCAATATAAATAAGATGAAAGAAATACTAGTCAAAAAATGAATAATAATTGCCAATGCTTCATCAAAGGAATTCAGACAACTTAAGACTATTACGTCTATTACTATTAAGTGTAAAGCAATAGAAATAAGATGAAAGAAATACTAGTCAAAAATGAATAATAATTGCCAATTATTCATCAAAGGAATTCAGACAACTTAAGACTATTACGTCTATTACTATTAAATGAAAAGCAATATAAATAAGATGAAAGAAATACTAGTCAAAAAATGAATAATAATTGCCAATGCTTCATCAAAGGAATTCAGACAACTTAAGACTATTACGTCTATTACTATTAAGTGTAAAGCAATAGAAATAAGATGAAAGAAATACTAGTCAAAAATGAATAATAATTGCCAATTATTCATCAAAGGAATTCAGACAACTTAAGACTATTACGTCTATTACTATTAAATGAAAAGCAATATAAATAAGATGAAAGAAATACTAGTCAAAAAATGAATAATAATTGCCAATGCTTCATCAAAGGAATTCAGACAACTTAAGACTATTACGTCTATTACTATTAAGTGTAAAGCAATAGAAATAAGATGAAAGAAATACTAGTCAAAAATGAATAATAATTGCCAATTATTCATCAAAGGAATTCAGACAACTTAAGACTATTACGTCTATAACTATTAAGTGTAAAGCAATATAAATAAGATGAAAGAAATACTAGTCAAAAATGAATAATAATTTCCAATGCTTCATCAAAGAAATTCAGACAACTTAAGACTATTACGTCTATTACTATTAAGTGTAAAGCAATAGAAATAAGATGAAAGAAATACTAGTCAAAAATGAATAATAATTGCCAATTATTCATCAAAGGAATTCAGACAACTTAAGACTATTACGTCTATTACTATTAAATGAAAAGCAATATAAATAAGATGAAAGAAATACTAGTCAAAAATGAATAATAATTGCCAATTATTCATCAAAGGAATTCAGACAACTTAAGACTATTACGTCTATTACTATTAAATGAAAAGCAATATAAATAAGATGAAAGAAATACTAGTCAAAAATGAATAATAATTGCCAATGCTCCATCAAAGAAATTCAGACAACTTAAGACTATTACGTCTATTACTATTAAGTGTAAAGCAATAGAAATAAGATGAAAGAAATACTAGTCAAAAATGAATAATAATTGCCAATTATTCATCAAAGGAATTCAGACAACTTAAGACTATTACGTCTATTACTATTAAATGAAAAGCAATATAAATAAGATGAAAGAAATACTAGTCAAAAAATGAATAATAATTGCCAATGCATCATGAAAAAATTCAGAAAACGCAAGACGTCTATTAATAGACACTCGTCTAGACCCTTTCGTACTAACACATGTGCCCCCCAGAGCCCCATCCCTACTCTTACTCTATTTTTAATTTTCATTAATAAAATTCTTGATAATATCAACTTTCAACTTGGTATCTACGCTAATGACGTAACAATTTACTCCTGCCTGGATAGTAAGGCTTATCAATATGGCAGGGTCAAGATGGCAGCCGATGTTCTAAACGAACGTAATTTAACTGGAGCAAAAGATGGCTTATTAATTTTAACGCCTCCAAAACTAAACTTCGTTCCATTAATCATCTGAGAGACACCTTGCTGCCTTCCATCATCATGGCTGATGATAACCTCCAGGAAAGTGACACGTTGCACCTTTTCCGGCTCACATTCTCTGCTCATATGAATTGGAAGGACTGTATTGAATCCGTTGCTAGGTGAGCTGCTAAAAAAGTCGGTTCACTATGTCGGACGAGAAATTTTTTCTCCAGAATCTATCTTACATATCTATAAGTCTACCATTCGTCCATGCTTAGAATAGAGCTGCCATATATAGTCCAGTGCCACTCCTATTTACCTTGAGGTCTTTGATAAGATCCAGAGAAGATTCTGTAATATTATTGGTCCTGATCTGGAGTTTCGACTGCAGTCACCTTCCCACCGCTGTAAGGTTGCCTCTGTATGTCTTTTCTATAGATACTTTCATCGTAATTTTTCGAATGAGTTTATTCGCTATGGTACCTAGAGTTTTTGAATTTAAGCCCAGCACTAGAATGAGACCTCGTCAATTTACAGTGGCTAGATATAGCCGTAAATTCTATGCTAACAGTTTCTTCTATCGCACTTCTCGCTTGTGGAACTCCCTACCGAGTCCATGATTTCTGGCCAACTTTAATCTGAAAAAATTTAAATACAAGGTCAACTGCTATATACTGTCCATTATTCTCTTCGCTTTCTGTTCATCATTAGTTATTCTGTTCCAAATTCTTCCAAACCAAGTAATCCATTGTATTTAGTGGCATTACTGCCCTACTTGGGGTGATTCCGTTTAAGCAATATTACTATGAAATGTAAAGCAATAGAAATAATATTAAAGAAATACTAGTCAAAAGTGAATCTTGCTAATGCATTATCTAAGAAATTGAGACAACTTAAGACTATTACGTCTATTATAGGTAAATATAGTTTTTCGCTAAAAATAGAACATAGCATACGTCCTGGGTATGACGATAAACTACATCCGCGTCCTGGGTACGGCGACAAACTACATCCAACAGCAAGGCCTCAGATAGTGTTTTCGGGAAAAAACAAAGTTGCCAGCTATACGTTTTTGAAACAATAATGTTGCCAGATATCTGTTTTTGGAACCATAATGTTGCCAGCTAAGCGTTTTTGAAACAATAATGTTGCCAGCTATACGTTTTTGAAACAATAATGTCGCCAGCTATACTTTTTTGAAACAATGTTGCCAGCTATACTTTTTTTGAAACCATAATGTTGCCAGCTATACGTTTTTTGTAAAAAATAATGTTGCCAGCTGTACGTTTTTGAAACCATAATGTTGCCAGCTATACATTTTTGAAACAATAATGTTGCCAGCTTTGCGTTTTTGAAACAATAATGTTGCCAGGTGTACGTTTTTGAAACAATAGTGTTGCCAGCTATACGTTTTTTTTTTTTTTTTTTTTTTTTTTTTTTAAACCACAATGTTGCCAGCTATCCGTTTTTGGAACAATAATGTTGCCAGCTATGCGTTTTTGAAACCATAATGTTGCCTGCTATACGTTTGTCACTCAAAATCATTTTTGTCAAAAAGTGACCACTAAGTTTGAGATGCCGTCAAACAAAACAATTAATCAATCAATCAAGAAAATGAAGAAATTATTTGCAAAAACTGAACCAAAAATTATATTGGATTTTCTAAAAAGAATTGGTCTCTTATCAAAGATGTAGACTGATGTGTAAACAACATATCCTACCTTTTACCCTTTTGCAAATAAAATGTCCTTATGAAAGGGAAATTCTTGACTTAAACAAAAATACCTAGGATTATTTTGCAGTGTACAAGCAAATGAGCTCTAACTTGCTAAAAATGTCCCATACAAAATAGGCATTTAAAATTCATATATATATATATATATATATATATATATAAATTGGATTTGGCATTAAATAACCCACAGTGGTTGATATGCCATAAACCCAAACAAACAAACAAGAACATAGCATGATAAAAACGACCTTAAAGTTGATGAAAACAAAGTTTTATCGTCAAAATATTTATTTTATTATTAAGAAGAAAGACCAAAGTATTTTTTGATTATTTTATTAAAATTTTCTATCCTTTTTAGAACATTTTAACTTTTGTTTAAAATGCTTTATTTCTCTTTGCGTCAGCAAAACGTGTAAATATAACAAATTTTAGCCCTCTCTTTTTCTTGCAGTGACAGACATTAATTTGGAAAATCTTCTAAAAATAAAATAATTATGGGATTTTAATGTAACATTCAGAAACTATTCACAAATGATTCAAATTATTTTAAATATGTTTTTTTACGTCATGGTAAAAATATATTTTTACATCTATTATCCCTCCTACTTAACAAAGTTTATGAAAACTCTAGAAATTCAACGCTGAACATTTTAACGATTATATTAATTAAATGGAGATATCTTTGAAGAATTTAAATCATACATTTTTTAAAAAAAGAAAATCAAATTACTTGTTACCGAAAATCAGCTCTGAATTGTAACATACAACACCCAATAGAACAAAATTATTTAATTTCAAAATCTTTTAGTTGCTTTTATGAATAAGGACAATATTGTCTGAAGGCAAACAATTTTTTCGATGAAAAATGAATTTTTACAACAATTGTTTGATTTTTTCATACAATTTTACATTAAAGTTGTTAAATATTTAAAAAATAATTATCAAAATGGATCCTTTGAGGCAATGGCGTAATTAATTAGATCTATCTTTACAGTTCAAAAAACTTAAAGCTTATTATTATCTGTAAATCAACAATGTTTAAAATAGAAATTTACATTTTTTTGTATCCATAAAAACGGTTTTATTTCAAATGTACGGATGAACGTAGGAAGTATGAATACATAATGAATTTTGTACTGTTTTATAGCAAGAGTTATTAATTATTTTTTAGTTTCAAGTAACTTACTTGAAATTAAAATAAGTAGTTAATTGAAATAAATTGCTTATTTTCAAAACGAATTAAAAATACGGAAAAAATAACACATTAAAAATATATAACATTTCAAATATGAGAAGGGTACCTACAATTATTAGATGCCTATCTTATAAAAATTATATGGTCTTATTTTTTTATTATCTCAGTTATGAATTTTTTCATAAATGAGATCATATAAAAATTAATAATAAAATGATGTCGATAAAATACAAATTAATAAAAATAATACCCTAAAATTTCATGAGATGTACATAAAAATTATGAAATTTTATCTCACACTCAGCAGTTATGAAATTTAAATTTTTTTTAGTGCTTTTAATTTTTCCAGAAAGCATCTTCAACAAACGTAATGTTAAAGCTAAAGTACCAAAAATAATAAAATGCTGAATATATTTTTTACTTATTAAAAATTATAAGGTAAATAAGTTGGTTCACTTAACCTTTCAAAAAGTTAAACTAGAACAACTTCTGTTCTTCCGTACGATAACTTCCCCTCATGTTAGCTGTCAATACGTCAATGAAACAATCACTCGTCGCTTGTCAGTAGTCACCGTTTCTAAGACATGATTTCTCTTATTTTAAACTACATTTTTTCTGCGAAGAAAGTAAATAATGTTTGTTTGGAAATATATTAAATAAACTTTAAATTTTCTAATTTTACTCAAATAACTCTTGAAAAATAATTTATTTTTACAAGATTTTTAAACGGAGAATTTAAATTTTGTCCACAAATTTGTCAAAAATAGCGTCTATCATCGATTTTATGGTAATTTTGCTGACTTTTTTAACTAAAATTTCGGACGTGCTAGGAAGAATTAAAAATGGAAAAAAATACTTTGGTCTTTCCTCTTACTAATGGCATAAACATTAAGAAAAATTTTCATCAAATTTAAGTCCGTTTTTCTCATGCTATGCTCTTTTTCTTTTTTTAGCGAAACCGTGGAGTTACCTATAATATTATTAAGTTTAAAGCAATAGAAATAAGATGAAAGAAATATGAGTCAAAAATGAATGCCTTTGAAAATGCCAATGCTTCTAAGAAATTCAGATAACACTATTACTTCTATAACTAATAAGTGTAATGCATCAGAAATAATAAGAAAGAAATACTAGTCAAAAAATTAATAATAACGGACAAAGTTACTTTCAAGAAATGACAATAAAACAACAATTCAAGTGACTGATTCCGCCTACCCTGTGTATTAAAAAATAAACCGTTTGCCTTTGTAGTATATACAGCGAAGCTTACAATGTATTTTTTGTGAACATCTTGATGGTACTGGTAAATTTTCCCGTGAAAATCTTCTCACGGTTTTCATGCCATTGTTGTCGTGTTAAAAGGAATCACATTGAGATTGTGTGTGTGATATATATATATATATATATATATATATATATATATATATATATATAGAGAGAGAGAGAGAGAGAGAGAGAGAGAGAGAGAGAGAGAGAGAGGGAGAGAGAGAAGGAAAAGAATAAGATACAGAGAAACAAATGGAGAAGAAAGGGAAATGATTAAAAATTATTTTTTTCTTTATTTTCTTTGTTTTTGAACCGTTTAGTAGTGTGAGCCTTATAACCCTTCCAGCTTTGTTATTGTCGCGAGAGAAAAAGGATAGAAATTTTTTTAAAAAAAAAGCACAAGCCAGCAACACCTGAAACCACGAGGAATGCATATTTGGATAGAAATTCAGAAAGACACAATTGAATCTAACAGTTTTTTTTCCGGACAGCTGGGGTTAGAGTTAGGGCAAGTTGATTGGCCAAAGTGTTTGCCCGTCTTCACGTTCCCAAACATAAAACCGCACATCTGGGCAAAGAGACGAAAGATAAACCAATCTCTAAAATTCTTTCCATTATTCTGGACGGAAAGAAGTCCAAAAGTTAACAGGATTTGTTATCCCTTCATAACCATGGAAAGAGAAAAAATTTCATGTATGCAACAGAGAATATGTCAAAAAGGACATTTCCACGGAAAAAAAAAAACAATTCTCATTGACATTAATTGCAAAATAAGTAGCGATACTTGCGTCGATGAATTCGGTGTGAGCTTTGGTCATCGTATTCTTTCTTTTCTTCTTTTATCAAGGGATAGAAATGCTAATTAGCCGCTTCTTTATTAGGAAACATTCAGAATTCATTGACAGATCGGCCATTGCTCGTTTTGGTTGAAATTTATAAATTTTTCTCTTAAAATGATTTTTCAGGAAAGTAGATTTCTCAAGTCCAGTAGCTGTTATCGTTCTTTCTAGTACTGATAAGTTTGTTTTCTAATCTTTTATTCAAAACAGTGTAGGACGTCATCATCTTGATTATATCAGTATTTTTTCTTCGAGTTATATATGCTACCCTTTTTAGCTGTTGATACTCTTGAAAGCCCTCAAGTGACGTGATCTCTGTTATTTGGTATAGTTCTTTATGATTTTGCAGCGCCAGTCCACGAAGTTACGAGAAGGATTGTCCTCGCTAAGACCTACAGGTTTTATTCGCTCGAAACCATTTTTAACAACTGATCTGAGAAAGCGGTTGTATAGAGATCAACGGTTAAAAATGGATTCGAGCAAATAAAACCTGTAGGTCTTAGTGAGTATCGTCCTTCCCCTTACCCGCTACAGTTTAGATATTTCAGAACGAGTTTGACGCTATGCATGATATCTACAACATATTCCAGTTCTAAGCGTAAGTTTGTAGGGCACAAGGCCAAATGGGAGAATAGAGAAGGAAGATTGTGTTATTCCAATCTTCAATTTGGAAGTGCTTGCCTAGAAAATCATCATTTGAAATTGTGGTTTTTATTCGGATTCGAAGGCAAAATTCTTGGAAATAATACAGGGAAATCGTGATATTTACCAGTTTTAGCTTACTATGTGTTATATTCCGTGCTAACAGGTATATAGAATGGACAAACACGTTGGATAAACAGTAAGACGTTTATTGTAGAAACCAGTACACCAAACAAGAAAGTAATAGTTATGCGCACGGTCGTCGCAAGTCAGTACAGTTGTGCGAGTGCTGTTATCAGAAGGCCACTAGTCTCGCAGATCGACTCTGCTGTCCGCTGTCCTAACGGATACTTATAGTTGGTTACCACCTATAATGTCGCCACTCATGGAGGTGGCAGATTATTCCATTACATCACTAAAACACAATACCAAAAATATGGAACATCCAGTAAGATTCCAAGACATTATTTTCGTAATATTCTGTGAAAGTAACATACTTGATAGTGATTAATCATTGGGTTTTATCGATAACTTATTTTTAATTAGTGTTCCAATATTTGATTGTTACTATGTAATTAAAAAAGCTACAAAATATTAGGTTGGTGCAAAAATAATGTCGTTTTCTCACATATGTGAGAAAACGACATTATTTTTGCACCAACCTAATATAATATTACTGAATTTACTATAATGACTTTGTGTTATATAGGAATAAAGTGTCGTTGCCGTGAGCAAACACAGGCGATCCCATTATTGAATTAAGTGGGAACGCATAAGTCAGAATTAGCTTGCAGTCTAATTGATCTCCATTTCTAGTCTATTCTCTATTACCATTCGGATCGCTATTTCTATTCTAGCCTCTATTATTATACGGACGGCTATTCTCTACTCTATTCACTATACTATTTGACTATTCAGATCTCTATAAGGATTACTATTCGAGCGAGTATTATCGATCAAGTACTATTAGTGCTAGTATTATTCGAAGGCGTCTGACGCCATTATTGTTCAACGGCGTTACTATAGTTGTATCTCCGATTACAAAGTCTCTACTACAACGAGCATTACGAAAGTGACAATGAGTATTTGTTGACATTACAAAAGTGGCAGCGAGTGTTCGTTAACATCACATTTGTTACATTAAAGATTGAATAGGATAGATATTTTTTTTATGCTATGTTTAATCAGCGACATGGTTATATCAGTTTAGGGCCGTCATCACAGCTGGTCCGATTTGCCAATTTGTATACTGCCACTAGGTTTGTTTTTTCATCTTCATTTCCGAACAGATCATTCTGCTCATGCACATATGTCTTCCTTCAACACACATCGAGACAACCGAAATAGTTTATACTACAACTATACTAAGCAGACCTCAGTTACAGATCAAGAATGTGTTCCGCCATTTTGAATTATTATCTCTCTTCTATACTGCTTGCTCACCACGGCTAGAAAGTTCAGCGCCTCTTGATATTTTAACCATAGTCAGGAAGAGAAAAGATGGATTCATACGTTTTCCATGGGTATTTGTGCGAAAGTGAATGTAACAATCTGGACCGGAATTCGAACTGGGCTCGCCGATTTTTCATTCCGGACCTTTAATCCAGTGTTTCTCAACCAGGCATTGTTGATGCGCCCTGCAAGGTACACAACTGCGCCTCAAGTTAATAGAAGGTTTACTTATTAATTATTTTTGCATTTAAAAAATCTTTATTTTGAAAAAGCTAGAGACACCAAGCACATGGCTTCCATATCTAAGTCAAGTCTTCGTCATTTGATATTTTGAATTGGATTTTAATTTCCCTAATCTTTACTAAGGAGTGGATAATTATTTGCCTTTTGCCTTCTTCAAGGGATTTCAATCAATCGTTATCGGCTTCTGTAAGAAGAATAGCAGATTTTTTATAAGTCGCTTTAAATGAAAACTGTACCATTGAAATATACGATGTAATGTCTTAAAAAGAAATGCTTATTTCAGGAGGCCTCTTTATTAGATTTCTGTTTTCAAATTTCATGACTAATTTTTCCCTATTAAAATTCAAAGTGCGCCGCAGAGTTTTAGTAATTCTACAAGTGAGATCTGAAGTAACAATTGTTGAGAAACATTGCTCTAATCATTATACCGCCTGCACATATTCAAGGGTAACAAAATAAAAACTTTTGAGAAAAACTGGGTTAGAGTAAATAGTAACTATTAGATGCCCTGACTCACAAAAAAACATCGCCATCGATAAAGGTTAAATGCCGATGTGATGTGGCTTGAGCAATTTTTTCAAGGCTTTCTTGAAATCGCACATTAAACTCCGACCTTGTGTCACATTCTGTTGCGTTGTGTGCGCGTGGATAAATACTTACTGTGATGTTGCGAATGGAAACTAAATAAAAAAGAAAAACAAAATAAAAAGCAAGTAAATACATTGTCAATGATTTTGATATTTAAATGTATGAAAAGCAGAAAGAAAAGACATATCAGTGAGTAATTGACGGCGACATTACTGACAGAATAGCTTTATTATACATATAATCTAAAGGCACTGCTAAATATTTTATTAGGTTGGTGCAAAAATAATGACTTAATAATGTCGTTTTTTGACGTTTAACGTCAAAAAACGACATTATTACGGCATTATTTTTGCACCAACCTAATACTATAAAAATGCATTGAAAATCACATTTAGTATAGAAAAGCACTGAAAATCAGGAAGAAATGTATTGTCAGTTATCAGAATTTGATGGTAGCATTACTGACAGAAAAGGTTTAATCTAAATCCATTGCTAATGTTTTTAGTATAGTATTGTATTGGAAATCATATTAGGTTGGTGCAAAAATAATGACGTAATAATGTCGTTTTTTGACGTATTTTTTAACGTCAAAAAACGACATTATTACGTCATTATTTTTGCACCAACCTAATACTATGAGAATGTATTGAAAATACTATTATTAAAACAAAATTATAATCAAGGAAGAACAGATTTGTCAGTGGTCATGAATTGGTACTAGACTTACTAATAGAATGCATCTCTTATAGCACATTGCTAATAGTTTTACTATAGAATTCATTGACAATCATATTACTACAGAATTGCAGGCTTACGGCCACATCTCGTTGCAACACCGGCTCTCGCAGATCACCGAAATTAAGCAACATCGAGCCTGGTCAGTACTTAGATGGGTAACCATTTGGGAATACCAGGTGCTGTAAGTTTAGACGTGCGGGTGGTGCAATAGATAATGATACGCAATTGTTAATCGGAGAATCGAATTCCAATTCCAGTTGGGTGATTTATATTCAGTTACCCTTGGGAAAACGTAGGAATCCACCTCCCCAAAAAGAAATTCTTACAATCGAAAAATATTTTTCGGCTACACATAACCTGCAAAAGGTTGATAATCCATAAAAGAAACCGAATGAATCAATAAATACCAAATTACACTGAAATGAATTAAAAATCAAGAAGGAATTGATCAGGGGTCAGGTATTAATGTTAGCTTTCTTCTTCTTTATAAGCCGTGATCATGGCTCTCCACAATTTCAAGTCCTACGTAGATCTTTAATAAATTTTGTCTTCTTGTTATTTCTCCTGAACTATGTTCTGCCATGCATTTACTCAAGCTCGCTAGGTAGGTTACGCATTTTTCCTGTCCTCTTTCCTTCAATCTGTCATGAGAGTATAAAATTTTCTAAAACCTCTTCCCCCATTATGTGCACTAGCAATTTCAACTGTGTCTTCCTGATGATAAGTATAAGTTTCCATTTTGTTTCCTTTTTCTCTAAAACTTCGTCGTTTCTCACATGTTCGGTCCATGGTATGCTCATATCTTTCTGTAGAACCACATTTCTTTTGAATCTAGTCTCTTCTTCATTTTTGAGGAGATTGTCCGGCATTTACTGCCTTACAGGAGGACAGATATAACATAAGAGTTCAATACTCTTTTCTTTGTTTCTAAAGATAGTTTTATGTTTCTTAATATTCTGCTTAGCATTTGGAAGGCATCTTTGGCTATTCCAATACGCTTTTGGCTTTCAGATTTTCCGTCCTCTGTTAAAACACATGCCAGATATTTAAATTTTTCTAATTGTTTGATTTTGGTATCTCCGGTTTGTAATTTGCATGTTGGGCTCACCCTTTTGCTAACAACCATGCATTCTATTTTCCTGCGGTTGTTGATGTTTAGTCCTTTCTTCTCGCTTTCCCTCACTACATTCTGTGGTAGTTTTTGAAATACGACTTTTATACGATTCGAAATTGCAGAATAATGAAAAAGCATAGAAAAAGACAATGAAGAAAACAAAAGATTATTTAGCGTTTAATGACCATAATTTATTGCCAAGTGTCTTAATTCTGAGTTAGTTGATTCCACCCCCTTTAGCGAAATGATTAAAAATGTTATTTCCAGGCGTTGGAGTCTGGCTCTTCCGTGACGAGCGTTTACGCGGCGTATTTATTTCTCGATAAACAGATGTCACTGTGTACCGAAAATTTATATGGCATAAAGGAGTAATCATTTTATCTACGTGACCATGTGGTTTGCGTTAAAACCATCTATAGTTCTTGGACAATCTTGAAACGGTGACCGTATTAAAGCTACAAGAGTATAAACTTGGCATAATGTTATTAATAAAGAAAAAAAAATAGTTCCTGTTGTTTTTCTTTTGGTAGAGGCAAATAGTTACGCTGGAATGACAACGCTATAAAAAGAAAGTTACCAAGTGGACACATGGAAGTTATTTGTGACTGGGGGCTTGTTGCGACCGCATTCCATAAAAACTGTCACGTGATCTTTTGATTAATGAAATTCAGCAAAGTTACAATAGGAAGTTTTTCAGAATATAAAATGGTTCCAAACTTCATTGTGTCCCTGGCAAGATTTCTCTAGGCAGAAAAATAATAAATAAGCAAAAAAAGGCTTACTTCGAGAACGATTCGATAACTTCCCCGAGAACACTTATATATATATATATATATATATATATATATATATATATATATATAGAGAGAGAGAGAGAGAGAGAGTGAGAAAGATAGATAGATAGAGAGAGAGAGTGAGAAAGATAGATAGATAGAGAGAGAGAGAGAGAGAGATAATGATAATATTAGTGGTAAATACACGCATACATATGCCAAATATATAAATATATATACATATTAGGTTGGTGCAAAATAATGTCGTTTTCTCACATAGGTTACTATGTGAGAAAACGACATTATTTTTGCACCAACCTAATAGATGCATACACATACATATATATTTTTAGAATAAAAAATTTCAAGAGGATAGAATCCAGGTAGAACTCATAGTCCAGGACAGAGTAAGGATATAATAAAAGGCTTAAACACTAATATTCCATGGTCATAATTTATTCCATTGGAATCGTAAATACGCAATTGGATCGTATTTATATATATATATATATATATATATATATATATATATATATATACAGACACGCACGAATATATATATATATATATATATATATACATACAGACACGCACGCATATATATATATATATATATGCAGACACGCACGAATATATATATATATATATATATATATATATATATATATATATATATATATATATATATATATATATATATTAGTTCTATCTCTGATATTGAGCGCTTTCTAATAAGTACCGCGCATATAATATATAAATAATTATACACATATATATATATATTTATTTATATACACACACTTTTCACACACACACACACACACACACACATATATATATATATATATATATATATATATATATGCGTTCGTGTGTGTGGTGCCTGAATGATTCATTGTTTCCCTGGCAAAGCATTGTATTTAAGCAGAAAAATGATAAACAAAAAATCTTGCTTGATAACGATATTATCATCACACACACACACACACACACACACACGAATATATAGGTGTATGTGCGTGTGTGTGAGTGTTTGCGTGTGTATGTGTGTGAGTATATATATACATATATGTTAGGTTGGTGCAAAAATAATGACGTAATAATGTCGTTTTTTGACGTATAACGTCAAAAAACGACATTATTACGTCATTATTTTTGCACCAACCTAATATATATGTGTGTATATATATATATATATATATATATATATATATATATAAAGATTTGATCGTCATCACATACATCCCATACTCGCACACACGGACTCATACACACACACACACACACACAAATATATATATATATATATATATATATATATATATATATATATATATATATAAACATGCACACATATATATGTGTATTTGTATGTGCTTTTGGTAACAGTCAGCTCGTTATATATATGTGTGTGTATGTGTGTACATGCGTGCTGTGTGTGCCGTGTGTATTAACAGTTGACTCGTTATATATATGTGTGTGCTAACAGTCACCTCGTTGTATGCATATGTGTGTGTCTGTGTGCTGTGTGTGGTGCCAGTCGACTCATTATGGAGCAAGAAACTTTTCAGCTGGTTATTTTTTGTGCCTAGAAATGATGCCAGGGAAACAATGAATCATTGTTCAGCTGGTAATGACCTGGCCTGTCGACGAGATGATGGGTAAGTCCTGAGAAGGATTTACATGTACATTGATGCTGGAAGGGGTTAAATTGACTGTTGAATTGTTGTTACGGGAAAAAATTGGTGCGTGGGTGCCAGGAACCTGGTCATTTTGGTGCGACGTTTTAGATCATCTGAGTCTTTGACAGTCTTATTATATTCCTCACTGAGTAACAGCTTTCAATAGGGTAATGAATTATATATATATATATATATATATATATATATATATATATATAGGGGGGATTCTACTGTTATTCCATTATGGCCAAGAACCACTCAAGGTAGAGGATTACTGAATGAGTTGGTTGAAAGGGTGTAAGAGGATAAAAGAAGTGCATATTATAAAGGTATTATTTAATTTCATCATTTTGTTGACGGATCTTTTTAGGGGCTCCTTGGTGTTTTTGTTTAATTTGGTAAATTTAGATGTCGTCGATGATGTGTTGCAATTTTTATGGCAATCTGCTTTGTCCAAAACGTATTTCTTAGCTTTGTCAGCTCGTCAACAAACTGATAACATCAAAATATGTCCACGTTGTTTCCCCCCAAAAAATTCAAATCATCGGAGACTACCAACCAGGATACCTATACGGAAATAAAATTGGATACCCACTACGACCCATCATTTTCCAGATCCTCACCCCTATTTACGAGCTATCAAAATTCGATAACGATATCTTTATTCCATATCTATCTACCAATTACGGCATCACATCAACCCACGAATTCCTTTAAATTCTAAAATTATAGAACCAAACCAAAGTATTTTAGCGTCACTTGACGTTGAAAATTTATTTACAAACGTGCCAGTCGATCAAATCATCGCCATAATTGTTAAACGTGCCAGTCGATCAAATCATCGCCATAATTGTTAACTCTGTGTATACAAATAATTCCATTCCACCTCCATCCATCAAACCAAATATCCTCAAAGAATTATTGCATGCCTGCTCAGCCAAAGTCCCTTTCCACGATCAGAATGGCAATATCTACACCCAAACTAATGGTGCTACTATGGGAAATCCTCTCAGTCCGCGCTTCTCCAACTACTACATGTTCCTACATATTTAAGCATGTCACTAAAACCAAAATATGTTTCCTATGTAGATATTTTTATTTTAGCGAAAAACAAACAAGAAATCTCAAAACAACAGTCGAAAAAACTCTGCCCATAAATTTACCTATGAACTGAGTCAAAAAATAAACTTCCATTCTTAGACGCATTCACCACTTCATTATATAAAAACCCACTGACAGAAACTCTTGCCACATTCATTTTAAGAGTGAATTCCCACTTAGATATAAAATAGCAGCCATAAAAATTCCTGAAGAGAGCTCACGAGAATTCATCCTCTCGTTCACTTTTCCTTAAAGAACTCAATAATGTAAAATAGACACTAGTTAATGGCTTTTCTAACTACTTCATCGAGAACCAGATTAGACTATTTATTTCTAAAGTATAACAATACTGAACATACAAATAAAAACAATAACATTAATATTTGCAAAAGCCAAATACATATCAACTAAAAGCAAGACGAATTTTCTATTAGATGTATCATAATGAAATACACAACCCCAGTCGACCTGAACAAGAAAATTAAATTATCTATTACAAAATTTTTTTAAATAGTTAACCTTAACATAAAAATAACAACAGACCTGTTAAATCAAAACTACAAAGAACAGTATTATTTACGAGTTCAAATGCCCCTTAAAGAACTGTTCCTGATTAAACCAAATTCATAAATATTTTCATTGGTCACACTACTACGTGCCTATCTAGACGACTTACGTTACAACTACCCGAGCATAGCTCCATTAGGACTCATTTAAACAGAAAACTACCACACTCCATTCGAAAAATACTAGTAGAAAATAGAAGTATAAGTCTCATTCACGTATTTCATGTAAGATGCGCAAATTTTATTTCCTCGTTGGCGTTTCGCTACTCTCACACGAGCATTAACAAGACACCCGAAAAAAAAGTGGAGCAAAGCATCAACAAGGAATTTAAACATCAAATTGTCGCCATTTTAATTTCGCGCATGAACATTTTCTCGACTACTCAGTACAGTAAGGTCAGATGGCATCTTCTGTGAGAAAATAAGTAACATGACTCAATTCACTCCACCAGAAATTTGGAAACGTCATGCGGAACTGCTTGGCCTTCGCTTAACAATATGTATAGAAGCCATGTAATATATTTTCGCATTCTATTTATTGAGAACTACCACAATATAGAAGCTATACATCCTGTCATGAGCACGGTTGACGCTAGACTCCTGGAGAGACACACATTGTGCCTTCTTGGCCTTAGGTTTTCACCTGATTTGAAGTGGCGCGACTACATCGAATCAACAGCTGCATCTACTGCAAGGAAATTTGGGTCACTGTGTCGTACCAAAAATATTTTCTCAGCAGTGTTCATCTTGCATATTTACAAATCTACCATTCCTTCGTGCACTGAATACAGCTGTCATATCTGGTTTGGTGCTTCTGCTATTCATCTTGAGGTTCTTGATAAAATCCAAGTCAAGGATATGTAATGTAATCGATCCTGACATGGCATCACAACTTCAGTCACTTTCTCACCGACGTGACGTGGCTTCCCTCTGTCTTTTCTACAAATATTTTCATAGCAACTGTTCTGTCTAACCTTCAGTATTTGTCTATATTTCCGAGATGAGGTATTATTTACACTATTTACATTATTCGGACTATTGTCCTCATCTTTGTCGCCATACTTACACAAGGACACATGTCACAGTGGATAAAGGCGTTGGTTAGATTCAGTGACAGGACCCAAAGAGTGTGAGTTCAATACCCGGTTAAGGCAGTGGAGAACTTGAAGAGAGGAATTAACAGGGGATAACTGACAACTGACATCCATTAAACATGGCACGTAGAAGTAGAACAGTCTACCCCGGTGAGCGAAATGGGGGGTTCAGTTCGACATTCCAACCACCTGAAGAAGGCCAGAACATTGTAATAAATATAGCGACAAAGATGAGGACAATAGTTCGAATAATGTAAATAGTGTTCTGTCGAACTTTTTTAACCTGCAGCTCCGACTACGTGAATTTAAGCGTACTACTAGATTGGCATCTAGGTACCACCGGTTTACTGCTGAAATAGCTAAATGCAACCGCCACTTGTAATGTAACAGTTTGTTTTCCCGCACTTCTCGCCTGTGGGACTCCCTTCCGTTTACTTGCTTCCCTATCTTTTCTCTCACTTTCACTCCCTGTAACCCCTTGTATACTAGTGGCATTTCCGCCTTGCTTGCAATGAAATAATTAAAAAAATAAACTTCACATTGTTTCCTTCTGTAATTGATTATGCATTTTTTGTTAGTGTAACGTTACTAGGCAACCTATTTACAAAGTTACAAGGTAATATTGTACATACTTTGTGGGGAGAAAAAGGTTTTTATAACCACTGTATAACTTTGGAGAAACGTTGTAGCCACGCCATTCTTTAGCTCGGTGTAGCCCTGAACGTAAAATACCATCATTTTGCCGTCTTGAGTATGAATATAAGCTACACCCGGTAGTAACGCTTCTGATCGGGAGGTTTTGAACAGTGTGAAACCAATTCTTAATTGATGTTGTTCCCAGGTACACCCTATCCAGGGGTGGTAGCACCTGTTAGAGTCCCAGCTATGGGCAAATAGTGAATCCTTAAATTGGGGTCAAAAAACTGAAAGTATAAAAAGTATATTTTCATAGTAAAAAAAATACGGCAATAGATTTAAAAATAAATAAATTACCAGTAACAGAGTTTTGTAAAAAGAAAAAAGAATTAACCAAGCTTCCAAGAATGTAAAATTTTGCTATTAAATAGACCATAGGGTGTTGATATTTCATTAAACAAACAAAGAAATAAACCAATATTTACCTATAAACACAAATATAATCGACTAACTTTTACGTATATTATCAAGTATAAACAATCAACAGTTACCTGTAGACTCGATTATAACAACAACAAAAAAAAACTTATGTTGCCATTAAATAACCAAAAAAAGTTGATTTGTCGTGAAATTCACCAATCCATGTAAACCCGACTGAAATTGGTCTCCGATACCAGTAAGTAGGCACCCGTTTATCTCGCGAGATAAGGGTAGCACCCTGTTTGCTCAAATTTCAGTCGTTTGGTGGTGAGACTGGAGTGATCTCTCTAGGGCACAGAAGTCCGTACATGGAGTCCGTCCGCTGCCCAGGCTCCACACTCACACTCACACCCAACTGTCGGCCGTACCGACAAGATCCAATGGAATACAGGACATATACATCTGGGGCCAGCTTGACTGCAGGACTTCCGGTAAGTAGTCGCTATATGAAATGTAAGACAAATGGTTATTAGTTATATTTTTTATTTTATTTTTCTCTGACTTTTTTTTGGTTCGTATGATTAGCTGACTTAAGCATAAATTTAATTAAAAAAAAACCGTGCTTGCAAAGGTGTTTTGTTTGCAGTGTTCCCCTGGCACTTACATTGAAGTAGTCTTTACAGTAATCTCTGCTCTTTAAAATAGCTCTATTTGTTGACTGTCACATCAGTAGAAATAGAACAACGATTATCTGATGTGCTGCCAATGGCGGGAGTTAAAAAAAGAAAAAAAAAAACAAAATTTTCGAGCACATAGGGAAAATAAACAAAGTATTAGAAAAATAAACATTTGAAATAAAAAGCAAGTCTGGTAGGTTAAAAAAAAATTAAAACAAAAAACAAAACTCGTTCCCAGTAAAACAGCAGAGCATAAGGTATAGATAAACATTCCATAAATTCGGAAGGTACTTGACAAAGCACAGAGCAATGGAAAACAAAAATTACCCTGGACTGCCACCACCTTCCCGCTCATAAAACTTAGAGCGAAGCATACAACGAAACTGCGAACAAATGTGGTCGACACATTTACCGGCAGATGCCGATAGTCGGCATTCGACAATGGACTTCGCATTTGCCTTTCTTGCCAAATCTTTCCGAATGTATCATCCTGTTCTTTCTTTCTTTTTTTCTTTTTGTTTTTTTTTTGTTTCTTGGGGTTTTTTATTCACAAAGGTGACAAACAAAAAACACTCAGGACTGCTGGGTTTTTTCTATTTACTTCGTGGCCCGTTTGCATATTGTTTTTATATAGTATTTCTTGCATCGACCACTTCAAAGACAAAACGCAGAATGAAACATTTTGTACATGATTAGGTCCGTCTTTCTGACATCGTGTGAACTGGATTGAATCAAATGAACTGCGCTGCAGATGTTATAAGTTCCTGCCATGTCTTTGGTGTTGCATATTAGATAATATATAGAATTCGTGGTGGGGCAGGATAGAACTCCAGAACAGAAGTTCAGTCTATGTTTTTCTTTTGTTTTAATCATTTCATCACAAGCAAGGCGATAAAGCCACTAAGACACGAGCAAAAGGAAAGAAATTGAGAAAACCTTCTGAAGACAGTGGACAATAAAAGATAAGTATTCAAGCAAATGGCGACTGAATTTGAAGATCCTAGTTGGTAGGAAAGCAGTAATCTGGAAGAGCGGGAAGTGAGAGAGAAGAAAATCTTAACGTAGAACTTAGTGACATCTAGCAAGTTCAACAGTGAAGTGATGAGACGTAACTGCCAATCCAGTACCACATTTAAATTCGTGAGGTCAAAGTGACAAAGAGGGAGGCTCATCAGAGAAATTACCAAGCAATCGTTTTTATAGAAAAATCAGAGGGAAGCTACGTTATGGCGTTGGAAAAGTGACTGCAGCCGAGATGACCGGTCAGAACGAATATAAAAATATATATATATATATATTATATATATAATTAGGAAAAGACTTTGACGGGTTTCTTTGATAAAGCAGAGCCATCAGAAAACTGATTTTATTTCGATCAAATTCAAAACTAAATCCTGTCTTCTGACGACGATCTTACCTGCGAAACATTTCAAAATAAGAGTTATCACAATTGTCTTGAATGTGTATATATATATATATATATATATATATATATATATATATATAATGAAAATCTTGGTAATCCGTATAGATAATTCCAAGAAGGATGGAATCCGGAGAGCTCAATGTTAAATCAGAGCGAATAAATTAAAGAATATATATATATATTTTTTTTTTAAATTGTTAACTTAATTTAAATTTAAATATACCAGTCTTTAACTATTAATAGTAATAATAATATTAACGAAATTCCTTTAATAATGAAGCACTTCAAAAGTCACCTAAAGTTAAACTTTAACTGTGAAATCAAACTAAAATCTAAATAAATTTCAAATATTAAAATATAGGTAATGATTGATAAATGTATGTATATATAACTTATGTATGAAGATAGATGAACATTTGTGTATATTTTTACACGTGTGTCTATGTGTGTATTTGCACATGTAAATAAACGTATGTATATATGGATTTGCATGAATACGTTTGTGAGATATAAGAAGAAAACAAAATCTTTAATATTACCCTCAAATATTATTCAATAATGAAACCTAAACCTTAAGTTTACCCATATAATAATTAAGAAAAATTGCATTCATAAATTAGATTAAAAGTAAAACTAATAAAGATGTTACCGAAAATTTTTTTTTACAATATTAAGGAAGTACAATTGGTCGAGTAAATAAACTATTATAATTTGAAATATTTCTTTAATATGTTCTCTATAAACGTGCTCATAAAAATAGTAGTTAACTTATATTAAGTCCCTAAACTATATACTTAAAAAATTAAATATTTAAACGGATAACAAATATCAATCTTTTTTTTCTTTTTTTTTTTTTAGACATCTAAATTTCTATCAAGCATTGAAATCTATCATTTACTTAAATTTGTTAAAATTACAACCTCTTTCGATTTACTTCCCTCTCCCCCTCTCTCCTTGCCGTAACACTCATTTGTATATATCTGTATTACTGCCTTCGGTCTCCTCTCTCTTTTCCATTTTTCCTTTTCTTTTTTCCCTACTCCCCTCACATTTCTATATATCATTTCCGTTACCCATCTAAATAGGTCAAGGTCTGGTCACTCCTCCTACCCCAATGTAAAGCACGCTTAAAAGAGATATGAAATTAACCCCTCCCTATACTCTACCTTGTCTCTTTAACTACCCCCTCATCCCACCCCCCTGTTAAATTACAAAAATTACACTACCCATCAATTTTCAATATCTTTTTTCCTTTCATTTCGTTGTTGGAAGTGTTACCTGATGATCCGGAGTCCTTTAAAAGGATTTTGGTGAAATAAATTATTGTAATGGTACCTTAAAGTGATCTGTTTTTCATTAAATATTTATATATATATATATATATATATATATATATATATATATATATACGTATCCAATCAAAATATCCTACTGCAATTCCCTTTTACACACTTTAGCGTCAAGAATATTTGCCACACATATTTAAATATTATCTGTTAATTCATTACACGTAACACGTATCTCAGCAATGAAATAGCCCAACACAACATACAATTAATCTGTGTCTCTTTGTTTTTTATCATTTTTTAATTATTTCTATCCTGATCTCTGATGGAGTTTTTATAAACTGAAAAAAGTTAGATTAAGATCTGTTTCCTACTTTTTCGCTTTCCTCTCATTTTGTCACATTCCTATTCATAATCTATCTATCTATCTCATTTTGTCACATTCCTATTCATAATCTATCTATCTATCTCATTTTGTCACATTCCTATTCATAATCTATCTATCTATCTATCTATCTATCTATCTATCTATCTATCTGTGCGTATAAGTGTGTGTGTGTGTGTGTGTGTGCGTGTTTGTAGAATATATAATCGTATCCTAAACAAAAGTGAAGATGATGAGACAAAGTGGAAAATTTTATTAACGACGCGTTTCGCCGGGGAGCCTATGTTCTCTTTGGCTTGCTCAGGTTAAAATGAAAGAAAAATAAATCTGTATGTGAGAAAATGCCTTAGGATATCTAAGGATAAGTGGGAATCATAAATCAAATTAGTTACCTTGGCTTATCACCTCACAATGTGCAGACCTAGAAAATGTCTGTCTTCCTGTATGAGTATGTGTATGTGTGTGTGTTTATCTTTATCTGTGTTAGAGCCATTTTAAATCAGATATTTTTTTTGTTATATATAGATCATTCACTCCTCTAGTTCACTACTACTAACAAGCATGAACTTTTTGTACTGATCATGAGTATGCTGGTCGAAATTATTTGAGAAACCTAATTAAAAAATAAAACAAAAATTTTAATATACAAACCAATTTTTACTGTCAAAGACATATGTATATATACATATAATATTTTCATCGTTCAAGACACACACACACACACACACACACATATATATATATATATATATATATATATATATATATACTAGCTGCATGGCCCCGCGTTGCCCGTGCTTGATTCAAAAATAGTACGACTCATACAGCAATCGCTATCACTTGACTTAAAATATTTTTGCCCTTCCTTGCCTTTAAAGGAGTGCCCTTTGCCATACTGATGTTGCTACATGCCTTACTTCTTGCCTATCTCACACTGCGAATTTTTTCTAAGCTCTATACTAAACATTAAATCTGTTACGAAAAAAGAACTAAACAAAATGAACACAAAACGATCAGCTTTAAAAAAGGACTCTGGAAACTGGAAAAATCGAATGAAAAAACAAAAACACTTTTTCACACCCAACCCAGTTCTGCGGAATCAGAATCAACGTTGAGTTTAAGCAAGGGAATGAGCCAATTGGAGTAAAGTGCCTTGCAGATTTAAATTTTCCCCACTTTTGACGAATGCAGCTATCGATTTTTTTTTTTGCATACTAGCATGCTAGTTAATATTCGTGTCAGTTAGCTGTTGGCTCTCACGCTGGCTAATATAATCTTCCTGCCTATTCGTGGCAGCCAGCTATTGGCTCTCACTCTGGCCAGTAGAAAATGGCCGCAACCTACATGAAAACTGCCGTAGAAGCATGAAAAAATCGATTATTTCCACTACAGATGGGAGTTGGGAAATGCCTTCCCGCTAACTTGGAGCATGTGCATGTAAATTTTGGTGCAAATCCGTCGAAAATTGCGGCCGTGCATTCGTTACACACACACACTCACACACACACATCCTGCCTTATATATATATATATATATATATATATATATATACACACACTTGCACACATGTGTACATACATACATATCCACCTAGGCATGCGTACATATACATGCCAATCTATATATATATATCTACACATACCGCACACATACATGCATATATATGTCATGTGCGTACGTGTAGAATGCTGTGGTTATTTGTCCTTTTCATCGTTGTTTTCACTTTACACTCACTCCTTAATCTTTTCTCTATTTTTCTTTTGTTCCTTTTTTCATTCAGTTGTAGCCATTTCAACTTTCGGTTTTCTAGATATATTTGGGGGTCAGTCAAAAGTAGCGCACAAATTAATATTTGTTTAGCAGATTAATTATTTACACGTTCGTCAGAAGGTTTAAATATAGAATTTTCTAGAAATGGATTCGTCTCTAATATACGATTTACTGTCCGGCACTCTCCGCAGATCTTAGACCTTCAGATTTATTTCCTTCGAGATTATGAAAAACTATGCTTATCGTGTGAAAACCTCATACAGTTCGAAAAGTGAAAGTTCAAACCGCTAAAAAGTTTGAGGAAATTGGTATCGAACTCCCCGAGAGATTGTGCGCCATTCTGTGCCCTGATTGTTCACGAACGAGAGCACTTTGACCATTGTAATAGTAAGAGCTTGATGTAGTTCCTTAATAATTTCTCTCAGATAAATGGTTACATAAATAAGTTTTTCATTGATTATTACCTTCTTGTTCACTGTCATCTTATTCTAAATATCATGTCCCTTCAAGACTTGGGCAATCATGGCTCACCACAATTTTATGTCCTTTGTAGTGCTTAATAAATTCTGACTTTTTGCTATTTCTCCTAAACCCTGTTCTGCCATCCATTTACAGAAACCAATACACTGTTTCCTCTGCCCCTATTGTTTTCAATATGTCTTGTGAGTGTTAAATTTTCCAAGCATTCTCTCCCCGTTATATCTCCTATAAATTTCAACTGTCTTTTTCTTGTTAAGTGTCCTTTTTGATTCACTTTTCTCTAAAACTTTGCTATTTCTTACTTGCTTAGTTTATAATATTCTCAGCATCATTCTATAGAATCACATTTGTGTTGCCCCAAGTCTTTTCTTCTGCGGTGAGAAAATTGTTCCGTATTCACTGCCATATAACGGGACAGGTATTACATAAGAGTTCAGTACTCTTTTCTTCTCTTCTAACGACATTTTCCTGTTTCATAATACTTTGCTTAGCTTTTGGAAGGCCTCTTTCTATATCACAATGCGACGTTGGAATTCTGTGTTGCAGTTTCCGTTTTCTGTTAAAAGACTTCCCAGGCATTTAAATTGATTACTTGCTTGATTTCGGTATGTAGAATTTGTAAATTGCATGTTGAACAAGTGTTATTATTGGCTAACCCTGTATGCATGTGTGCACACGCACACACGTGTGTCTGTGTGTATGGATAAGTGCATTTATATAGTACCGTATAAAAGTCTTTGACAAATTTAGACTATTATAAATTTCTAACCATTGCCAGATTCTTAACTAAACTTCGCGTCTCGTCTTCTTTCCGATGAAACATTGGCCTAATTAGAATTATTTCTATATGTATTTGTCATTTTTCTTAGAGAGAATGCCGTGAGAAACCCAGACAGAGGCCGTGTTTTGAAAATTAAAAAAAAAATGTTTTATTTAAATTTATTACATAATTTTAATTTCCAGAACTTACTGTACATTGTTAATATTTCGTATGACTTCAATTTTACATTAGTTGCTTCAGTAAAAGGAGACTTATACGTAAGAAAGAGAGAGTTGAAACTTTTAGGGCACAATGAGATAAATGTCTTGGAGAATTTGACTCTCACAGGACATTTTGAAAGCAAGAGAAACAGAGCAAAGCAGCGCGTAACCTACCTAGCGAGCTTGTGTAAATCGTTGGCCGACAAGACAGAATTTACTAACGGCTACTAAGGACAGGGAATTGTGGAAAGCCATGAAAGGACACGTACATAGAAGAAGAAGAATTTGAAGAAGAAGAAGAAGTTGAAGAAGAAGAACGTACCAATGATAGGATACGTAAAGTCCTTTATCATCTTCACACCTACGAGTTACCATTCTCTGTGATTGAAAACTCAGAACACTTCACAATTGCGTGGATTCCACGGACGAACTCCTCTTTGTTCTGTATGCATTTGCTTGATGAGCCAGAACCCTGAGCTGGCCAATTTTTCCAATTCAGGAATACCTTTATCAGCTAGGATAGGCTGCACACAAGCTGTAATATGGAGCACTGTCATGCTAAAAATCGTTAGTTTGGTATTAAACTTTTAGCAACTGGATGTGTTGGGTACTATTAGGTCGGTGCAAAAATAATGACGTAATAATGTCGTTTTTTTACGTATTTTTTACGTCGAAAAACGATATTGTTACGTCATTATTTTTGCACCAACCTAATAATTAAGCTACCGCGAATTTAACTACATTTACCCGAAGATTCCTTTTTTATGTCTCCTCAAACTCTGACGTCTAAAACTTCACTAATTTCGTTGTTATTGAAGTGATATTCCAAACGTAGTTTAGATGTGACACAAGGCCAAAAGTAAGGAGCACCAAGTGAGGATCGAATTCACTACTCAGTCGTAATTGCTCTAGAGAGACAAGCTTGCTAACCATTACACCGCCTCGTGGTGCCCTCATTGTTATTGTATAGCGCGTATTGCTTTGCTATCATGTAGGTCTCCTGACAACTTCTCGCTACATCGTTGAATTGGATCTCATTCTAAGCATAGCTGATATCACTTTGGCAATATTAATCTTGCTTTTTCTCTAATGTTGGATCCTTAGCTGAATGGTATATCTTCAGTCTATGTTTCCGAAGGATGCGCGTAGTGGTATCTACTAACACCAAATTGGGAACGATCCCTATCTTGAAGCCATCCTATACTGCAGCTGTGGAAGGTGACTACGTCTTGATCGACCGAAAACGTTTAAGTATCTTGTAATTTTGAGAAGATTTCTGAAATGTTGTTGCTTGTAATGTTAAGTTCCTTAGCTATTTCTCGCTGGCTTATATTCTTGGTAATCTTTATCAGCGTTCGGGTTTCCTTGGAAATTTTTATGATTACAGGCTAATGAAAGAATGCAAGAATTTGATGCAGGAGTTTTCAGTTTATGTAGGAAAAGATGGTACATTCCCACCAGTAATATGCAAAAGTTTTATGCACAACAACAGAAGATAAAAAAAAAATTAGACGATCGAAAACTTTCTTGGCCATTTTTAGGGTCACCTCTCGTCTTCGCTCCTCATTCAGAACGCCTGCTACGAAATATAATAATTAAATAAATAAATAATAATAATAATAATAATGAAATAATAATATTTCATCTATCGAAAACGCGAGGCAAGACATCTATTGATAAGCTGGCAAATATAAAAAATCTGCAATAGTTATAGGCGCGTGACCGAGTGCTTAGAACGATCACTTATTTTATCATGAGTCCAGTGTTCGAATCTTAGCATGGACGATTCTCCAAGAAGGTGACTTTCTGATATCATTGTCCTGGGGAGGCAAAGTTGTATGGATTCAGTTGGATCTTTTCTAATTGATCTCTTTAGTTCTAAGTTGAAATGATAATCCCTCTTCCTGTTATGACCTCCTGATCCAGTTTTCCTCTCTACTGTTCCGTCATTTTTAAACTTATTCACCGTTCTTTGCAAAGTGCCTGAAAAACACACCACAGGTCGACGCAAGACTTTTGAGTGAAATTAGGTAGACGGAACTGTTCAGAAGCCGTCGATGATTGTGCCAGCACATAAGTCACTGAGAGTTTGGGCCGAGAGATCTTGTTCAAAATACTGACCATTTCAAATTATGCGCTTTCTCCCAGAAATTATGGTCTGCTTTGTATATGTATATATATATAAACAACAGAACAGACGTCTGTAATAGGATTTGGCTCGATGCTCTGGCAATTTAAATAGTTTAAAGTGGTCTACTGTACATACCAAATGAAAACATGTGGGTGGGATATTTATCTCATTCATGTTCCCTGGAGTGGAGCCATTTTGAAAGAGATTTCTGAATAGGCAAAGATTATGTAAGTAAAGAAATTACTCCCCTGGGCTTCTATGCAATTTATGGTTTATAACTCTTGTGGTAAGAGCCTGTTACTATCCTTTATGTCATAGCAGAAACTCCTTTTTCATGTGCCAAACGTCTTATGGATTGAGTTGGATCTTTTCTAATCGATCTCTTTAGTTCTAAGTTGAAATGATGATCCCTCTTCCTGTTGTGACCTCCTGATCCAGTTTTCCTCTCTATTGTTCCCTCTTTTTAAAACTTATTCACTTCGTTCTCTTGATGGTTCCTGGATGAATTTCAAGATGGAAGCCAGAGAATGAATGGTACAATTACTGAAGGCCTGAATTATCTGTTTTTGTTCATTTGGGAAGACAGTGGGTCGAGCGCAAAACGATTTTAATCTGTTTTCTTTTTAACTTAATAGCACGAAGGGTTTTACAGTGATCCATACGACAAATGGTGTCAAGATGGTTAAACGTCTTATCTGAAAACCTAGAAAAAAGAAACTCAATTGGTTTAGACTTTTTTTTAGATATTAAAAATTTTGTGGGATGAACAATTATCCCATGTTGTTACACGAGTTGGACAATTTTGCTGTTACACGATTTGGACAATTTTGCTGTTACACGATTTGGACAATTTTGCTGTTACACGATTTGGACAATTTTGCTGTTACACTCAGTATATGTGTACATTCAGTCCAAGCCAAGTCAAAACAGAGGCTAAATCTTCCGTATACTACTTTTAAGGAAACATTAGACACTGACCGAACAGCCGGTACTACTGTCGGTTGTAATTTATAAAAGATTTTTCTTAAAACAATTTTTCAGGAAAATAAGTTGCTCATGTCCAGTAGCTGTTATTGCTCTTTCCAGTATTTATGGAAGACTTCCTTGCCTTTTGTTTGATGCAGCGTAGAGAGTCAGTATACTTATTATGTCATCATTCTTTCGTCCAGTGCTATCCATTTTAGTTATTGCTGCTGTTGAAATTAATGGGGTTTCTGTTATTTGGTACAGATCTTTATTTGTGATTCTGTAGTGTCATTCCGCGAGGTTCGAAGGAAAAATGCTCCTTGCTGATTACTTACGCGTTCCGCTTGCAAGAATACATTCATGATAAGTAGTCCTGGGTAAATGTCTAGAAGGAAAAGAACATGATACACTTGTAGTGACTTGTCTAGCTGAGTATTGAATACTACTATCACCACTGACACAGTCGAGTTAAGTGTTAGTCTTACCAGACCCCACATCACAACAATAACTGAAAAAAAGAGATTTTTCACTAATACTTAAACGAGAACAGAGATTACTTTTTGAATGGCTCTCTTATATAACGACATCTCATTAGTTGCTGCTTTTCATATTCTACCGCGATGCTTTCGGCACAGCACCATAATTCGTGATGTACTCAGCTATATTCATTCATATATTTACAATATTCGAACTATTGTCCTCATCTTTGTCGTGATATTTATCACAACGTTTCGGCTGTTGTACGCTCCGGCCTTCTTTAGGTGGTTGGAATGTTGAACTGAACCCTTTATTTTGCTCACTGGGGTAGACTGTTCTAGTTCCACGTGCCATGTCTAATGGATGTCGGTTATCAGTTATTTTCTGTTAATTCCCTTCTCAAAGTTCTCCACCGCCTTATCCAGGTATTGCACAGTGGATAAAGGAGTTAGTTAGATCCAGTGACAGGACCCAAAGAGTGTGAGTTCAATACCCGGTTAAGGCGGTGGAGAACTTTCAGAGGGAAATTAACAGAAGATAACTGATAACTGACATCCATTAGACATGGCACGTGGAACTAGAACGGTCTACCCTAGTGAGCAAAATAAAGGAACCAGTTCGACAATCCAACAACTTGAAGAAAGCCGGAGCGTACAACGGCCGAAACGTTGTGAGAAATATGGCAACAAAGATGAGGACAATAGCCCGAATAATGTAAATAGTGTACATAATACTTCATCTCAGAAATATAGACAGATACTGGAGGATTGATTTGGCTTGTTTTTTTTTTACGGTCTATCAACCTTTTATAGGTTATTTAAAGCCAAATAATATTTTTATATTGTAAGGATTTTTTGAGATAATAATGATTTGCAGAAGTCCTACATTGAATTTGTCGAAATTATTTTTTTTTTTTGCTTTTTTTCTTTAAATGATATTGTGAGTGCTTAATTGTAATTACTTTTATTAAGAAATATCTTTAGTTGTTTTTGTTGTTTTTTTTTTGTTTTGCTTTTCGTTTAGCGGTATATCAACATCTATTGGTTATTTAACACCGAAATCTAAATATTTTTGATGCATTTTTATTATTTTTAGATAATCATTGTTTTAGTGACAGAAGTTTTACTAATTAAGCTATAACTAGGGAGAGAAGAGTTGAATTCATATCTTTCCCAAGTGTATTTGTACATAAATGAGTATAGCGAACCTGTCTGGAATTGGAACTCGGCTCTCCGATTTCCAAGTCAAAAGTGTTATCCTTTACACCAGTTGCACACCCAAGCTTACGTACCTGGCATTCTCAAGAAGTCATCCATGTAGTTACTGACCATACTCAAAGTTGTTTTACCTTCAGTGATCGTACGAGAATGTTAATGGAATCAGAGCACCGACCTAATATCGCTAATCATTAAATATTAGGTTGGTGCAAAAATAATGACGTAATAATGTCGTTTTTTGACGTATTTTTTAACGTCAAAAAACGACATTATTACGTCATTATTTTTGCACCCACCTAATATTAACAAAATATTTATAAGCGCAAAGTAACCTACTCATTGACTGGTTGGTTGAATCTATGACACGTCAAATCGCTTTCAGCTGTTTAATACCGAATTATTTCATAGGGCACTCAGTGAGAAAGGAAATTTTCTTCTTGCTTATTAAATGCCCTTTTTTATTGCCTTAATAAAAATAAATTTAACCCTTTCAAAAATATTTTAATATATTTGTTTCTTCCATAACAGCATTTAAAGGATTCTTGCTTTCGTTCATCTTCGAACTTTCTTAGAGTCTAACCGATCACCCGGTCATTTGCGTGCTATGCAACAATTAAAAATTACTGACTCCCATCGTGAATAGTAATGGCTTTGTATTCAGCTAACGACACGCCCTCTTGCTATTTTAAAAGTTCTAGTTACAAGGAAGATCATTCAACAGCTTTTGTCTTTCATAAATTTTTTCTTCAAAATTAAGGTACGCGCTATAGACTACTTGCATTATACTGAATGATATGCGGTATTTCAAAACGGAAATTGTATCTTAAATTCCACTAAATGTCGTCTGATAAAAAGAAGCTACATTTTCCGTTTCAGAGGTTTCGAATGATGCTTGCTCTGTTTTCCGAAGGATTCAAAATAAGTCAGCTCAGTATATATAGTTCACTACTTGCTTCCGTTAAATAGAGGGGGAGATTCCCGCTTGGTAACACGCATATTACGTGAATTAGTTCAATCAAAGTCAAGCCTATTACCTTTTGTAATCTCCCGGTAACAAAAATGCGAGAAATAGAGCATTATGAGATCAATATATCTGGTCCATTAGGGGGGGAAATCTTTGTAGACGTTTTTTTGACAGCGGAAGTCTATTCTATTATTTACTGTAAACGTTCGCGTCTCCATGCTTCGCTGCTCTCCTATATATGTTGGTGATCCAACGATGGGGAAGAAAGAATCTTTGAACAAGTTTTCACGCTGACTGGTTTACGCTTAACAAAATTCAAAACTCAGAATTCTGTTCCCAAATTATTGATAATGTTAAACGTGGATAGTATTTCTTTCCTTCACTTACCTTCAGGACACATCTTGAATCACAAGGTATGCACAAAAATCTATCTATCTATCTATCTATCTATCTATCTATCTATCTCTTACCCAATTAAAAGTATATAAACCCTAACCAAGACAGTTGATTTCATAGCGTTATGGTCCGGTTAGGACCAAGGAAGAACAACACGAACACAAGAGTAGAAATAACGAAGTTATATTACACGAAATAATAATACAAGATGTGGAAGGTGTTAGTATGACTGTCAGTCTGGTTTGGAGTGGACTACTATCGGCTCGACTAGATTCAATATTTACTTCCCCCTCACATACACGAGGGAAAGATGTGGCACAAGGCCGAGTTTTACGTGGGTTTTCCGAGCCCCTAGGCTCGGCCAAAAATGCCCGTAGAAACTGTAAAAACAGAATCGGGTTGGTCAACCTCCCCGAACGAGACTCTGCCCTTCGGCAGAGCCTCGTCCGGGTTCCTCTCTGCTCAGAGGCAGAGAGTTCGACCGTCAAGCCGAGAAGCTCCGTTTGATTCGGTATCTAGCCCTCCCCTCCACGCGGGTTGCATGTGGCACAAGGCCGAGTTTAACGTGGGTTTCCCGAGCCCGTAGGCTCGGCCAAAAAATGCCCGTAGAACCCGTATAAACGGAATCGGGTTGGTCAACCTCCCCGAACGAGACTCTGCTCTTCGGCGGAGCCTCGTCCGGGTTCCTCTCTGCTCAGAGGCAGAGAGTTCGACCGAACAAGCCGAGAAGCTTGGCTTGATTAGACTCGCTCTCTAGGGAGGCGTAGTGTACATAGTGTTAGGAAGAGTTCATTCTGTAGTTATAAGTAAGGATTCATTACACATAGCATGCGGACCAATTAAACAATTAGTTTTGTTCAAACAGTTTCATCAGAGTTTTAAATATTTTATTTATGCAAATTATTATTTAATTATATAAATTATTTTTGACAAAATATTTGATTTATATTATGATAAAATACAGTTTTTAAGCTGTGCTATATTTCATAGAAGAAAAGTATTCAATACTAAGGTTTTAGTTCGATTTGTTTAACGGTACGTCAATACCTCTATAGGTTATTTAATGCAGAAATCTAAATATTTTAAACGTAATTGTATGACTTCAACACTAGGTAAAATGTACTGCTGGTCATTTTGGTTTAAAAATGTATTATTGATGCTTTTTAATATAAAAATGTATTGCTGGTATTTTTCTGTAAAAAATGCATTTTTATACTTTCATAGTATTTTGTTTTTGTTTGGGAGTTCAATATTTGCCCATAGCTGGGATCCTAACAGGTGCTACCACCCGGGTCAAAGTGGACCTGAGAACAACAACAACTAAGAAGTGGTACCACACTCCTCATAACCTCCAATCTCCCGATCAGAGGCCTTGTTGTCGGATGTAGTTTATCGTCACAATATCAGGGACAGAACTATTAATATAAAACAGAGACAATATGAAGACCTAGGTATTAACATTGAACGATCATAGTTTGCCATCAAATGTTAATAAATATGTATACGCTGTTTATATTTATTTATATAAATAATACATTTTCTTTGTATAAATTATTTTTTTTTCATAGAAATCATTAAAGTATTTTACATACATTTCTATGATATCTTGCCACCTTTCAGATAAATCATATATTTTATCATATTCTATTTCTCCTTCAGGTCTGTTATATTATAACTTTGGAGTATGAGACAACAGTTTGAATACGCTGGGCGTTACTAATGTGGTTTCCGTAGCAGGAGATGCTAAACCTTTTCTAGACTGGTTGCAAACCAAGGCTGAAGAGCTTAGTCTAGGCTAGTATTTAGTCAATAATAATAATAATATGCTGAAAAATGGTATGATCCAGTTACAGAACATCATAAAGAGATGTGCATTTTCAAAATAGAGACTTGTTTTGCAATAATGGCTTCCCGTGTCCCAATAGTAAGGTGCGCTTTTTTTTTAATCATTTCACTCCAAACAAAGTGACAGTGCCACTAAGGCGCAAGGGGATACTGAGAGTGAAAGAGATTGAGAAAACATTTGAGAGGAGAAATGACAATAAAAGAACAGGATTCAGGAAGACAGAAAATGGCGATATGCGTTGCATTTAAATCTTTGAAGAACATAGTTGCCTGGGAAGCAAGAAACCGGAAGAGAAGATCCTCGGTCGAGAAGTGCAAGAAAAGAAATTACAGTGGAACCTCGGTTTACGAATTTAATTCGTTCCTAAAGACGATTCGTAACCCGAAATGTTCGTAAACTGAAACTATTTATCCAACAGGAACCAATGTAAAATTTATTAATCCGTTCCTGGTCCCAAGATGATTGCTTATTTAAACTTTAACCACAGTACTTTGTGCACAAGTTCATACACAAAACTAAAGAAAATCATTAAATCTAAGAAAAAAAAAATCCAATATTATACAGATAAAATATAGACGAACATTTTAATTTGACCTTACCTGTATGTAGGAGAATTGATGGCGTAAGTGGAAGGGGAAGGAAAGAGATTTTATTGTTTGGAAAAGGAAAGGAAAGACATGATCGTCTCTTTATTTATAAGAATAGTATAGATCGTTGATTTTGTCATATGAAACTGAGTAGGAAGAGACAATATCATCATCAAAGAGACAATATCACCAACAATTGGTTTTCTCTTAAATTTTCTTTTTCTATTACAAGTATCACTGCTAGATTTCTTTGGGGCTCTGACTAAGGACTAAATGAAGAGAAAAAAAAAAGGGTACAGTACAATAAAATTAGAAAAGAAAAGCACACTACAATACATGAATGTATAAAACATGGCGGTCGACTAAGAAATGATTCCGTTCGGGTTAACTCGATTCGACTCGATTCGGCAATGTTGTTCGAGAACCGAAATTTTGTTTGATAACCGAGGTATTTTCATCTCGTATATTCTGTTCGAAATCCAATTTGTTTGACACGTGAGACGTTCGAGAACCGAGGTTGCTCTGTATTAGGAAAGAAATTATGGTTACGTGTATTTTAACAGTAAAACGATAAGAGTTATTTGTTAATCTAATAATACGCTTAAATTCATGCTGGTGTGGTGCCAAAGATTATTAGAACAATTGCCATTAAAATATTTATAGAAAAGACAGAGGGAATCCAGATTACAGACCCTCACTTGGAATTTGTAGAGATTGAACCTAAAATTGTTTTTCCTAATTTTAAAAGGGAATACAGTTTTGATTCTTTTAAGGCGGCTCATTATACTTTTGTAGGGTTCTCGATCTTTAGATCTTTAGACATTACTTTCAGGGCTTAAATAAAAAGAGGGATCTCTATCTAAACGCGTGTACCTTCTAAATATAACGTTTAGCACTACAAAACCCAACCTAACAAGAAACTAGAATACTCATGTACATAAGAACAACACTGTATTAGTCAGTTGCTAATTTTAAATGCCCATTTGTTCTGTAATACAGGCAGTTCTGAAAGAAAATTAATACGACCGTAAATATCCAGGGATTGTGTTCGAAATCCAACCGTGACCCTTACATTTACTTTCGTCCAAATATGTTTAAAAATTATTTAAATCCCATCTCGTCTCCTCTTTATTTTATCATAGACAGGGCTGACTCGTTCGAAACCAGTCTAGAAGACAACCTTAATTTAAAACTATACGTTGACCTGGCGAGTTGAAAATATACAGCCACTGCAAAAAACATGGAGTTTATAATTAACTGTGGCGTGGAGTTGTGAACTATCTGACCCCAACTGAGGTTGAATAAAGGAAAGATTACCGACCAATGTCTGCCTAAGCTAAAATTTTTAAACAAGAGTAGTTTCAGCCATTTTTGTATACTTTAACGCTTACCATTCCTCAGGGTGTCTCTACTATCGTTTACTTCTTATAAGAATTTATATCGAAAGATTCTAAGATATGAGCATACCGGTTAAATTACTCATAGTGAACAGGGTTAGTTACTTAAAATTTGATGAACCAGCAATTTTCCCCCATATCAACATCAAACACACACACAAAAGAAATTCAGCAACGTAGCGGCCTACTCAGTACATAGACAGGTGGCTTCTTGGAAATAGCAGGGTCTCTAAGCTTAGATGCGCGAGTGGTGTAGTGGATAATAGCTCGAAATTGCTGATTGAAGTGCAGAGTTCCAATTCCCGTTGGGTTCGTTATATTCATTTACGCGCAAGTGCCCTTGGAAAAGATATGAATTCACTTCTTATCTCCCCCCAGATATGGGTTAATTAACTTGTATCACGAAACTGTTATGTCCCCACCTGCTAAAAAAATGTTACACTCTAAAACTATTTTCTGGGTTTAAATAGCCTAGAAAGTTTTGATAAGCTGTAGAAAAAGAATCAATCAAACACACACGCATACATATATATATATATATTAAATTGAGCAGTATCTCTCTCTCTCTCTCTCTTATATATATATATATATATATA
>OZ010600.1:49449876-49462376 GCA_963932145.1 Acanthosepion lycidas | reverse complement strand
CCATACATTACTATGGTGGTGGGAAAGGCATTTTGACCACACAAAGAATATTTTGCTACTTCTAATATATATATATATATATATATATATATATATATATATATATAAAGGACGAAGAATAAGATTTCAGCGTTCAAAACATTAATTTAAAACTGGGCTCAATAGAAACGTAGAGACGAGTAGCATCATGATTCTCCATCTGATGAAATGTTAAAAAAATTTTTTTACGTTGAAACAAGTTGTACAGTTCTGTAGTGGGTATGTGCACGTTCTAATGTAACACTGCGTAATATATATATATATATATATATATATATATATATATATATATATATAGGTTAAAATTTGCTATGTTTATAATGAAGAATTCTCAAAGTCAGAGATAGAACACTAGTAGTTATAGAAATTGTGAACATTTTTTTAATCATTTCACTCCAAGAAAGGAAATAAAAGCACTAAGACGCAAGCGGTTACGGAATGTGTGAGTATATGAGAAAAATCATAAAAACGTTATTATTCAGAGAAAACAATAGAAGAGCTGGGATTAAGAAGGATTTATTTACATTTTTGAAGATCACAGTTGAGTAGAAAACTAGAAACCAGAAGAGAGTTCTACAAGCGAGAAGTGCGGAGAACAACATTGTTAGCATAGAACTTACGGTTACATCTAGCTTTTTCAATTTTTAAATGTTAAAACCTTGCCACCAATATAGTACTGCGCTTAAATTCTAGGGACCAAAGAGGAAATTTCGTCACCTCCTTCACCCACCACAGAGATCCCTTCCTGCCTCTCATCAGAATGACTGATTCCCGACTCCTCGAGAGCGCCTCTTTACGCCTGCTTGGTCTCACGCTGTCCACTGACATGAGGTGGAATAAATACATTGAATCAATAGCTTCATATACCGCGAGGAAAGTTGGCTCTCTGTGTCGTGCCAGAAAGTTTCTTAGTCTGAGTCTATCCTTCAAATCTATAAACCAACCATCCATCCTTGCATGGAATATTGCTGTCATATATGGTCTGGTGCTTGACTAAATCCAGAGACGAATATGCAAGATGATAGGTCCTGATCTGGCATCTAGTCTACAATCGCTATTTCACAGACGTATTCTACAAATATTTTCACGGCAACTGTTCCAACTAGCTACTTCCGCTGGTTCCGGGACTACATAAGTTTAAACGTACTACCCGACCGGCATCTCGATCCCACCCTTTCCCTGTCAAAACGGTTAAATATAACCGTGTCTTCTTCTCAAACAGCTTCTTCTCCCGCACTTCCCATCTGTGAAACTCCCTTCCTCTTACTTGCTTCTCCGATGACTATAATCTTCAAATATTCAAGTGTAATGCCAATCGACATCTGACTCTCTGAGCTTGCACCCCGTCCTTCTCTATAACCTTTCCTCAAACACGCCTCTTTATTCTTGTTCTCAATCCTCTGTAACCCCTTACATGCTAGTGGTACTCCCGCCTTGCTTGGGGTGAATTGACTTAAAAAAATACCATGAAAATATTTACACAAAAGACACGGGGAAGCTTCGTTATGTCGGTGGAAAAGGGACTGAAGCCGAGAAGCCAGATAACAATGGAAATTATTTTTGTATTTTATGTAGAATCTCTAAATACATAAAAATAAACATGGCTTGAAGATTGTTTCAGCCGTCGAACTGACAGTCACTATGCAGATTTGGTTTAACATAGATGTGGTACAAGGCCGCAAGTATGGGGTATCCGGTGGGTATCGAACTCACAACTCAATCGTAATAGCGAGACAAGCTTGCTAACCATTACACCACATCAAGGTGACATAAACGATTTTCTAAAGTTGCTTAGATGTGGCACAAGGCCGAAAGTGTGGAAATATTTTTAGATTGTAAGAATTTTATGGGAGATAATAATGTTTTACAAGTCTTACTAATTTAACCCATAGCTGGGGGAGAGACGTGATGGATTCATACCTTTCCCAAGAGTATTTGCGCGTAGGTGAATATAACGAACCCGACTGAAATTAGAACTCGGCTCTCCGATTAACAATTCCGAGCCGTTTGCAATTACACCCCCCGCACATCCAAATTTACACCCACTGATATTACCAGACTCGACGTTGCTTAACTTCAGTGATGGTACGAGAACCGGTGTTATAACGTCATATCGCCGTACGCCAGATGTATATTATGGCATTTCAATAACAATCATAAACATGAATGTAGGTCATTATTTAAAGAAGTAAGGGGATACAAATAAAAAGATTAAAAACTGACAAAGTTTTCTATATCATTGAGAGAGATGTTAAATGCACGAAAGCGTTATCGCTTCCTATATGTTCGCTTCCTTTTTTCTTTCTTTCTTTTTAGATGTGGTTTCTTTTTCTAATTAAACTAAACTGATGCATCTTTTTCTTCCTTCTTTCCTCGGAACCAAAACGGAATGGTTCATTATTTATCTGAGGTAATGGCAATGCGTAATGCACCTGATAAACTTACCAGTGAAACAAGAAGAATTACAATTACATTTCTTTAAAATTTTGCTAAGTGTGCCGTGATATTTTCATTTACTCCTATGTATGCTGTTGTTTAAAAGGGTTGAGAAACGCTGATCTAAAAGATAGATAGATAGATAGATATGGATATTAATTCAATATTAACAGACATAGATAGATAGATATATATGGATATTAATTCAATATTAACAGACATAGATAGATAGATAGATAGATAGATATGGATATTAATTCAATATTAACAGACATAGATAGATAGATAGATAGATAGATATGGATATTAATTCAATATTAACAGACATAGATAGATAGATAGATATGGATATTAATTCAATATTAACAGACATAGATAGATAGATATGGATATTAATTCAATATTAACAGACATAGATAGATAGATAGATAGATAGATATGGATATTAATTTAATATTAACAGACATAGATAGATAGATAGATAGATATGGATATTAATTCAATATTAACAGAGATAGATAGATATGGATATTAATTCAATATTAACAGACATAGATAGATAGATATGGATATTAATTCAATATTAACAGACATAGATAGATAGATAGATATGGATATTAATTCAATATTAACAGACATAGATAGATAGATATGGATATTAATTCAATATTAACAGACATAGATAGATAGGTAGATATTAATTCGATATTATCAGACATAGATATTAATTCAATATTATCAGACATAGATAGATAGATATTAATTCAATATTATCAGACATAGATAGATAGATATTAATTCAATATTATCAGACATAGATAGATAGATATTAATTCAATATTATCAGACATGATAGATATGGATATTAGTTCAATATTAACAGACATAGATAGATAGATATTAATTCAATATTATCAGACATAGATAGATATGGATATTAATTCAATATTATCAGACATAGATAGATATGGATATTAATTCAATATTAACAGACATAGATAGATAGATATTAATTCAATATTATCAGACATAGATAGATAGATATGGATATTAATTCAATATTAACAGACATAGATAGATAGATAGATATGGATATTAATTCAATATTAACAGACATAGATAGATAGATAGATAGATATGGATATTAATTCAATATTATCAGACATAGATAGATAGATAGATATGGATATTAATTCAATATTAACAGACATAGATAGATAGATATGGATATTAATTCAATATTAACATATATAGATAGATAGATAGAAAGAAAAATAGATACCAACTGAGACACACTAATTGGATACGTTATTTCCGATTCATATGAGAGCAACATTTAGTTAAGGTCAGTGACCAATGTCTCCAGAGATTAGACTAACTTAATGTGTAGTATTTATGGAAGAAACCGGGCTCTTTTTACCCTATTGTTCCACCAATACAAGGCTCAAGAGTCACTCAAGGTAGTTGGTTACTGATAGTGTTTGTTTTATGGTCGGAAGAATTGTATATTATAAGGATATATGAGACGCTTGACTTGAAGAGGTCACGATTAAAGTGGTCGAGGAAGCACCCTCTCAGGAGTCAGTTCCACAAATCATCAGCTCCTGGAAAGAAGTTGTACGAAAGGACCTTCTTTCTTATCAATGGTGTACGGATGGATGTTTCGCCCCTTGCGTCCATAGCATGACAAGTCTGAACTGGTATATTTAGGGAATGTACCTCGTCAGAATATTTTGAAAATAGCTATAGAGTAGCCATGGGTTTGTGTCTGTAGTTCCAAGTGTTTTCTTCATCTGTGAGAAGATTGCCAAAGTTACACTGCGAGGGTAAATGAAAAAAGTAAAGACAATTTCTATGAGGCACTTTTATTTTTATTTGATGAAGAACAACTGCATATTACAATTTTCGACGCCATCCCCTTAATGGCGATGAACTTCTGGTATCGTTCAAAGAGTTTCTTCATCCTTTCCGCATAGAAGATTTTAGGTTGCTCACCAGTCCACCTCTGAACCGTTTGCTTGTTTAGGTACCCAATGCACACATGTCATCATGCCCTATGGCTTTAGCAGATCCATAGCTGATGCCTTCGATTGCCGCCACTTCTGCTAACGTGATTCGACGTCCTTCCCTGATCAAGATATTCACCCTCTGGATGCGTTCTTCAATGCGCGTTGTTGATGGACGACCAGAACGGCTGTAGTTCATTATGCATGTCCTTCTCGCTTTAAATCTTTCTACCCACTCATACACCTCGCGTTGATTTATACTGAACCAACATTTAGCGATGAATTTTCACACGTTTCACAACTTCTGGACATAGAAATCGCACTACGGCTCGTTGTTCCTCGAAGGTGCAATCATTGAGTGACGCATCCATACGTCTGACCTTGTTGCTCCTTGCCACTCGATTGACAGATGGAATGCTGCGCACGACTAGCTACCCATCATCCCATGAGTATATGTGATGTCGCACGTCAGTGACTTCCTGTTGTTTTAAAATTGCCTTTAATTTCGGATTTACCCTTGTAGATTAAACATTACATATCATCTCTACACAAGTTTTACAAAATTATCCTCAGTAGCAAAAATTGTACAGAAATAATTATGTTTTTGTCGTCAAAGTTTACACTAAGACGTACAGTATGTGGGGTGTAGAATTATTTGGATATAGGCATACTATTTATTTTTCTGTCTGAATTTTTTGTATGAAGAATTTTCTTTTATTCTTTTTGACCGAATGGTATATTGAGGTGGATGAAATTTTATTTTGTTTATTCTGTACTCCATTTTAATTATTTCTGCTCACAGAAAATGAAGAAAATACTTATTTTGCTATGATACTTTTAAAAATTAAAATCAATTTACATTACCAAAAACACAGAATTAATTAACAGGATAATTTGGGGAGTGTTATGATGTTGATTTGGTGTTAGTAGAGACAAACGCCAAATAACACGTAACAATAAAAAGGGTTTTAATAGGCTGGTAAAAAGGTACAGAAATCGCCTGAGTAGTCAATAACTAGCTCAGCTAAGAACTTCTCTGTCTCTCTGTCTGTATTTATCTATCCCCCCCACGAGAATAAAATGTGGCACGAGGCCGGTTTAATGTGGGCATCTCCGAGCCCGTAGGCTCGGCCAAAAATATAGCCTTTTTGAACCCGCCTAGACGGGTTCAAGGCCTGTCTACCTCCCCGGACGAAACCTTGCCCTTCGGCAAAGCCTCGTCCGGGTTCCTCTCTGCTAATGCAGAGAGTTCGACAGACGTCGAGATCTCTGTCTCACTGTCTCCCTCATGTCAACTGACATGTCACTATTTAAAGTCTTTGTTCACAGACGCAGATAAGTTCATCTTCAAGAGGGGGGGTAGGTTTCCGACACAACAGGGAGCTAACCAATTATATATATGTAAGGGAAGACAAAATACACAAACTTTATTTTATTAATCATAGTTGACACCACAACTTGCTAAACAGAACTTTTTTACTATTTTGAGAAAGATTTTAGGGTACTGAAATTAAAAATATTAACTTAAACTAATATTTGGTAAAAATTACATGGTGATTCTAAAAAGTGCATGAACTTTATATTCTAAGGTCTAGAAGGTTTAGGATTCAGAAATAAGAATTTTAAAGTTTGTATGAATGTGTGAATTTGCCTTCTTACGTTACTTCCCGTTATCTTTAAGGGATTACGTGGTTCCAAAGGATTTCCAAATTGTTTCACTGGTCAGGGTACTTTTTTGTTGAAGTTATTTAGTGAACTGAACCTCCATCATTAAAATTTTTGTATAATCATATTTTGCGATTAAAGTCATGTTTTTAGATCACCTACTCCCCCATAAAATACATAAATCAAGCAGTTTAATATTTTTACAGTAAAAAAAATTAAATTGTTTAATTTTTTTGTTTTGCATTTTTAATAAAAAATAGTAAAATTAAACATGTTTCTTAAATACACGCGTATAAATAATACTTTTTTAAAATCAATATTTTTGCTATAGAAAAAAATTTAATTAGATTTTTATTCAATTGTTTTCAAATGCGCAAATTTCTATATAGTAATTTTGGAAAATTAGCAGTACAAAAAGTTACAATCATTTTTTTTTTTTTTTTTTTTTTTTTTTTGGTTTTCTTACAAGGACGCTATCAACATCCTTCATGAGTAATAACAACAAATTATTCCTTAAAAAATGATTTTATAATCAAGATATTCATTATTATGAAGAATAATAGTATAAAGAAAAAATAAATAAATTAACTTTCTGAGAAAATTCTTAATAACGATATTTTTGTGAATTTCGCTGGTTAAAATAATCGAAAAAATATTTTTTAAAAAAGGAGAAATACGATATTGACAAGATAATAAAGTCTTCTTTACATTTTTGAAGGATATTTTTAATAGCTGTAGAAAATTAAATTTATTGAATTTAATTTTGACATTAATTTTGTGATAAATTCTTTAATAAGTATCATTTTTATTAATTTTGATTTGATTGATATAATTGATTTTACGAACGACAGAAAAATTCAACATACTCTTAAAAATAAAATAATACCTGTTTGTTCTATTTAAGAAAAAAGATAAAATATCCATAAAAACAATTAATTTTATACTTAATATCGTCATTGTTAAAAAGAGAAAAATATTAATTTATATTTACTTATTTTCATGTGACGATATTTTTCTTAATGACACTTGTGAATTTTGAACCGAAAAAGTTTGTTTAAAGATAAAATATTGCAAGATCAAATAATATAAACACTACTTACTTCAGTGTCTTGAATAATAAACTTAACTTAATCCAAAGGTAAATAGTAAAAAATTCTTTAAAAAAACTTATTTTCTTAACCTAATTTCAGCAACGAACTTTCGAGTGTTGACAATCGGCTTCCAGTGTCTGAGAAGCTAAACATGCTCTATAGGCGTAAGTTAAGGATCGCCTTCAGCTGAATCCTTTTGGTCGAATTGCTGCTTAAGGTTGACAAAATCAACGCTGATAAGTTTTATTGTTTTTTTATATTATATTTTTTTATTCCATACTCCATTTTAATCATTTTAGTTTATTCATTTTTGAATGGGTAAATGTATATTTTGGTGTGTAATCATCTTTTGCTAGCCTAAACAGACTGGCCAAAATTTGAACTCATTTTTATGTATGTTTAATCATATTTCTTGTAGATTGTTATTTTTTTCCAGAAAAAAAGATCAAATAATGTTAATTCCCTGCCCGACTTTATTTTGATAGAATATATTTGAACAGATACTAAGTTAAAACTTAATAGATAATATTATACTGTTACTTCCATAACTAACTCTATCCTAAAGGACAGAGTAATTTTAAATTTATTATTTATTTACCTTGTCATGGTTGAAATCGTGTTTCCGGTTCCTGCGAGGAACAGCTTCCATATTTTTCAAGCGTTTCCGGCTGAATTCTGAAATGCTGTTAACTAATTATTTATACAGGAGGCACGGTGGAGTAATTGATAGAGGCTCGGATTGAGGAATCGGTGAGTTCGAATTCCAGTCGAATCCATTACGTGCTAATAACTTTGGGAAAGGTATGAATCCTCTTCTTCACCACCACCCCACCAGCTATGGGTAAATAGTAGGACAGACCGAGTTCTCTAGTCTTGGATGACAACTCGTCTACGGCAGAAAGAAATGACAACCTATTGCGAGAAATAATCTGACTCATCAATCATCTATCAAAAGGCAACATGATCGCAGGATACACGCTTAACTGAATTATTTATTTATTATTTTTTCTGTCCTTCTATCCCGATAGTAGATAGGTTCGTCTATCGCCCACTTCCGGTTTCTTCTAATATTTATGGGATAAAGTGCTCACAGAGAGAGAGCGTATGTGAATATAAAAGTGAACTGTTTCATGCTAGACACAATCATCAGACCACGTCGATATATATATATATATATATATATATATATATATATATATATATATATATATATATATGGAGGTGATGGGTCAATTTTATCGAAGAGTGTTGCATTAGTAGCAGTAATAATCATTGTTTACAAACTCACACTTTATGAGCCATCAACGCTAACAGAAAACGATGATGCCTAAACTTTTAAATTTTATTTACTATTTATTTCTTTTCTCTATAGAAGGTTTATTCTCCTTTCCGATCTTTTCAACTGGAGTAGAGGTTTAGCCCGTGTTTCCTGCTGAGGATTTGACTTCCGGTTCCTTCGAAAGTCTTTTTCATTCTCTTTCACTGCTAGTAACCGCTTGCGTCTAAGTGGCGTCACCAACATGCTTGAAGTGAACTGATAAAAAAAAATGACAGAAGATGGTTGCCTGTCCACATTGACAACTTTCCGGCAACTCCTTTAGCTATGCTGGTCCACCTACATTCCCTGGGATTTGTTGGTTGGTACGGCCGAGAGGTGGGTTTCATATAGTCTGGACAACGCATAGTTTCCATATACTATCACCCACGCCTGATCCCTGGAGAGTTCACTCCAGTTTCCTCACCAAACGACTGAATTTTGATCAGACAGGGTGCTTCCGTTATCTCGACAGATAAATTGATGCATTCTGACATCGAGAGAAAAGCATAAAAACAAAACATCATAGAAAATGAAAATTGATGAATTTAAGAAACTGATAAACGATGATGATAACCTTTGGCGATCAATGAGACCTTGAATGTTTATAGGAAATGTAATAGAGGAGAAGTGAGTCAGTTATGGCTTCTTGGGGGAATTCTAAGGAAGACAGTCATTTGGCTGTTTTGTTAAGTTTGTAGAAAACAGGAATAAAGAAACTCTAGTAGAATTGATACGTAAATGAATACATTTCGATGCTGCAATTACCAGTCATGGTTGAAGAATATAAAATGACTTTGATAAAATTAGTTTGGTTACGTTGTTTTTCTTTAGCAGCCATATCAACCTCTATGGGTTATTTAATGTCGAAATCTAAATATTTTGAACGCAATTTTATGCTTTCAAGTAGTCATTTTGTAATAATTTTATTCTTTCAGAGTAAACGTATGCTTTACAGATATATTTTTCGAAGATGATCTATTGTAGCATTCATATATTTTGGTATAAAGAGGTAGCCTCATTAGAGGGGCCTTACCCCTTTGCAGATGTAAAGTTGGTGTATTGTACAGTCTCAGCCGACAAGGCGGAAATAAAAGTGAATTTAATTGTTTTGGAAGAACTAGTTCCTTCTAAAAAAGGCTTTTCAAAAGAAAAAGGCCCATAAAGAAATTCTTGTATGAACGTAAAGAGACTCGTTATTCAGCATTTTTACCCAGCATTCACTGCCATTCATGTACAGTGCGGTGTAGTGAATAACGGCTTGGAATTAGAAATTGGAGAGTCGAGTTCGACTTCCAGTAGGGTTCGTTACACTCACACGCAAATAAACTTGGGGAAGATATAAATGCTTCTCGTCTCCCACTAGCTATAGGTTGAATAGCAGGACGCACTGGGTCCTACAGCCTTAGTTGGTAACCAGTCTACGGCACAAAGAATCGGCAGTCCACTGCGGGACATCGCTATCTAGTAATGATTCGAAAGAGCTATGATCCCCCAAGTGTGCATGGCACTTAACCTGATTAACTGATTCGCTACCATATATAGATTAGATATTAAACCAGCACTCTTTTCGTTGTTTCTGATGACATTTTTCGATCCCCAACTCGTAGTTTAGTGTCTGAAAGACATATTTTGCTATTTATATGGGTTTGCGGATTTCTGTGTTGCACATTCCGTCGTTTGGATATTGTACCACCCAAAAACTGTTGTGTAAGGTAAATGAGTCAAGCTGTAACACGTGGTTTTGTTACGACTGTGGCGTATCGTGAAATGCGTAAACCACTTTTGATATGGTTGATTATTCACAGTAATTTCCCATAAATAAATTTATGCCTGGCCACCGACCAAACATGCGGTTTTGATATGACTGTGGAGCTCGTGAATGTTCGTTTATTACTCTTCCGTTTCAACTTTTTCTCTTCCTCCGTGCAACGCCCTTTCCCTATTTTTCTCTTACCTTTAATTTCTCTTTTCATTCTCTCTAACATATCTGCGCTCTTTCATTTTCACCCTGCTATCAACTTTACTATTTCCTTTTCGTTTTCTATATTCTCTCTTCTCTTCCTTCTTTAACTGTTAAGAGTTCTTTCTCTTTTTTAACTCTTTCTCTTTATCTCCTTTAACTCTTAACACTTATTTTCTTTCTCTCTCTCTCTTTCTCTTTCCACCTATTTTCTTTTCTTTTTCTCTTACGCTAGTTCCCTCCACTCTCGCGTTCAAACCTAAGCCTTACTCTCCATTCTGTACTTCTCATTTTCGGTCCTTTCTCTCTTCTTTCCTTTCTATTTATTTCAATAATATCGCTTTCGCATTATAGCCCTCTTTACACTCTTTTTTTCTCTCTACGATTCTTCTCTACCTCTCTCACATTCTTTCCCTTTCCTTTCGCTTTCTCTTTCTTTCTTCATCAATCAATATCTTCTTATCTGTTCAAACGTTCAGGTAATTTAACCCATTAATAAAGACAATTTTTATGAAGACTAACACTGGACAGGAAGAAATTGTGGGAGCCATGATGGCCTACGTCCCGACGGGACACGGCATATGAAGAAGGATGTCGTCCTAAAAACGTGATGGTAGAAGTAGAAATCTTTTTTTTAGAAAAACAGAATAATGTTTTAAAAAAATAAACAGAGCGTCTACTTAAATGTGGGTATCCACTAAAAATTACCTTTAAACTGATAAAACTAGCTGGAAATCCAGAAATAAACCTTATAATCCTATTATTTTTTAAAAACCTATAATTAATACCGAATTTTAATTTTAATTCTTATAATTAATACCGGTTTTTAAGGTGGGCGTTAATGTAGTACCAAATGCTGGTATTACCTTTTGTAAGCGGTACACTTTGAGAGGTAATTGGAAAACAGTAAGCAAGAGGACGACTTCGAGTAAGACGGTAGAAACTAGGTGCTATGGTAAATAATTGGTTTGTGGTCAAATTCGCCGGATTCATTCGTAACTCTCGATACCGAAAACATAAGGTCACGAGAGAGAGAGGGAGACAGAGGGGGGACAAAGAGAGGGAGGCAGTCAGAGAAAGAGAGGCGCAGAGAGAGAGATAGAGAGAGGCAGTCAGAGAGAAAGAGAGGCGCAGAGAGAGAGAGAGAGAGAGAGAGAGAGAGAGAGAGAGAGAGAAAGAGAGCCAGAGTGCCAGAGTGCCAGCCAGCTCAAATCCAAAGGTTAACCAAATTCCTTTTGGTGTCAGAAAGCAAAAGATACCATATCTTCCAACCATTTATAACTTTCAAAAGACAAATATTTTCCGGTTGCCTTTAAACGTCCTTCTCTCTTTTGCACCGTCAGCAATTAAAAAAAAAACCCCAAAAAAACCCCAAAAAACAAATAAATAGCAGAATGAATTTATAAGTAGATAAATAAATAAAGTTCAGGATTCCTTTTTGTTGTGTTCACTCATGAAATCGCCTCTATTTAAGTTATGAAAACAAAATCATCTTTCTAATCCCCGAAGTGATTTTTCATCATGTCGAAAGCAGATGAGCCAAGACGCTGTAGAGGCACGAGACATATTGCGGAATTAATGGACAACAAGAAAACAAATGAGAAATAAACGCAATGAAACAGAGAAGAGAGAAATCCAGAAATAACTGGAAAAGTTCATCCTTTGTTTGGGGCCACCCACTCGCCTGGTTAAAGTAAAAATAGACAGGCAAATATTAGGTTGGCCCCCCAAAGTAAGTTTTTCTTCGTTAGATGGCATAAGAAGCGTTTAGTTTTAAAGTAAACCCATTAAAAAAGATTGGTTTTAATTCTATTCTAACAGCTGTCATGATACCATTTATTTTCGTCCTAAGTTCGCATTAAAAGAACATCATCATCATCACCATTATTATCATCATCATCAATCCTATGATTGGGTGTGATCCTAGAGTCACTGCGCAGCTGAGCTCCTGACCAATTCTCCCCAACATATCTATTTTTTTGTCA
>OZ010600.1:49429876-49447376 GCA_963932145.1 Acanthosepion lycidas | reverse complement strand
CAGTGGGAAATACACAGTTGCCTCAGTCTCAAGGCAAATAGTTCTTCATCCCGAATAGCTTTGAACTTATTGGGTTTTTCTTTTGAATCATTCCAGAAATGGAAAAGATATTCTTTTGATAGAGAAACAAAGAAACAAAAGTGTTGTTATGAAAAAGCTTAATATATTGCCGGAGTCTTTTGGTCACTTCTTCGACCGGCCACGTTTTCATGGCAACTGCATTGTATCGAACAAAAGATGTAGACAAAAGTCCAGAAAATGCCTGAATCTATACAATTTGTACGACAGTATTTTCCCGAACGCTTAACGCTGCAAAAAAAAAAAAAAAGAAAAAGAAAAAAAGACAATGAGTCATTCATATTTTTCACTGCCAATCACACACACGTTATTTGATCTGCGGAAAGTTTCTGTTGCTTATTAAATAACTTGTTTTTGCCATTAATTCTGATCAGTCCAAAACTGACAGGCTTTTTGTTACTGAATTGTTGACATTTCAAGTAGAAACGAAGAAATGAGATAACTTACAAACGCGAGCTTAGCTCCATATTTGACTTTCGTGTCGGGTCGATGAGAGACTCCTATTATAAATGTTTTTTTGTTTTTTTTGCCTGACGTCTAAGCCGGGAGTTTCATTATATGAGGCAAAAGTCTCCAGGGCCATCTTTTGCAGAGTGTTAGGGAACGTTGGAAAATATTTTTGAAAAGGAAAGAATACTGAACTGCTACGTAAGTCATCCTATATGGCAGTGAATGCTGGGCAATCTCCTCAATGATGAAGATACTTGAAGTAACAGAATAGTGGTTCTACAGAAGGATGCTGAGAATACCATGAACCGAACATGTGTACGACAAAGAAAACAAAAAGTACACTTATCCTTAACATCAGGAAAATTGCTAAGGTACATAATGAGGAAAGTGGGCTTGGAACATTTGATACTCACATGACAGGTTGAAGGCAAGAGGGGCAGGAAAATAAAGCATAACTTACATAGCTAGCATGAATAAAAAATATGGCAGAACAAGTTTTAAGTGAGACAACAAAAAGACGAAATTTATTAAGAGGTACAAAGGACAGAAAATTGTGGAGATCTATGATCGCCAACGTAGTGAAGGGGCACGTCACATCGAAGAAGTTGATTGGTTGATATTGTTTAGTGTTATATCAACATGTATGGATCATTTCATGCCAAGGTATAGCTATTTTGAACACAATTTTATTGCTTCAGCTACAAATAAAATTTATTGTTTGTAATTTTACTATAAATAGATATTGTTGCTAATTTTACTATAAATAGATATTGTTGCTAATTTTACTATAAATATGTAGCGTTGGTATTTTTACTATAAATAGATATTGTTGCTAATTTTACTATAAATAGATATTGTTGCTAATTTTACTATAAATATGTATCGTTGGTATTTTTGCTATAAATAGATATTGTTGCTAATTTTACTATAAATATGTACCGTTGGTATTTTTGCTATAAATAGATATTGTTGCTAATTTTACTATAAATAGATATTGTTGCTAATTTTACTATAAATATGTACCGTTGGTATTTTTGCTATAAATAGATATTGTTGCTAATTTTACTATAAATAGATATTGTTGCTAATTTTACTATAAATATGTATCGTTGGTATTTTTACTATAAATAGATATTGTTGCTAATTTTACTATAAATAGATATTGTTGCTAATTTTACTATAAATAGATATTGTTGCAAATTTTACTATAAATATGTATCGTTGGTATTTTTTTATATATATAATATGCATTGCTGGTAGTTTTATTATATAAGTATTTATATTCTTATAATGTTTTGCTTTTGATTGGAGTTTCACTACTTGCTTCACAGCTGGGACCTTAACAGATGCAACCACCCCGAGTCAGGCGGAACTACGAAAAACAGCAATTAAGATGTGGTTCCACGCTCCTCAAAACGTTCAATTTCCCGATCACAGATCATACTGCCGGGTGTAGTTTAACGAATAACATTGAAGAAAAAGATCAATTTAATGATGATAATGTTAGTGAAACTCATAATATAAAATGTGTACCGCCAAGTTCTGAAGTTAGATTGAGAAGTGGTTCATCATACCATGAATTTGCTGTCTATTGTACTTCTTCAAGCAAAACAGACTGCAGAGAATAACAAAGTTAATCTTTACTGGTAAATGGTAAGTTAATCTTTGCTGATAAACGGTAAGTTAATCTTTACTGGTAAATGGTTAGTTAATCTTTGCTGATAAACGGTAAGTTAATCTTTGCTGGTTCGCCGTTGTAACCTTCTTGCGAATGCTTCACAAATTTTCAATCGAGTTAAAGTCGGGCGAACAAGACAGCGACCCAATGAAGGTAATGTCGTTGAAAAACATTTTTATTAAGACATTCGTTAGTTTTTCACGCCAAATCATCTTTTATCTGAAAGCTTTTGACGTCTTTTTGAACCATGGTTTCAAGTTTTGATAATTCTACTCTATTGTAAATAAAAATCATGGCGAAATATGAAATATATCTGTCTATATCTCTGAGATGAGGTATTGTAACTACTTACACTATTTACATTGTTCGGGCTGTTGTCCTCGTGTTTATTGTCATATTCCCGACGTTTCGGCTGTTATAGGCTCCGACTTTCTTCCGATGATATATGTTGGAATTTCGTGGAACGTGGAACTCGAACAATCTACCCCGTCGGACAATATACAGGGTTCGGTTCGGAATACATATATCACCTGAATTAGGCCGGAGAGTACAACGGCCGAAACGTCGTGAATATGACAACAGTCCGACCAATGTAAATAGTGTATATAAAATATATATTCGACGCTGTTTAGTATTCTTGTTTAGTCAAGATGCATAATACCCAGGTTAATTGCTGAAACTTCAAATTTTAGATTAAAAATTACATCTTGAAATTACCTTTTTAACTTTTAATATTACCATCATAGCTTCACGCCTATTCAAAACCAATTGAACAACCTTCGCCTGCGTCTACCAAGCGCCAACTCTCACCGACTGCGAGCTATTACAAGTTCTTATGTGAAATTGGGAGAAACCCAAGTGTACCCTTTCTAGTTTACGACTAAACGTCTTCCTTTTCTTCTGTGAAAAAACAGATAACTATTAAATTATCAACTCTTTAAATTAATATTACATTTCCTGTATCCATATGCGAAATGTACTATGGATATTTTGGCTTCTTGTAGCAATTGCCCTGTCATTAGATATTTTTTAATAAAAGGGGAGGGACAGCACATTTTCTTTAGTAGGAATTTCGATCTCTCAGCCAGTAGTCAGTTATTTCACTATTTAAGAAAACAGTGATATCTACTCAAACACGTGTATCCAGGAAATATAACGTTTATAGAAACACACATACACTTATATATATATATATATATATATATATATATATATATATATATATAATTATTTATTTAAAAATATGATTCCAATACGCTACATAAGAGTTCACATGTTTCAAAACAAGAGCCGAAAACTTCAATATAATTATTTGAATTAAATTGAATTAAAGTAAGCTCTGTTCCATCTTCAAGCGAAATTTGTTGGGGAATAATTTATTTCTGAAATTTACGTGTTTTAATAGCAGATTCATTATTGAAATCAAAATTTCCATGGTAACGGCCAGCGTGATTGCTCTACTTTTGTATCGAGCACTATTTTTTAAAAATAATAACAAAAATACTAAAGAACTTTGGATTATTCACCTAAACAGTTCTTTCCTATTTTCTATATATTTTCACATATGTGTGTGTGTGTGTGTGTGTGTGTATATTTAGGTAGCATCTCTTCATTTAAGCATGTTTCATTGAATAATCGCCATGAAAATAATAGACAAAAAATTTTAAATTCTCGAGGCCTTCTATATCAAAATCAACCAATTAACAGTGAACAAAATTTATTACGAGTGTAATGGCAATGTTTTAAAATGCATTTGACCAACTTTTAACGCCATTTGCATTTTTACTATCTCTTATAGTGTTGACGCTTGTTTATAAACACACCATAGTTACAAAGGATAAATTTCAAATTTCAAATTAATTATAACAGAGAGCGTTTCACGCGTCCTTACAGAACTCACCATCACAACGATCCCAGTTTGTTTGTCTTTGTAATTCAACCGTGGCGACGATTTGGGAGGCGATCGAAAGTACTACGGCGTCTTGATGAATTTTAACTTAACATTAAGAAGCTAATTCGAGAACTAGAAAGGATTAATGTGTCTATATTATTCAATGAAACATGCTTAAATATATGACGCATTCGACGGAGGAGAGGCGTATTTAACTTTTGATAATTTTGCGGCAATAAGCGCTTAAAGGTTTTAGGCAGTTCTGATCAATATTTCTTTTCATGGATAGCCGTAAGGAATTTTAAATCTTACACTTAAGTAAAATAATAACAATAATAATATTTATTAAGAATTTATTACAGGAAATATCAAGTTTTACGGAAACATTGTTGACAATTATGGATTTAGTTACATAACAAATAAATAAAAATAATATCAATTCTTATTATATTCGATATGTATCGATAACGATTGACGTTGCATTAAAATTTTTGAAGATTGTCTTTATCAGGGAAGTAAGAAATCGGGAGGGACTTCCACAGATGGGAAGTGCGACAAAAATATTTGACAATCTAGTAGCACGCTTAAATTATTTTCGTCAGTAAACAAGGAAAAGTAGCTCATCAGATCAGTTGCCATATTTGTACAGGTGGGAGGCGCGAAAAAAGAAACCGTTAGAATAGAAATGGCGGTTGCATCTAGCTAGTTCAACATGAAAACGGTGAGACCTAATTGCCAATCTAGAAGCACGCTTGAATTCATGTAGTCGTGGCACCAGGCCATATAAGCTCGCCGAGTAGTTGCCAGTGGGAAGTCAGGTCATGTCGGTGAGAAAGTGACTGGAGATGAGATGCCTGGTGAGGATTGATTGTATTGCAGACTCTTCTTTGGATTTTGGCCAGAATCTCGAGGTGGTCGGTAGGAGCACCAGACCAGGCATGGACACAGTATTCAATACACGGGAGAATGGTGTGTGTGTATGTGATTGTGTGTGTGTGTGTGTGTGTGTGTGTGGTTTTGCAGATGTAGCGATAGAGCCAAGTATGTTCGTCTGAAGACCTTTTAATTTTTTGAAGATTTTAGTTACCAGGGAAGCAAGAAATCTGAAAGCAGTTCCACAGGTGGAAAGCGAGAGAAAAACTCTTAGAATAGATATGGCGTTTGCATCTAACTAGTTCAACATGAAAACGGTGAGACCTAATTGCCAATCTAGTAGCACGCTTAAATTCATGTAGTCGTGGCACCAGGAAAATAAGTTCGCCGAGCAATTGCCAGAGGGAAGTCAGGTCATGACGGTGAGGATCTAATTGGAGACGAGATGTTTGATCAGGATCGATTGTGGATTTCACTGAATTTTGTCAAGAATTTCGAGATGTACAGCAAGAGCACCAGATATCACAACAGTGTTCCATAGACGGACGAAATGTTCAAGATGGATTCTGATGGATACTTTTTATTTGGCAATAGGACACATCTTGTGGGGAATTCGGATTAAGAAATTAGCCTTTCCGACTTTTCAATAACCACTTTACGAACAGTCGGGAACTTTAAATGCTCATGCGCAATTGCATGTTTTTTTACTAAGATTAAACAAAACAAAAATGAATATTTTGTCACTGGCATACCACGATAATTAATGATGAATACAGTAGATGCATAAAAAAAGCCAGGCAAAATGTTACCGATGCTATTAGCATATTTTATCTCTTTTAAACTCCGAGAAATTTTACAAAAAAGAAAAAAACATGAAAAAAATGAGTTGACAATGAGTAACAGCTATTCGATATTTCAACTGCACGCGGATGTGAATTAGCAGGAGGCTCACTCACCCACCATACCAGCAAGGGAAATATGTAATATGCGATTCATAGGAGATGATGCCAAAATTAACTTTGCACTCCATGTTCTTCAGAGAAGCCCAGTTCTTCAACTGGGTTGACCTGAGGGATGACTTTCTAGCCACCGAGGGTAGCTTGACGTTATATACAATTTCAGTGGATGACCCGATATGTAAACACGTGGCCTATGTTTAGAATGTCCACCCGTGGGGGAAACCGTATGACAGATGGATATATGAACCCCATCCGACTCTAGAAAGAAGAGAATGTTACATTTACACAAAAATGTAGGGTCCACGTTAAGAGCGGTCCTTGGGGCCACACACCCTCTAACCGACGGTAACTAAAGAAGAGCGAAGTAAAATAAACAATATGTTTCGTATGTGAGATTTGGTTTCATGTTTGTATTTGTAATGCACAGTAATGTTACAACAAAACTTTTTCTCAAGTTTTCTGCTGAAAAGGCAAAGCACAGAGGTATGGATTCAAGTCCCACGTCGATAGTGTTATGCCAACACAAGCAGCCTCAACCGAAATTCGAATTTAAATTACCAATTCCGTAATGATAGCAGTTACGCAAACTTTAAATCGGTGAAGAGATGTCGTATTTTCTTGTGAAACGAAAACTAAAGACGAAAATGTGGGGTCGTATTATACATAAATACATATTTTCAGAAGCTTTTACTTAGCTTAAAACACATTGTAATACCAAAAGGACGCAGATGTAGGCTTTAAGATAGCTTTATTCAACTGAGAATACAAAGTTCGCGCATAGTGTCCTTTTATAGTCCCAGTAAACAGAAATAGTTCTCTCAAAGAGAAGAGTAACAAAGCAAGAGGAGACCACTCTTGATTATTCATAACACACCTGTTATTTGAAACAGCAATATTACAAACACACTCAGCACAATAGATAAAAACAAATATTGACAACTATTGTTTACAAAAGGTATTTGAAACGTTGGCCATATTTGTTCTTTGGGAATCGACGTAATTGAAGTCTTTTGTTCAGAGGATAAAGTTTGTTTATATTTTGATTTCCTTGTTTGTTTGTTTTTTATAAAGTTTTTCTCTCTTCATTCTCAACGAAACATAATGTTGTTCTTTTCTTTTCATAGTTTATTAATATATCAAAATACTAGCAGTATGACCCATCTTCGACTGGGTCTTTCATTACTGGAAATTTTTGCGTTTAATTGGAGCAGTTTAAGTTTAAAGTTTAAAGTCGGCCCACCCGAAAATCAATATTAGTAACAATTAGGTGCAACTGAGACACATCCCCAAATGGGGGTTAACAATTTGAAGTGGGGACGGAAAAGGGACGTTTTTGCGTTCTCAATCTTGTTTCAGCCTCATGCGCAGCAGCAGTTGAAGAGGCCGTTCAGCCCTTTGATCATCATTTTCAGCCTCGCGCGCAGAAGCCTTCGGATGAAAACTGTGGAAACGCATAAACAACATCCGATTACGCACGCATGCACACACAGACACACATACATACACACACATACACATGCACATACATACACACATATTTTGAGAATTATATATATAGACAATATTATTTTAATAATTTAAAATATTTTTATTAAAATTTTTATGAAAGATATATATCCAAGAATGTTCGGCCCATGATGGTCGATAGTAAATAGTAAAACGTTGCTGAGAGTTATAATGGACAGGAAGTAGTGGAGAGCCATAGTCGCCAACAGTTTGGACTCAAAATCGGCACTGAAGTATTATCTATCAAACAAAAAAAAATCATCGAAATAGAAGGAAAACTGTGGAAACGCATAAGCAACATTCGCAAACACATACACACACACATTTTGAGAATTACAGATCTAGATAATAAAATCATATGAGAAAAGTATAATAGATTATTTAACACCTTAAAATATATTAGCGGGCATGTCAAGTTAGCACCGTTTCCCAAAAATCGAAAATAAGTCTTGAAACCAAAATTAGTAGAAGAAAGACACAATCGTTAAACACCCGGTTCATTTCTATCATACTTAATATAAAACCCAGGTTCTGTGTGTGTGTGTGTGTGTGTGTACGTTTATATATTGGATCGGATTTCCTACATTTTTCTACCGATTTCAACAAAACTTCACAGGACTGCGTAAAATTACCTTGCGATGGTTCTGACAGCGCCAAAAATTGGAAAAACACAAATGTTTTTGCACTAAATCAATTTGAAAACACGATTAAGAGGCATCGCAAGAATGAAAGGGGGACAACTCATATCGAGTTATACTTATTATAAAACCCAGGTTGTTTGTGTATGTGTGTGTGTGTGTGTGTTTTCGTTTATATATGGGATCGGATTTCCTACATTTTTCAACCGATTTCAACAAAATTTCACTTTTTTTTGGCAGGTAGTGTTTCTTATTGTCTTGCACACTTTTTTTCTTTATTTTTACATTCAGAATGCTTTAAAAATTCAATTTACAAGACAATTGTTTATAATAAAATTCTATTCTAGCATAGACTCGTAACGATTGAAAGCAATGTTTTTGTTTGAGTTTGGGTTTGACCAATTCGTAAAAAAAAAAAAAAAAAAAAAAAAAAAAACTAATTAAGACATGCGTGTCCGTCAACCTTAAACAATAATCTTTGTCAATTTTATTTTTCTGTCTTTATGATGGTCGATACTTGATCTATCTCTTACTGTTACATCCCCGGGCAACGCCGGGTTCTACTGCTAGTATTTAATATCGTGAGAAAGGAAATATTTTAGTTAAATATATGTGCAACATTGAGATTTTAATGGATAATATGGTACATTTTTTTTAAAAATAATTTACTTAGGGATGGTTGTAATCCTTTATGTGCCTTGTCCACTCAGGACGTAGGCGATCATGGCTCTCCAGTCTTTTTTAGCTCTTAATAAATTTTGTCTTTCCGTTATGTCGCCTAAACCCTGCTCCGCCATCCATTTACATAAGTTTATGAAATATGTTACGCCCTGCTTTTCCCTCTTTCCCTCAATCTGTCTTGAGAGTATAATATTTTCCAAGCACTCACCCCTGACAAAGAAATTTCAATTGTCTCTTCCTGATGTTAAGTGTAAGTTTCCTTTGTCTTTCCATTTTCTCCAAAACCTCGTTGTTGCTCAGATGTTCGGCCCATGATATCCTCAGTATCTTTCTGTAGAACCACAAATCTGTTAGTTCTTTATGATGCAGGAGATTGTCCAGCATTCACGGTCATACAGCAGGACAGTTCATTTGTAGTCTTTTTCTTGGGGATATTGTATACCATTTATTCCCGCATCCTGGGTATGACGATAAACTATACCAGACAGCAAGGTCACTGATCAGGAGGATTTAAGGAGCGTGGAACTACCTCTTAATTGCTGGTGTTCCCAGGTTCACCCTGACCTGGGGTAGTAGCACCTGTTAGGGTACCAGCTATGGGTAAATAGTTAACCTCCCTAAACTGGGGTCAAAACACTATGAAAGTGTAAAAATAGGTTTTAATATCAGCAATACATTTTTGTAAAAAAATTACCAGCAATAAATATTTGAAGAAAAAAATTATTACCTGCAATACATTTTTTTAATAAAACTCTTGTCGGCATTAAATAACCCATTGAGGATGATATACAATAAAACATAACTAACCAAACCTGTTTTTATCTTCAGAAATACGGTGTCGTATATACAGATAAAAAGAAGGTATGTATTATTTAATGAAATTAGTACATTAAGAATAATTACTAGGCCTAATTTAGTGTGGTACAAGGCCGTAATCACTAAGTGAGGATTGAATTATTTACCGTAGTCAACTAAACATTACTCCATAATGATGTGCCTTGCGAAATGTTTCATCAGTATTTGGAAAAGACTTGAAGCGACAGAGATGTGGTTCTAACGAAGAATCCTGGGAATATCATGGGCAGAACATGTGAACAATGAGGATGTTTTAAGGGAAATAGGAACAGGAACTGAACTGATATTTGCCAAAAAAAAAGAGGCAGACGTTATTCTGCCTTCTTACTCAATGTGGGACAACCTCTACACAAACGAAAAAGAGACATGAAGCAACTGAAATATAGTTATACCAAAGAATATTGAGAATAACATAGACAGAGCATGTGAGAAACAAGGAACTTTTAAAGCGAATAGGAACTTGTTATGGTGAAACACACCTATTCTATAGTAGAATAGTGACTCTGCCACCTAATATAAGTAGGAGTAGTAAGAGAAACGAGGGTCAGTCGATGCCGGACGACCGGCTGAACGGTTGAACTCTCTGCCTTCGGGCGGAGAGGAAACCGAACGAGGCTATACCTAAGGGCAGAGTCTCGTTCGGGGAGGTAAACCGACCCTGAACCCGTATATACGGGTTCAAAGGGAATATTTTTGGCCGACCCCACGGGCTCAAATTCCCACGTTAAACCGGCCTTGTGCCATATGATACCCTTGTGGGGGGTTACTAAATAGTAGTCGATGACGGACGACAGTAGCCGACAGTCGAATACGAAAGTAGTCAGCGACCACAACAAGATTACTCTGCGTTATACCTATTATATCAAGTTCCTAACGATTTGTACGTCGAACCTATTTTAGGACCGATTTAGTACAAATACAAGCCTCCACTGCGAAATAACTCCACAAAAGAACTACAAAAAAAAAAAAACAAAACAAAAAAAAACTGTTGTTAACAATCATAAAGAAACAGAAATAAATGTTTACGATAAAATAAGGAACGTCTGTTCGTCATCAAAATAGTCAGTCGACGGGTGCGTCAAAATCAAGCAGGTGCAAAAAATCCAGGTAGCAGATGAATGAGAATTCGACAATGAAATCTGCAGTCGCGTAGATATAGCGAAAGAAGACTTTCAGAAAATAAGCAAGTACTGAAACATATGAAAATATTGTTTTATGAATCTTTTTTTTACAACTTGCCAACCATTTTCAGCTTATTTAAATCTAGAAAATATTTTTAATTTGAAAGAACTTTTTTAAAATAATATTCTAATTATAAATATCTCACTAATAAACCCATAACTGAGAGGAAGATTCTTTTTCCCAGAGCCTTCTTCTTATCGAGTCACTACACCACACCCATCCTAGAGTTACAAGTGTGCACAGATCTTCAACACTGGGGCAAACTAGATGTTCCATAGTTTCTGATTGCCCGTATGCTGGGATCAACATCGGTGGTATATCCCCATTTCTGAAGGTTGGCTCTACACAGTGACCAACAGTTGTTCGGTGGTGATTTAAGCAGGATCAGCAAGCTCAGACATCACTGGAGCCAGGAGGAGGGATTCTTTAGGACTGAGAGAGAGAGCCTGTGTTCCACATTGTTAAGGTGACCTTTTCAAGGGTATTTGAGCGTAAGTAAATAGAAAGAATCCGATGGAAATTAGAAATCACTTTCCGATTAACAATTCTGAAAGATTATCCATGACAGCACCCACACACACATTTACGACAGGAAAATATCGTTAGAAGCAAAGAAAAAATACTTTAATACTATTAAATAATAATGTAATATATAATCTCCTATATAGCAGATGAAGATGGCTTAAAGCGACAGCGATGTCGTTTTATCGATGGACGCTGGGAATACCATGGACAGAACATTTGAACAATGAGTTTGTCATAATTAAGAAGGGAAGGAAGACGAAAGAGGAATAAAATGCTTAACAAATTCGTGTGACTGGCTGGAAACACAAGAAATAATAGGAAAATTAAAGGGAAGATGAAGCAGCGATTTGAGTCTATCTAACTCAGTCAGTTATCTGCGATAACTTAGGCGTATATCACGCATGGAACATGACACTTTCGATACATGACTGACGAGGCAGATTTTTCCCGCTGTAGGTTGCAATTTATTTCTGCGGTAGATTTATTTCTGCGGTAGATTAGTTGCCATCCAAGGCTATAGAACGCGGTCTTTCCTGCTATTTACTCATAGCTGGGGGGGGGAGAAGAAGAAGAAGATTCATACCTTTCCCAAGGGTATTAGCACGTAAGTGAATGTAATCGATTCAAATCGAATTCGAACTCGGCGCTCCGATTCTTCAATCTTCAATTGCCTCCTATCTAACTAGGAATTCTTTTAACAGAGGACAAAAATTTAAAGGAATAGTGAAAGATGCCTTCCAAAACTAAGCAAAGTATTAAGAAACATGAAAATTTCGTTAGAAACAAAGTGAACAGTAATAATATCGGTCCAGTGATTACTGGACAATCTCCTCACAGATGAAGAAAAGACGGCAGAAATTTAGTTCTACAGAAGGATGCTGAGAATACCATGGACCAAGCACGTGAGCAACAACAAAATTTTTATACAAAATAGAAATAAAAAAAAGATACCTATAGAAAGTGAGAGTTGAAATTTTTAGGGCACATAATGAGGAAAGAGGTCTTGGAGAATTTGACACACACAAGACATAGTGAAGTCGAGAGTTGTAGAGGAAAGCAGTGCATAACTTAATTAACGACGTTGTTCAAAGGGTTGGCAGTGTAGGGTTTAGGAGTTATAGGAAAAGGACAAAATCTACCCAGAACTATAATGGACAGGAATTTGCGAAGAGCCATGACGATTTCCCGAAAGTGCATGGCACATAAAGAAACAATAAATAATGATATGATATCCAATTTTAAATTTTACTAGCGATGGCATTTCAATTGGTTACTTTTAACTCTGGTTACCTTACTCTATATCCAACGAGTTTAGCGTTATCCAAAAATAAACTTACTATCAGAAAGAGACAGTTTAAATTCACGCTACATATAACGAGAAAAGAAGACCTGGAGAATATGCCACTCACAAGATATGCTCAAAGCAAGAGAAGCGGAGGTGAACCAACGAATAAATTATTTAACGTTTGAATGGACGATAAAACGAAGACAAAGAGGGATGCTAATCCAAAGGTGCATTAACGAAAGAGGTCTTTCAGAAACTCAGGAACATATTAAGAGATAGGAAAATGCTATTAGAACCAAAGAAAATAGTGTTGAACTGCTACGTAATATCGATTCTTCTATATAGCAGTAAATGTAGGACTCTCTCCTTATAGATGGCGTAGGGATCGATGCGATAGGCACGTAATTTTTCCATTAAATCCTGAAAATACCATCAATAGAATATATGAATAACGGGAAAGTCTTACGAAAAATAGGAACTGCAAGGAAACTGAGGCTTACAATCAGAAAGAAGCAACTGGCATCTCTTGGAAATTTTTTAAAATATTTCACTCAAGCAAGGCAGTAAAGCCACTAACACACAGTGGGGGGGGGTTATTGAATGTTGAAGAGTATAAGAGTATAAGAAAAACATTATCTAGAAGTGGTAACAATAAAAGAACAATATTTAAGACGACAGAAGACATAGAATGAGAAAAGCAGGTCTAGAGAATTTAATATCCACGGGACATATTAAGGGTAAGTAGGGGAATCAGTGAGTAACCTACATAAGGAGTTTGTGACTGAATGACAGAACAAGTCCAAAGATGGATGAAAAAGGGACGGGAGCAACAAAAAACCAGGAAGTTGTGGGGGACCTTGATCGTTCATGTCATAAAGAGGCATAGCACATTAAAAGGAAGATTAGCAAAGTAAGGATGGAACCCACTCAAATAGTAATTGTTTACGTGACTGGTTTGTTTCAATTACCTCAAGACGTGGTGTTTAAAAGAATGTGTTAGTTCACGTATCACTTCTTTTATCAACCCCCAAGAAATATAAAAGCAATTTTTGTCTGTTAATGCTATCTCATGTAAGAGAGACGTTTTGTATTTATGGAAATAATTGTTTTTCGCGTAAAAAGTTCTGAAAAGAAACCGGCAAAATAAGAAAAATGTAAACAGATTTTTTTATTCTACATTTTCTTGCAGACGACAAACGCCATATTGTGTTTTAAGTGACATTGCAAGACCTTAGCAACAAAAATATTTTCATCCTTAACCCTTTACTATGCCAAACACTCATAAATTAATTAAACGTCATAAAATTATTTAACTGTAGATGAAACATAATTAAAATGGAAATGATCTTAAATTAATCAACACATTCACCTTGAATAGTGTCATATCCAACCAAGCAAAATAATCATAGCCTCTTCTTATTACAAATAAGTAGAACAAGTTACTGTCGCAGCTGTTTCTACTGTTGCAAATACATGTTCGCCAGAAACAAAAACAATATACCCCAAGACTCACATATGCGTCGTGTGGCAACGAATGTGTTAACACATTTAAGGAGAACAATGTTGAATGTACGGCCATAAAAAAGTCAAGGTATTTACATAGCAGACATGTGAAGCGTCTGCCATAGCGTCTATATTTAAAAAGTTCATTTCAAAGATAGATTAATATAGATTAATCAGACTGAGTTAACGGCCACCATTTATTTACTGAAAGTACCCCTAAAAATGGCACGGTTTTTTCTATTTTAATTTTTGTAGGTTTTAATTGAATAAGCTCATGGCAAGTTCTACGACAATAAAATATCCGTATAAAGTTCCCTGTCGCTTCGTTAAATATTGGAACTTAACAACTTTAACAACATACTGGAATAACGGTCATAAATATGAATGCTGGTCGTTTTTTTTTTTAAGAAGTAAGGGGGTACAAATGAAAACATTTGAAATTGACAACTTTCTCCATTTCCTTAAACATATATCTTTCTTTCTTTCTTTCTTTCTTTCTTTCTGTCTTTCTTTCACTGAATCCAAGTAGCGTCTCTGATATGTATTTTCCGTCTTTCCACGCGATCAATACGGAATAGTCCTTTATTTATGAGGTATTGGCAAGAGACGTTAACACTACTAAATTCCCCTTCTTTATTTAATCATTTCATTTTCTCAATGAAACCACGTAGTGTTTCTCATATGATTTTATCTTTCCATACGATTAAAACAGAAGAAACGTTATACACCTCTTGCTTTCTTTTTCTCACTGAAACCAAGCAGCGTACCTGATATGTCTTTTCCATCTTTTCACGCGATCAAAGCATTCTTTATGAGGTATTGACATGGCTTAACGATACTGCTAACCAAGGAACGGACAAGCATTATAATAAGGTTCTTTTTTAAATTGAGAATGACGAGATCTGGAACGGTCAATGAACGACAGCAGCAGATCTGGCTGACTGCAAAAAATGCCTTCCAGTACTAGATAGATCTAGTAACCTGGTCTGTCGAGAGGAAGGTTTTCCTCTAGTTGAACTGACATTTCCACGTGAGCACAATATGGAGGCTGGTCAAATTTTGAAAGAAGAGTGGTGCGAAACACTGATGCAGGAATGAGAAGACGCTGGCTAGCAGGCTAAACATTTTCTCTGTGGAGAATACATCGGAGCGCTTTTGCAGAGATAGCTAGGATTCATTAGAAGCAAGCAGAGAAAAAGTCAGTACATACCTGAAGGATGTAGAAACAGCAAGTGAGTGGATGAGTCATTGGATCCGACTCAAAAGAAATTATGAAATTTGGCTGGCTCTGGAAATGATAACTCGAAAGACAGTTGACAGGCAGTAAAGAAATCGAACCAGACGGTGCGGCCTCACTGGTGTAAGGGTGAACGGTGAGCAGTAAAATACGTCGAGAAACAGGACGCGAAACATGACCGTATTCTTTCCTGCTAATCCAGGGGACCTCTTGGTAGCCGGTACACGGAATACTCACTTAGGAGCCGTTGGTTTCCAATTCACTATAAAACTAAGAAATCACGATGCCTCAGTAATAAAAAAACCCCAAAAAAACAAAAACGGCGGGAGTGAGAGAATGACAGAAGTTCACGGGGAAATGAGAATTTGGGCAAACCACTTTCCCATAACTGCTGCCCGGATAGCAATGTATTTTGAATTAACCTTTTTTTACCATTGCTCACTCAATACACGGCTCAAGAGCCACTTAAGATAGAGGATTAGTGAATGAAGTTATTTTATGGAGGCGTGGGTAATAATTGCAGGTTATGCGGCTATATAGGATAGATATCGGTTGATACTAGAGGTTAAGATTGTAGCAATCGGTGAAGCATCCTCTTGGGTGTTTGTTTTACAAAGCAACACTTCTCTAGAATAAGCCGTGTGAATGAAACGAATGCGAAGTGAATGAAGATAAATCGACCCTGCGTACATTGTCGGGTTTTAGCTATAAACGTTCGAACTTGTGGAACCAAACTCATCAGAACATTTGCCATGGAGATAGCGATAGACGAGCGAGAGGCTGACGACGTTTCGTCGTTCTGCGCTTTCGTCTCTGGGTGGTAGGACAGAAAATAATTCACCACAAACAAGGCGACGTAGACTCGTCTGAACTCTATAAAGAATGGAAAGTGAAGACTTTGCAGCTCCATCCCAGATATAGCAGCGATATTCCTTTTTGGTCGGATCTAACTATTGTAAATTAGAGCATACTATTATCCATATCTGAGTTCCACTTTTTTTTTTTTATAAAATCACACCGGGTATGACCACTAAGACGCCAGGGAATTACTGGAAGTGAAAGAGAATGAAAAATCTTTAGAAGGGAACCAAATCTTATGCAGGAAACTCCTCTTCAAAAGACCGAGGAAGTGTGTGAGCCGAACCTACTTATCTATCGGGGAAAGAAAATAGTAAATAAAATTTATTTTAGGAGGAGACGTTAGAGTTGAAGTAGACTTTAGAAGGAACTGAAAACCCAATCCTAAACAGAAAACAAGAGATAAATGTCCACTCTTGCTTAAAAAAAAACAAAAAAAAAACTGGAGAGGTAGGTGAATCAGACGATAGGTAAACCTGAGGTTCGTGATGACCTTGAGTCCCAACAGGCGTTCAAAGCAAGAGTCTCCTTGAGAGCGCAATTATTCATTATGACTAGAGACAATTCAGGATCTGCTCCGTAATAATGAAATTTTACTACCTTGGTTTGTGAAGTATTGAATGTTACAAGCCAAAGTTTCACTCATTGGGCTAGATGTTTGGAGACGCACCCATAAATTGTGGTATCATCCGTATAGATATTTACTAAAGATATGAAAATGTTCATTAATATAAAGCAGAAAGAGGGCAGGGCCAAGGAGAACGCCTTGTGGGACGCGCATCTATTGGCAACTTTGACTGGGGTATATATAAAACGACTTAGAATATAAAGTACTTTATTCTTTTACGGCAGCGTATAAATTTAGCACAATGGTGTCTAATATGCATCAACTTGAACTGATAATATTACCATTCGTCTCATCATTGGATTCGCAATAAAGGTTGAATTAGGAATTTCTTTCCCTAATTTTTAGGTCCAAAGGTTACAGTTTTATATTAATATTCCTCCCAAACGCAATTGGAATGGAAATAATCGACAAAGTTAACGTAAACATAACTGAAGATCAAAAACAACAACAAAAAAAAAAACCAACAAAAACAGGACTGATACAGAATTATATCAGACTGTTATATTAGCAGCACAAATGTCAACCAAATGTTTTTTTATGGCTCGTAAAACAGAAAAAAGAAATTCGACTTTATTGTTTACAGTTGTTAGCAATAACGTGTCTTCGCTATTTACTTTCTATAAATTAGAAAGATAAAGCTAGACAGTTACATTTAGTCAAATGGAACTAATAA
>OZ010600.1:49202376-49424876 GCA_963932145.1 Acanthosepion lycidas | reverse complement strand
TTAAACACAGAACTCACAGTTATACCTAGCCATTTCAACTATAAAACAACGAGACCTTGCCACCAATGTAATACTGCGCTTAAATTCATAAAGTCTAGGTACCATAGCGGTAAGTTGATCCGAACAATTACCATGAAAGGATTTATAGAAAAGGCACAGGGAAGCTACATTAAGGCGGTGGAAAAAAGGACCAATAATATTGCATATTCTCATTTGGATTTTATCAAGCATTTCTAAATATATAGCAGGAGCACCGGACCATATGTGGCAGCAATATTCAAAGTATGAACGAATGGTAGACTTATAAATATATCCAGAGTTTCAAATCACAATTACAAAAGGTACAGTATCAACTGAATGCTGTCCGCGAGCAAAGAACCTCCTGACCTACCTGGGATAGGGTGTAGCGGACCGTGTTGGCGACGCTGAGTATAAGTAGATGAACACACGTGAGTTAAGATTTTCCTTCTAGTGTTCAACTACATGAGAAAGTTGGACTTTAATTAAGTTCAAAGAAGGCAAAGAAAAACAAGCACAAGACCGATAAATATATGTAAACAAATATATGTATTAATAACAAGAAAGGTTACATGAACTGTTACATAGACAGAATGTGTGTGGTGAATATTATATGTGTGTGTGTTGTGGTGAGTGTTCGTACGTATGTGTATTGTTCTTAGCGTGTTCCCAGTATTTGGAAAACGCTGTATCTGTGAGTGTTCACATCTGCGAGGTGGTAAGGCTGAAAGCCTGAGGAAAAAAGAGAGATTTACCTCAAGGTGGCGGCCCAAAGGCCTGAGGGAAAAATAGATTTACCTCAAGGTAGTGGCCCAAAGACCTGAGGGGAAAAGAAATTTACCTCAAGGTGGCGGCCCAAAGGCCTGAGGGAAAAAGAGGAAGAGGCGAAGGGTCAGCAAGTATTTATAGCCAGGGAAGAGAGAGACCTCTGGTGAAAGGGTTAAGGAGCTAAGGAGGGGCTAACTCCGACATGTTTGAAAATTGGTGTCTGTTCTTTGGTGAATGTTCGTACGTACGTGTATTGTTCTTAGCGTGTTCCCAGTATTTGGAAAACGCTGTATCTGTGAGTGTTCACATCTGCGAGGTGGTAAGGCCGTAAGCCTGAGGAAAAAAGAGAGATTTACCTCAAGGTGGCGGCTCAAAGGCCTGAGGGAAAAAGAGATTTACCTCAAGGTGGCGGCCCAAAGACCTGAGGGAAAAAGAGATTTACATCAAGGTGGCGGCCCAAAGGCCTGAGGGAAAAAGAGATTTACCTCAAGGTGGCGGCCCAAAGACCTGAGGGAAAAAGAGATTTACATCAAGGTGGCGGCCCAAAGGCCTGAGGGAAAAGGAGGAAGAGGCGAAAGGGTTAGAGAGTATTTATAGCCAGGGAAGAGAGACCCCTGGTGAAAGGGTTAAGAAGCTAAGGAGGAGATAACTCCGACAAGGGTTAACCAATTACTTTAATCCGCTAGACCATGTGTGTCTTTGAGTATAACAATTAAGTTTCGCATGCTGTTTCGTCTAGCAAATCATATAACCTTGACAAAAATAAGGTTTTATTTTCCCCCTTTTCTCTTTGACATCAGGTATATATGTTATCAAATACGCAATAAAAAAAATCAATCAATACGACAGAAGCACATACGTAAGACAAAAAGAAATGGTTGATTGAAAATGACTTTATTTTATTCTTAATTATAACCGCCTTTCTAATTCGCAAAAAAAACATTAAGAAGTAAAATAAAATGGCTTTTCAAATTCCTTTTTCAAAGGGCGTTTCTCAATGTTAATAGTAATTAAATATAGAGATTTTTGGGGGGACAAGGGTGTGTATCTACATTTCTCAATTCTGGCTATATGTTCGGTCTGAATGTTTTGAGGGCCATTGTGAAACAAAGGATAACTTGAAGTAATAACATTTGGTAATGTTATAAAAAAAAGACATTACTGCGTGAAGTGTCTCTTCAGACACAGAGGCCAGGACGCGAGAATAAAGTGAACACCCATCGGCAGACGTCGATGTCAATGCATTCCTTTGTGTGATCCGCGCTTACTGACAAGGGTTGATGGGGTGATTGCTATTTATATTAAAAAAAATTTTATCGCATCCATCTTTAGAATTGTAATTCGTGGATCTATGACACGTTTGAGATCTTTGTTTTTGTGACAATCAAGTTTCAGCAAAGAATTTGCAACATTCTGGCATTTCCGCTAAAAGGCAGATCACTCTCCAACCTCTGTCACCTGAAAGTCCCTAAACCCACACCAGTTGCCAAATATAAAGAAATTAAGACGAGGAAGGAAGATCCTGCTTAGAAAATCTGCATTCTATTTTCTGGCCTTCACATGAAATTCGAATACTATTCTTTGGTAGCAGTTAAAAATACCGGCCTAATGCCGAAATCTAAAGATTTCGTACGTAATTTTATGCTTTCAGGGTAAAGTTCTGTTTTTTATATATTGTTTGCAGATCATAAAATGTATTTTTGGTAATTTTGCTACAAAAATGTATATATTTTTACTATAAAAATATATATATATGTTTTAGTGTTGTATCGATTATCGTTTTACTATAAAATGTATTGTTGCTCATTTTATTGTAAAAATTAGCTGTTCATTTTTGTTTGGGAGAAGTTCACTATTTGCCTATAGCCGCGACCCTTACAGGTGGTACCAGCTCGATATGTGTTGTAGTTTTCTATGTAGAGTGCCAGTCCCAATACTTTTTGATCGGATCTGGTATATATCTCGTTTACTGATGAATCACTAGCTTTCTATTAGATTAATATTTATAAAGTCTGAGTAATAGAAGCCTTTGAAAATTTTTTCTTGGCAAGGTGGGCAATAATCATTTTTCAGAATAAGTTAAATGGAGAATTATTTTGAATAAATATAATATTTAATAAGTTAAAAAGCTTCTTGGTTGTAAACTGTGCCATTCAAAAAACATCCTGTTCAAGAACAATAATTTGCAGGATTTATCTTAGCACTATCATCAACTTTAAAAATGGCTGTCTTTTTACTGCCTAAAACAGTATTCCATCTCCTTCCATATGTTGGGAGACTATTTTCATGAATTATGTGAACATTGTTAAAAAATAATTGTTCGAAAACTATTATTCGCAATCTTTTATTCGAATTGTAAATTGAATTAAAATTAATCGAAAGGATAATTATACTAAGGGACAATTAATTGAAATTCAAAATTCTTTATCGTAATAAAAATGTAAAAATTAAAAGAGGAAATACACAAATGATAATCATTAGAAATACAAATATCGTTAATAAAATTATTTAGTAAGAAAAATCCTTATAACCCCGAGTTATACGATACTACACGCAAATAGTCAACTACTGAGGAGGACTCTTTAAAGGATGACACTAATTTTTTAAGTTTTTCATTTACATCACGGTATTTCTTGGCGCTCTTGATATTTTGGCAACCTGCTCTTACTTTGGCAATATGAATTTCTTGCAAGGACTGTTCTCTTTTAAAAGCGCCTAAGAATATCCATATTGTGGAATGATCGGATGACACTTGCCGCAAAAAGCCCTATGCCATTCTTTAAGGGCGTTATTAGTTCTAGGTAAATCAGCACTGACTCTCTCAAAGCAAGACCACATACTTATTTTAAAAATAGGCATTTCGAATAATTATCATTTAGTATAATTGCCCTTTCAATTAATTTTTATTCGAACAATTTACAATTTGTATAAATGTTTTTCGAATAATTATTTTCGAACAATTATTTTCGAACAATTTTCTCGATACAATTTTCAGGAAAGACGGAAAATTTAGCACCGCCATTAGGTCCATCTAATGTAGCTAAAATATTTCTTGCCAAAATTACTCTTGGGAATATTTCATGTATTTCTTTGGCCAATATACTCGACTCTTTTTGTCATGTTTTTCTTTCATATCATATGCTTCCATATTTTTAGTCAATGCTGTTAATATCCTACATTTTTTCTGTCTGCATTCTCAATACAATATCCTTTATGAAAAAAGGTTCTCAATAAGCTTTTATTCGAAACTTCAGCTTCTTGGTCATTCTATTTTACTTGCTTATTACGGTTTTAAATTTTCTTAGATCTATTTTTGTGACTTTCTTGAAATCTATTTTCTTGTTCTGATCTTGGCAATGAATTAAACTTCTTTTTTAGTTATTTTGCGATTAGTGTTCAGGCTTTTATCAGATTTCAACGTTGAGTTTCTGTTACTAAATATGTTTACAATATATTTTTTTCTTTTTTAAGGTTAAATCATTCTTAAAAATGATAGCATCTTTATATATCAGAAATTATGAAAATAAATATCAATATATATATATATATATATATATATATATATATATACATACATACATACACACACACATATATATATATCTGATAAAAATAGGTTTATGGCATGCTATATTTATGGGCTAAGATGCTCCGTATCAGGGATACAGCGTATGTAAATATAAAAGTGGACACTGAAGTCGACACCCAGAGGCAACAGTCTGCTTTATGCTAAATTCAATTGTTAGAGCATACGATTATACGATTGTGTTTTGCATGAAACAGACTGTACCTCCTGGGTGATAACTTCAATGTCGACTGTTATATATATATATATATATATCTGTGTGTGTGTGTGTATTATTATTATTATTATTATATGAAGATAGAGAAAGAACAGATGGAGTTAAAATCCACAGCTATTAGCATCTACTTTTCAAAACGTGCTCAATACAAACGTGGACCAAAATATAATATATATATATTGAATTTTTTCCAAAGTTTTCTTCTTCTAGACTGTTTTCCAATCAAGGCTATTGGGCTTAATCTGTTCCGCTACTCCATCATCGCTAGGTGGGACGTGAAGAGATGGATTTATATCTTTCTCAATGGAATTTATGCGAATTTATATATATATATCTTTACCTCTCTTTCCCTCTCTTTCCCTATATATATATATATATATATATATATATATATATATAGGGAAAGAGAGGGAAAGAGTGGAGCTGAAATATTTGTAGACGTATCTGATGGAATGTTTGCCGAAGCAGTGTTTGAGAGTCGATGTTCGTATCCATTTGATATTCCATATGCCTCTCCTTTGTGGTCTTCGAAAATGCCTATGCAATACGCATCGAAGTGCACATTCATTCACCGGCACGGGCTTCGCTGGGCAGGCCATGACAGCAGAAAACTCTAGCAAATGCTCTACAACATGTAACTCTACGACATTTGATCCTGGCATAAACAAAGGAATCGCTTCAGAAACGGTTTAAAAGTACGTGGCACTCGATGATCACGAATGGGAAACTGTTGCTTGTTGTCGAAATAAGCGGCTGTGTGCAATTCATCAAAGCACTAAGATCTTCCAAGAACATTCACTGAGTTGGTCAAATATCAATTGTGCAACTAGGAAAGGGGAAAACATTGATCCAGCAAGCCATCAATTTAGATGCAACGAATGTGACAGAGTATGTCTCTCCAATGCAGGCCTCGCTAGCCATAATAAGTATCATGTTCAGAACTCTTTTACAGTTTACTACACCTGGAATAATTTAACATGCGGAGTGTGCAAAAAAAAAAACCCCAGAAAAAACCTGCAGAAACCTCCCCTGTCTCACACGTCGAATGGAAACCCACCAGTTACCTGACCGGAATTTGCACAACAGACTAGGCCAGGTCCTATACGTAACAACTGAGTTTTTTGCGTCTGAAATAATCATTGCAAGTCATTTGCTGGCTTCCAGAGCCATTGTCGTCTTCGTAAGATCTAAAAACATGGATTAAACTTGTCAGCGATAGTCATACTCGTTTCCGAGTCGACAGACATTATTTAGGTATGTAAGTATGTGTTCACAACAGGATCAACGACGCTTGAGTTGCATAATAAAATTTCGCACAGCCAAATATTTCTAATAGTAAGATGCATTCTATGCTACAATTTAAATGTTATATTTATCATATAAATGTAATTTGGAACATCTAGCTACACTGCTTCATCAGTGGCAATTTAATCGCGAAAACATTGCGTCATAAAACGTGTTTTTATACTGGAGTAGTGATCCGGACAGACGAGAGATATGAATCTATTTTGTTTTTTTTAATTTTTTTTAATTATAGCTGCCAACGTAGAATAGATTTTTAATAATGCAAATCCGATTAAATACAGGAAAGAATTAATTTAATTATGTTTTTAATCATTTCACTACAAGCAAGTCGGTTGGTATGGAAGCAAGAAACCGGAAGAGAGTTCCACAGACGAGAAGTTTGAGAAAATAAACTCTAACATAAATATATATATATATATGTGTGTGTGTGTGTGTATGCAGATATTAGGTTGGTGCAAAAATAATGTCGTTTTCTCACATATGTTAATATGTGAAAAAACGACATTATTTTTGCACCAACCTAATATATATATATATATATATATATATATATATATATACACATACATACATAATATACTGTTCCATCCAGTCAGTTCAACAGTAAAACGATGAGAACTAGTTACCAAGCTAGCAGTCTGCTTAAATTCATGCAGACTAGGCCACCAAGGAGGAAAGGTCATCAAAAGAATTACCATTAAAAGTGATAGAGGGAAGCCACATGACGACGGTGTGAAAATAAGTGAATTTGAGATGCCAAGTCAGGATCATTTACATTACAGACCCTTCTTTGAATTTTGTCAAGAATCTCGAAATATATAGTAGGAGCACTAGACCAAATATGGCTGAATATATTCAAAAGGACGAATGGCGGATTTGTAAACATGGAAGATGGATTCTGACGAGGAAATTGTCTGGCACGATACAGCGAACCAATTTTCCTAGCAGTAAACCTACAAATGATTCTATATATTTACTCTACTCCATGTCAGTGGAAAACTCGATCCTCCAAAAGCACAAAGAATTTGAGATATGGAACTTTCTTCTTACTAGTGGAATACGAAGGGAATGAGGATGGTTCTCCCTATGTACCTGGTATGGCGGATCTTAGCTGTAAATGTCCGAATTAGTGCCATATTTTCCATGGAAATATTGGTAGCGTAGTGACGTTGCGTTTGTAAAAATTCGGTTGCAAGATGGAAAATAATGTATTACTTGTAAGGCCGCGTAAGCGCTTTTGAACTCTGTCGAGGCTGAAGAGAGAAGATTTGGAAGTTTCAGACCAGATATGGCAGCTCCATTCTTGATCTGATCTGATTCGTGTAAGAATAAGTCATGCTACGTGGAGGCACGGTGGAGTAATGGATAGTGGCTCGGATTGAGGAATCGGAGAGCCGAGTTTACATAGGTATATTAATGTATCAGGTTCAGTGATGGCTGAACATTTGATCAAAAACTAGCAATGTGCTTGGTCTTATAGCTCAGGCATATACTCAGTGCTGTGTAATGCTAATTACAGATTATCACCTAGAGTTTTTTGGAATCAACATATATTAAGTCCTATCAACCATCTCTCTGTAAACAGAAGGAGTGGTTACTGAGCTTAAAGTTCATTAGCCTTTAATGTTATATTTGTTCAATATCTGTCTATATTTATGAGATGAGGTATTGTAACTATTAACATTAGCCGAATCCATTACATTGACTTACGTGCTAATACCCTTGGGAAAGGTATGAATCCTCTTCTCCCCCAAGCTATGGGTAAATAGTAGGACAGACCGGGTTCTTTAGCCTTGGATGGCAACTGGTCTACCGCAGAAAGAAATGGCAACCTACTGCAGGAAAAATCTGCCACGTCAGTCATATATCTAAAGATACATAATCGCCTACGCGTATATCACGCATGACACATAACTGACTGACATGCCAGCTAGGGTTAGGAACTTTTTGAAGTTGTAGAATAAGCCGACCATGTTTTTCTTTTAGAATATTTAGGGATGGATCGTATATATGTGTCCCATTAGAGGTCTGGAGTAACTTGATTTCTAATAGACGCTGAACGGTACTTGATGTTTACTTCTGCCGCTTATGCCATCAAGTAGTCCTGTGAGTGTCAAAATCTACAAGCTCTCTTTTCTTATTGTGCCCCTGAAAATTTTCAATATCTCTGTTATATTGAAGACCTGTTATGCCTTTTTATAACGAAAATCTTCTACAATACCAGTGGAATCTTCCTTTCGAGCAAAGCTCATTGCCATAACGCACGAATTCTACAAGAATGCTTTCGGGAATAAGAAGAAGACTTCATCGTATAATTCGCGTCACCAAACCCTCCAAATCTCAATCCCATGGACCAATATTTCGTTCAGCATAAACTCACCCATGAAACAGGCAGCAGTAATGGAACCTGCTGTTAACAACCCGATACCAGGGCCTGGAAGAAACCCTTCGAGGCTTCAAGTAAGAGCCTTTTTTTTTCTGAATACATATTGGATAAGCATCTTATTATGTAAGCGGTCATAATATTTTGACCAATCAGTGATGGTGCTAACTCTATGTAACAAAGTGTGAGGATCGAACTTACTGCAGTAGTAGTGTTCTACGAGACAAGCTTGCTAATAGCTACCCGACAGAGGGGCACCCCGTCGGTTGTTTCGCTCCTTCTGATTGAAAGTCACGCCTATGCAGCACAGCACACAAAATGGCATTGCCAGTAGAGGAGAGACACTTGCGTTTTGCTATTCCGTTTAAACGGGAAGTAACCCCCGCCGGTTTGCAAAATAACTAAAAATATTTCGCGCTTTCTTCTCACTCAAAACCTGACGACACTCGCAGATGTCAGATCGACCGAAATGTTATTCCAAGAACAACTGCGAATAAAATTGGCAAATTTAACTTTGCTTTTTGGTGGCATTAGGGATAGATGAGAAGACTGAGAAATTTTATATCAAGTATTGGGACAGTCTTTTTTTTTTCTTTTTTTTTTTTCTTTTTTAATAATACTATAACCTCTCCAGATGTAGGCTATCATATCTCTATAATATTATTTTTTATTCATTCAGTTATGTGCCATGCGTAATACATGCTTAGGCGATCATTTATCTTGTGATACATGACTGACGAGACAGATTTTTCCCGCAGTAGGTTGCCATTTCTTTCTGTGGTAGACCAGTTGCCATCCAAGGCTATAAAACCCGCTCTGTCCTGCGATTTATCCATAGCTGGGGGAAGAATAAGTGGTTTCATACCTTTTCCAGGGGTATTAGCACGTAAGTGAATTTAATGGATTCGTCTGGAATTCGAACTCGGCTTTCTAATTCCTCAGTCCGAACCACTATCCATTACTTCACCGTATTGGGATAGATATCAGAGTAGGTGACCGGTGCCGTTTTCGTGATCTTTTAGAATTCAATATTTTTCCTCATCATAGATTAGTTGCCACTGAAGGCTAGAGTGTCCAGTCTACACTGCTATTTAACCTATAGCTGAGAAGAGATGAGAAATGGATGCATACCTTTCCCAAGGGTATTTATACGAAAATGAACGCAACAGTATTGGCCTTAATTTGAACTTGACTCGCAGATCTTACTTTTCTCGTTGATAACTGCTACGTTGGGTCAGTTAGAATCATAAAAACAAAGCAGATTGGTCAATCGTGAATGATGTTTTGCTCTCGTAAATTTGGTTATTTAAAATAGACATTGATCAATTTCAATCTGGGATTTTCAAGATTTAGCTCATTAGTGAATAGAAGAAAATGTAACAGCGTAGAAGAAAGATCTTTACTTTATTTGGCAAGATATAAGACGCATGTTTTATTTTTCTGCAGAAAATGACTTTATAAGTTCAGGAAGAATTGTTCTGCATTTTGCATTATAATCTTATAGTCTTTTAATTTAATAGTATCATTATACCATCATTAAATTATTTTGCTTGACTTACTTCACTTTGAAGCCGTATTGTTTATTCCATCATATTTCAATGATGCAAAGTTCTTTTCCTTTAATGGGCCATGTCCTTTCAGGACGTAAGCGATCATGGCTCTCCACCTCCCTCTATCCCTTACAGCTCTCAACAAGTTCCTTCCCTCTGCTTCCTCCCTCAGGTCAAGTTCTGTCATCCACTGGCCGCTAGGAGTATCGCGTTGTTTTCCATTGTCTCTCTTTCCCTCTATTCGACCCGTGAGTATCAGATTCTTTAGGCTCTCCTTCCTCATTATGTGTCCCAGAAACTTCAGCTGCCTCTTCCTGAAGAAAAATTATCAGAATTATTCCCACAAAATCTTTTACTCATAGCATCTTTTTTCAATCTTCAAAATATGTCCCAAAGCTTTCTTGTAAGCAGGTATTATGTTTTTAATCATGTTCTGTTGACATGGCAATTCTTACTAATCTTTAACAATCTGTTTAATTTGTATAAAATCCAATCATTATTCAATCATCAATGTATTTTCCCGGATACTCGAGGCGAAATTAAATTGCGTATCTTATGAAAGAACAGTTTTGGTTTTGATTCAGTTAATTTCAAGAGACATTTTTTAAATATATTTCCAACTTTCTGGAACCACTGAGCAATTATTTCGGGTTTTTCTTACCAGCGTATTCCAACTTTCCTGACAATTCAAATAAGAATTTCTGTCCAAATTGTATGATGTGGTTTGGTTTGGTTGTTTTTGTTTAGCGGCATATCAACACCTCTATGGGTTATTTAATGCCGAAATCTAAATATGAAAATTTAAGCTTATACTTCATTCAAGAGAATGATGTTATTTCATGATTAATTATAATTATTTAGCTGTATTTTTATTTTACCAAATAATCTTATATAATCAAACGAAAACTTGAAACTTATTTCTCCTTACAAGAAATGAGATTAATCATAGTAAACTGTTTTTAATAGTTTTTGACAATTTATGCCGCGTCTTCAATTTTACTATAAAATATATTGTTAGTCATTTTGCTTTAAAAATGCATTGTTCTTCATTTTACTATAGAAATGTATAGTTAGTCATTTTACTATAAAAGATGTATTGTTAATAATTCTGCAATAAAATACTAGCAGCATGACCCGGCTTTGCCCGTGCTTGATTCAAAAATCGTACGACTCATACAGTATCACTTGACTTAAAAATATTTTTGCCCTTCCTTGCCTTTAAAGGAGTGCCCTTTGTCGTGCTGATGTTGCGACATGCCTTACTTCTTGCCTAGCTCACACTGCGAATTTTTTCTAAGCTCTATACTAAACATTAAATCTGTTACGAAAAAAGAACTAAACAAAATGAACACAAAACGATCAGCTTTAAAAAAAAAGGACTCGTAACTGGAAAAACTGAATGAAAAAAGAATGTTAACAACAAATACTTTTTCACACCCAACCCAGTTCTGCGGAATCAGAATCAACGTTGAATTTAAGCAAGCAAATGAGCCAATTGTAGTAAAGAGCCATGCAGATTTAAATTTTTCCCACTTGTGACGAATGCAGCTATCGATTTTTTTTGCTAGTTTAACATTCGTGTCAGTCAGCTGTTGGCTCTCACGCTGGCCAATAGAATCTTCCTGCCTATTCGTGGCAACCAGCTATAGGCTCTCACTCTGGCCAGTAGAAAATGACCGCAAACGACATGAAAACTGCCGTAGAAGCATGAAAAAATCGATTATTTCCACTATCGATGGGGGTTGGGAAACGCAAAGTCGGTCTTGGCCTTCCTACTAACTTGGAGCATGTGCATGTAAATTTTGGTGCAAATCCGTCGAAAATTGCGGCCGTGCATTCGTTACACACACACACACACACACACACACACACACACACACACACACACATCCGGCCTTTTATAGATAGAGATATTGTTGGTCATTTTGCTATAAAATGTATTCTTCATTTTGCTGTAAAAACGTATCGTTAGTAATTTTACTATAAAATGTATTGCTTGTAATTTTACTATTAAAATATATTGCTGGTAATTTTATTATAAAATGTATTGTTAATCTTTTTAATAAACTGTAATATTGGTATATTTACTATAAAATATATTATTTATCCTTTCCTAGTGTTTCGACTTTTGTAAAAGGGTTCACTATTTGCTCATAGCTTAGACCCTAACACTTGCTACAACTCCAGGTCAGGGTAGACTTGGGAACAACGACGATCAAGAGGTGGTTCTACATTACTCAAAACCTCCAATGATCGGAGACCATGTTGCCAAATATAGTTTATCTTCATATTCATGATACGCATGCAACTTTATTCTAAACATGTGCTTTTATATAAAGCGCAAGTATTTTTTTTAATTCAACGCAGTACTTAAATGTTTTTTAAAATTAAATATAAATTCATATATAAATGCTGGTTTATGATTAACAGTAAATAATACATGCTTGTATCAGTTTTGCATGAAGCTCTGCAGATCTGTTAAAAAGTTTCCTGTTCAGGTTTTGGGCAAACATTCCTCAGGTTAAACACTGGCTTTTTAGTTTCACACGTTTCAAGATTTGGTTAAAATAATGTCACTCAAATTTTGTTTTCACCAAAATTTTGTTTTTTCATAGGACTAAAACACCATGTTCTTAACTGTTCATGTTTGTGTCAGATCAAACCTAAAACTTTTTATAGCATAAATTATGAGGAGTGGGGAACTTTACAATGAGCTTTCTTTTAATTTTCGTCTGAATTTCTAGGATGAAGAATTATCATTATTTACACTATTTATATTCAGACTATTTTCTCAAGCTTTGTTGTTGATATCGTAATGTTTTGCACACCCTGTAGATTAAATAAAGGGTTCAGTTTAGAAATCCTTGTACGTTATCCAGATTCATATAAACCTCAAAGTCAGAAGGGCACAACAGCCAAAATGATGTGATAACAACAACAAAAATGAGGACAATAGTCCAAATATAAATAGTGAGAACCTTCTTTTATTTAGAATTTTATGATGGTCCCACAGTTAGAGAGAAACTGACTGGAACTTATTATTAGTATCTATAAGAAAATACACAGAAATAGTTACAAATAAATTGGAGTAAAGAAACCAAAAAGAAAAAAAACCTAAATAAAAATACAAACCCGTAACTTAAATAAGTTAGTACGTACACAGAAAGTTCCTTGCAGAAACATGCATGCAATGGTATGGACATTGGTGCATACGTTGTGTTAAAAGCCTTTACAGAAACATGCATGCAACAGTATGGACACTGGTGCATACGCTTTCAAGCTGCCAACTCTCACGGGTATATACACGCTGTTGTGCGTGTCGACACTCAATTGAGCATTCGGTCCTTTGATATGACATATATGATCTGTTGTCCTTTCCCGCAAGGGCCAGCCCTGTTCAAACAATTTCAATTTGTCCTGCGGAGTTCTTAAAGTGGGTCATCTTGCCAAACACTCAGCCGCTTGTGTCAGTGTCTGAGGCGTGACGGAACGGATTTCAGGGTCCTTTGCAGCATTTGAAGATAGATTCCCTTCGAAAAATGACCCGACAGGCACTTACCCCACACGGTTGAAATTGGAGATGACAAGCTTTCCCCGTCACACCCAACAGATAAACTCAAGTCGCCCAACGTTTAATGATAGTCGGGCCTATTATTATTACTATTATTATTATTGTTGTTGTTGTTATTATTATTATTATTATAAATATTAATAATAAATTTTACGAGTAAAGAGTGAGCAGATCGGAGTAAATAACTCCTCTGACGAGATTTGAACTCATTTTCCCTATTCATGTGAACCTGGTTTCTCGTGCAAGGGCCTTATTTTTTCGTTATTCTTTATGTTGGTACTCACGATACTCAATAAGTATTGCAGAATTGCTGTGACGAAGTTTCAATAATTAAAAGCACAGAAGTAAGAAGTAAAACTCCAATATTATATATATATATATATATATATATATATATATATATATATATATATATATATATATATATTTGTTTGAATAAAAACAGATCACTTAGAGGTTCCATGTAATAAGTTATTTCACCACAACCCTTTTAAAGGGCTCTGGATCATCAGACTTTACTTCCAAAACTTGAAATGAAAAATGAAAAGAAACTTACACATTTTTGACGGACCGCACCGAGCGTATGTGAAATTAACGAAGTGAGGAAGTGAGGTGGGAGAGAAGATATGAGTGAGTTAGATGTACCATTTTCAATTCCTTATCCTTAACCCCACTCTGTGTAGGCTAGACGCCGCTTAACTTAACGCATGCTATCTAGATATAGATGGGTAAGGGGTGAGGGAGAAGACCGACTTAAAGGTGGAAGATACAGTTAACAATAAAATAATAAATCAGGATTCACTCAAATTCTTAGATGTTGTTATTTTGCATTACTTTAAAGGGTATCTTTGGGGGTTAAAGTCTGGTATAAATCTAAATGTCTAAAAAATCTACGAAGAATTTAATTTGAAGTTTGCTGGAGTTTTGGGTATTTTCTATGAAATAGTCGATTGGAAAAATCATAGAAAGTACGGATTACCTAGTTTTGCATAAACCATATATATATATATATATATATATATATATATATATATATATATATATATATAATGTTTTCTCCATCAAGACATTAATTTCTGTAGTTTAGTGCTAGCAGCAAGCAGAAATATTTCTCCTCCCGATGATGGCCATTTCGGCCGAAACTAGTCGAGGAATCTAAATGGAATAAAAAACGAAAGAATATTAATCTACAACCCAGTGTGTCTGAAGATTTTATTTTTTTTATTTTTTTATTGTTCAAAATATATATATATATATATATATATATATATATATATATATATATATATATATATATGGCCAAAATGACAGCCGATGTCCAAAACAACATCATCCGTTGTTAATTGAGGCAAAAGATGGCTTGTTAATTTTAAAGTCTCCAATACTAAACTTCTCTCCATTAATCATCTGAGATATCCGTCTCTGCATCCCATGCAAACCTCGAGGAAAGTAACTCTTTACGCCTTCTCGGGTTAATGTTCTCAGCTAACATGTGGTGGAAAGTGTATATTGAGTCCATTGCTAGAACAGCTGCTAAAAAAGATGGTTCACTGTTTCGTGCGAGACATTTTATCTCTCCAGAATCTTTGATACATATCTATAAGTCTATCATTCGTCCATGCTCAGATTATATGGCCGGGTGTACTTGCTATTAAAATTCAAACAAAAATCAGCAATATTATCGAAAATTTGGCTTCAGTCATCTTTCCACCGCTTGTGTCTTTTCTATAAATACGTTCATGTAATTGTTCGGATCATCTCTTCGCTATCGGAGTTTAGATTTTGAAATCATTGTTTTATCCTCTCCCGTAAGACAAGATTTGTATATAAGGGGACTAATTAGAACTTCATGGATATTCTGAGGTATTATGGTGGCTGTAGTAAGAATTATAAGTAAGAATGTGATGTTTTGATGTAAGGAATATTGTGTATTTGGGTCAGTAAGTCTTTGGCTTGGTTTGTTTTACATCATATCAACCTCAATTTAATGCTGACAAGATTTTTAGGATAGGTTTTTATTAAGAGAATGTCTATTTATGGTAAGGAAACACATTTCAGAATCATTAATTGTGGCTAGTGAAGTTTAATTTTAAGAGAGAAGACCATTCTTTCTCCATCCCCCTTTTGGCTTTGTACAACATTTTTGTATTCATACAGAATAAATATCACTCTTCGCTGTACTACTTAGACTTTTTTTAAAAATTTAAGCGCAGTACTAGACTGGCATCGAGATCAATTTACAGTTGAACTGGCTATATGTAGCCATAAATAATAAGCTAACAGTTTATTTTCTCGCACTTCTCGTTTGCGGAACTCCCTTCCGGTTCCATGCTTTCCAGTCAACTTAAATCTCGAAAGATTTAGATGCAATGTCAATCGCTGTCTACTGTCCTCTTGATTACTTTTTTCTCTTCTCGTTCATTATTAATGTTTCTGTTCCTAATTCTTCTACAGCCAATAATCCCTTCTGTCTTAGTGGCTTTACTGTCCTTCTTGGGGGTGAAATCGATTATATATATATATATATATATATATATATATATATATATATATGGTGTTCCAATATCTTGTATCGAATTTAGTTTAAGCGTCTAATGTTTTTTTCTTTTTCTTTCAGATTTGGCGGACATTTGGGCGAAATTATTTTTCACATATAATTGCCGTGACTTAATGATCTAACAGAGAATAAATTTTCACCAATAACACTGATTTATTTACTGCTGACTTTGATCCGTCTTAATAACACACCCATATATATATAATCCGTCTTAATGAAACACCCTTTATATATATATATATATATATATATATATATATATATATATATATATATATATATATGTGTGTGTGTGTGTGTGTGTGTGTGTAACTAACAATGCTTTATCTAAACAATTTGAATATAGTTAGCATAAATGCTAGTTTCCTTTTTTTAAATGATAAATAACATTACGAGCGTTTAGTTTTAACTAATTTCATTACAGAATTATTAACTAAGCTAGATGCTTCTATTCAAATAAAAGATACCTTTATTTAAATTAAATATACTTTTATCCAAATTAAAGGTCCCTACTGTGGGAGACATTTAAAATCTCACCGAATTAGGTCAGATTGACATAGTCGGAAATAAAAAATAAATAAATACAACAAAAAAGAGATAGTAGGGCCAAAGAATTAAATCAAAAATATGTTAAATGCTGATTCTAGTTTGACTCAATAAGACTTATTCAAAAGAAGGAATCCGATTTAGTCAAATGAAAGACTCAAGAATATTATTATTAATGAATACCAAATAGAAAAGTTTAGTTCGATTTTCCGCAGACAGAAACTCTGATTTCAGTCTGAATGCAAGAAGCGAATGTGTGTTATCCATTATGAATTCGGATTTGATCAGTTTTCGTCGACAGAACAAGGTTCAATCTGCAAACGGCATGGATATGCATCGCCCAACTGGAAAGCATACAAAATAGTCCCATCCAATGGTGGACAAAATTGTAGTATTTTATGCATCATTCCCTTAAGAGTAGTTATAGTTCATCATATTTTCGAGACTCTACTACTCAAACTGTAAAGTAACGAAAAATTGATAAAAATGAACAGTGAAATTCCTCCGCTCAAATATCGTGCTATGTGAAATTACAACTAATGGGTTCTCTGTCAGATTTTTACGACCTTACAGTCTAATGTTAAACCCAATAGAAGAGGTTTTAAGTTCTTTGAACTTTCCCTGGTCCCCAGTCTCCATGAATACAAGCGCCTTACGAGGCTGTCATCCCGCTCTCACCCTTACACTGTAGAAACTTTAAAATGTAACCGTCTCTTCTACTCCAATAGCTTCATACCTCGCACCTCTCGCCTGTGGAACACCCTTCCCAATTACTGTTTCCCTGATAGCTATAATCTCCAACTATTCAAATGTAATGTCAATCGACATCTGCAGTTACCTTGATCTACACACTACCCTTCCCTTCATCCTTTCTTCTATCACTCCTATCTGCTCTTGCTACAAATCTTCTGCAACCCCCCCTGCATCCTAGTGGCTTCATGCCTTGCTCGGGGCGCTAAGCTTAAAAAAAAAAAAAAAAAAAAAAAGACTTTTCTGCTGATTCTGAAACTGCAGGCAATACAGAACAATTTCAAAACAAGATTACTCAGATTTCGAAGGATTCTTGTTATGAATAATCAAGAGTGGTCTCCCCTTGTACTCTCCTCTTTGAGAGAGCTATTTCGGTTTACTGGGATCATAAAAGGCCACTTTATCGGAACCTTGTATTCTCAGTTGAATAAAGCTTTCTGAAAGCCTACACTTGCGTACTTTTGTCATTACAATTATTTTCATGAATATCGATGATTTTTATTCTCACATGACAGATTTTCCGAAATAGGTTTGCCCAAAACTCCAGTATTTTAACACATCTATGTTCGTTCATTCACTCAGCAAGCGCATGCGGTCACCACTACCCTTCTTCTCAAAACTGTGGTTCATGGTGATATTTTAGGCAAAATAGTACAATGGCATTCCGGTTCCTTTTGCAACGAGTATGTTGAGGTTACTCCATCCATCCTCTCAGAAGTTCCTCCGCCCACAGGTAAAATTCTGAGGCTCAGCTTCTACGTCCAGGCTGACAGCTGCCTGATGGCCGCTTGGCACAGGTTGATTGGAGATTGACTTTCTCCTTTCACCCGTCTGGTCGGGAAACCCTTCTGACTACCTCCAAGCAGTTTAACCAGTATGAGGATGTCGTTGACCGGGGTATGGTCGTCGAAGTGCCCATACGACTTCTTGGAGCCATGTGTGAGAGTTGGATGTAGCCCGTGAACCAGTACAGTTAGGCATCCCAAATCATCTAAGTAAAGTAAGGTCGACCGCTTCGCTGCAAAGTTACTGCCACTGACGATGCATTTACCTACATTACAAATGAGCAAAAATAGTTTGAAATGTGCAACTAAAAGTGTTTTTCGATTAATTAATGTTTTCGTTATTTGGAATTCTTATCTTTACAGTAGTGAATAACGGATTAATAATTAATTTCATTATTTTAAATAAACGTATATTTATATTGAACTAGCAGCATGGCCCGGCGTTGCCCGTACTTGATTCAAAAATCGTACGACTCATACAGCAATCGCTATCACTTGACTTAAAATATTTTTGCCCTTCCTTGCCTTTAAAGGAGTGCCCTTTGCCGTGCTGATGTTGCTACATGCCTTACTTCTTGCCTATCTCACACTGCGAATTTTTTCTAAGCTCTATACTAAACATTAAATCTGTTACGAAAAAAGAACTAAACAAAATGAACACAAAACGATCAGCTTTAAAAAAGGGCTCGTAACTGGAAAAACCGAATGAAAAAGAATGTTAACAACAAATACTTTTTCACACCCAACCCAGTTCTGCGGAATCAGAATGAACGTTGAGTTTAAGCAAGCGAATGAGCCAATTGTAGTAAATGCCATGCAGATTACATTTTTCCACTTGTGACGAATACAGCTATCGATTTTTTTTTTGCATTCTAGCATGCTAGTTAATGCTAGTGTCAGTCAGCTGTTGGCTCTCACGCTGGCCAATAGAATCTTCCTGACTATTCGTGGCAGCCAGCTATAGGCTCTCACTCTGGCCAGTAGGAAATGGCCGCAAACTACATGAAAACTGCCATAGAAGCATAAAAAACCGATGATTTCCACTCTCGATGGGAGTTGGGAAATGAAGTCGGTCTTGGCCTTCCCGCTAACTTGGAGCATGTGCGTGTAAATTTTGGTGCAAATCTGTCGAAAATTGCGGCCGTGCATTCGTTACACACGCCCGCGCACACACACACACACACACACAAACACACACACATATCCTGCTTTTATAGATAGAGATAAAAGAATCTGTTCACTGATCTTTATATAATGAATAATGTATCTTTGATTTGAATAGAGGTATCCGGCTTAGTGAATAACTCTGTAAAATTATCGTTTTTATTGCATTGTTAGAACTGCCATATCACTGGACTTTTTTTTTTAATATTGTCCCATTTGGTGTTTACTGATTTTGAAACTAAAATGGAAGAAAATAAGGAAATTTTTCGACTTGTTATTTTTTTGTTTATTTAATGTAAGATAAAAATCCGACTGAAACTCAAATACTCAGAATAACTAAACGTGTCAAAAGTTGTTGGCAAAGTTTACTGCTTGAGATTTCTTGCTGAGTGAAGCACCGGGGGTTGATAAACCAATTGACGTTGTTACCAATCGAATGAAAGCGTTATTTGAGAATAATCTACATTATACGATATAGCAGAACAACTGACAATATAGAGAAATATCTAAATCAAGCATAGAAAAGTATTTGCATCAATTTACTTATGTTAGTCGCTCTGATGTGTATCTTCCACGTATATTAAGAGACAAATATGAAACGCATCAATGTAGAAGGACGTCGAACAAGTTTATAATATAGTAACTAGTTCTAAATGAAACGCGATAAGTCGGCACGTGGAATGTTTGCCCACTAATGGGTCCTTTTAACCGGAAGATCGGGACGTGCGAAATACGAGTTGTCTATTTTGGTAATGAACTCCAAATGGACTGCCTCTATTTTCATTTAATGATGTTAATTACCCATTATTCGCTTTATCTAAATATCTTCACTATCTTTCTCCCTTTCTCTCTCACTATATATATATATATATATATATATATATATATATATATATATATATATATATATATATATATATATATACAGGGTTCGATGGGTAAACTGTCGACATTTTATATTTTTCATTTCGGGCATGCACGTTGTTTGATTTTGTCGACGGGACACTATAGTAGAGTCACTTGGTCGTCGTCTTTGAGAAAAAGTGCACCATGATATATATATATATATATATATATATATATATATATATATATATATATATATATAATTATTTCTTAAAAATATGATTCCTTCGCTACATAAGAGTTCTCATGTTTCAAAAACAAGAGCCCAAAACTTCAAACTTTTATATCGAACACCGTTTTTCAAAAATAAAAACAAAAATATTAAAGAACTTCGGATTATTTACCTAACGAGTTCTTTCATGTTTTTCTATATATTTGCACGCACACAGACCACACATATATATATATATATATATATATATATATATATATATATATATATATATATATATATATATGTGTGTGTGTGTGTGTGTGTGTGTGTGTGTGTAAACGAGGTTTTTGTACGAGAAAGATCGTATGAAAAATATATTTAGCTTCTTAATGGCATTTCCTTAACAGATTATCCTGATTAGAGAAAAAATTCTGTATTTTATTCTGTTCAGAAGATCACGAATTAACTCGGCTATAAAACAACGTTTAAATTTTGTGTGAACAAAAATATTTGGCTATCCGGTTACGTTTCAAAGTAAGAAAGAATCCATCCTGGATTTTTGACACCGGGTAGCAGCAATCCAACATGAGACCAGTTACAATTTTAGTTCTTTCTGACCTTAACGGGGAATTTTTGTAGCAAAATCTCCACTTGCTATCGAGGATTTTAGAAATAGAGAGAAAATAGGTTTGTTTTCATGCAACAGTGTTCTAGCAGCAGGTTTGAATACTTGATCCGTGTCTTCGAAGATTTTTTAATACGATGCAAATGAGTAAAAGAGACAGCCACATTTTCAGCATTCCTTTATTATATGCACTTAATTATAAAACATATAGACTTCAAAATGCAATATTGCAGTGAAAACCTGATATGATAATGGCTGAATGAAAATATATAAATAATTTTTAAATCGACCGAGATCAAGAAGTCTAACTGAATCGAATTTATGCCTTCCGATTGTTTTTACTTATACTGTTTTAAAAAAATCATTTTTCTCTTTACAAAACTCCCTTAATGTACTCTAGTTCTCTTTTTCAAAACCTCTTTTAACCACTGTCGTTGCCAGGGGTCCCCTCCTCGTCAGAATCTATGATACGTGGCTTTTTACTCGAGGTCAGTTTTCATCCAGTAGGCTATAAAATACAAATTTTATTAAAACCTAATTAACTAATTTTCAGCATGGATAAAATAAATGCTACCGATAAATAAATATAAAAAGGAAAACAAAAAACTAATCAACAGGAACGTAGTAGTAGGTTCAGATGGATATGCAAAGAAACCAGATGCAAACAAATGTGAACTCCATCGGACAATCGAACTCCCATAGGAGGTACCCTAACAGGCGCTACAACCACGGGTTAGTGGATCTGGGAACACCAGCAATTAAGAGGTGATTCTACGCTCCTCAAAACCCTCCTGATCAGAGGCTTTGCTGTTGGATGTAGTTTATCGTCTTACCCAGGACGAGTGATCAATAGAGTAAAGTTAAAAGGAAGACATTAGTGTATGCTTTACTTTTTCATTCACTCCATAATAGCGAAAAACGAAACTTTTTATGCTTTCCTGCGCGTCCTGGGTAAGACGATAAACTATTAGGTTGGTGCAAAAATAATGACGTAATACTATCGTATTTTGACGTTAAAAAATACGTCAAAAAACGACATTATTACGTCATTATTTTTGCACCAACCTAATACATCCGACAGAACGGCCTCTGATTAGAAAGATTTGAAGAGCGTGGAACCACCTCTTAATCGCTGGTGTCCCTAGGTTCACCTGACTCGGGGTGGTAGTACCTGTTAGAGTCTCAGCTATGGGCAAATAGTTGAACCCTTTACGCAAACTGGGGTTAAAACACTATGAAAGTGTAAAAATAGGTTTTTATACCAGAAATACATTGTTGTAAAAAATTATTGCCAGCAATAAAAATGTCGGCATTAAATAACCCATTGAGGTTGATATGCCGTAAAACAAAACAAACCAGCCAAACCATGTTCAGCTGCAATGTCAGGAGGTGTATTGGTGACTTTTATAAGGAAACATTAGTACAAGTGCAGGAGATGACATATAATGTACGATATATTTTATAATAATTGATGAGAGACAATTTAACATAGGTAGTTGGAGAAGAATTATTTTCCACCCTCCAACCTCTCTCTCACTGGCGGAATCTGGCGAGTCTCTCAATACTACCATGAAAAGTGCTCGCATGAACTGACCTTCATGAATCGGGCTCGCCATACAACTTACATATTAAAATAAAAGCACTCTCACACCCTCCGTATTTCATTGGTGAGAAGTAAGTTTCGCTCAAACAGCTTCTTCCCGCGAACTACTGCCCTATATTACAGACTCCAAAGAGGATGTTTCAACTACAATCTTAACCTGATCAAGTCTAGAGTCAACCGTTATCTTCCCCCTCTTATCTATATAAACATCCCTCTAACGTAATCCTCTACTTCAAGTGTTCCCCCGGGCCTTGTACAAATTAAACCATACTGTAAAAAAAAAAAAAAAAAAAAGTGTAAATATTGATAGAAGTGATTGAGCCCTCCAGAGCACTACTGAAGCCCTCCAGTCCGAGGCTCCCAACAGAGTTACCTCCACTCAGTCGGGAGGTTCGATGGTGGTCAGCATCAGCCCTGTGTGTAACTGCAACAAAGAAATGAAGAAATCTTCCTCCTTATAAATTTCTTTTGAAATATGAAACGCGCAATATACCCTAACAAGTATAAAACAGTTCCGGTTGATAATTCAACTGGAACTGCCTGATAGGTGAAGTTACTTAATGTTGATTCAAACCACAGAAAGAGAAATCTCGTCTGGCAAACAGTGAGGTAACTGAAGTAAAAAGAAAAAAAAAAGGATATTAGTTACAAGAAAGCCATAAAAGAAAACAAAAATTGAAAAAGAGTCCTACCAAGATGAACGAACACACTTCTACTCCTTACAAACATAAAAAAATAACAAACAAGTAACAATAAATTAAAAAGAAAGGTGAGAAAATAAAAAGCATTTCGAAAGTAATTTCAGGTAAGTAAACAAGGAAAGTAGACAGGGTTTGTTTTTTACTAACATATGCACTTTCTTCCGACTTTTCACAAGCTGCTGTGTCTGACCGGCCCATGCAGCGATTCACCATTATAAATAAGGGAAACTATTATATTTGCAAAGTTACTTCGACGTTCAGGTTGTACTTCATGACCCCATAAACACTGTGGGTTCTCCAACGTTGGTAACAGTATCTCCGAATAGAGAAGTGAGTTTAGCGTCGTTTCTTTTAAGCGACAGTTTATCGCAAGTAATTTCTGCCTCATTTCACCTGACCTGAACTTAAAAAAAAAAAAAGAAGAAAATACTGACCAGATGTATTTGGAAACACCTTATGTAAAACACGCAAAATTGTATATTATACCTCTTTCTTTTCCAGCGAAGTCATTCGCTTTCTCTCAATTTCACCTGGAAAATGAATGTAAACTGGTGGACAATCACTTTGCACACGGAGGTAGCACTCGATACAAAAGTATCGAAGTCTCGTACCGTATATACACTCGCATTATTTTATGCCTGAGAAATGGGCAAAAATCCAGTCCCCGTGTATAAGCCGTAGCTGGGGTACCCCGGGGCGGTGTAAAGGTTAGTAAGCTTGTCTTGCTAAAACAATTACGACTAAATAGTGAGTTCGATCCTCACTGGGTGTCCCATAATTTCGGCCTTGTGCCACATCTAATCTACGTTTGGAAAGTCTCTAGAAGACGTGGCGGCTAATCAGCACATTATATTCAGGTGGTGTATTTCAGTAAATTCTAACGAGTGGAGAATATTTTGATGTAGTCTAAATATTTTGTTATCTAAAAAGTATTTTTAAGTGTTGAAATGTTTGTTCGAACCATTGATTCTTTTGGGTTTGGGTTACGCTTAGCTTGTATTGTTTTGTTTTGTTTTAGAGAATAGATTTTGTTTCACAGTTCCATTCTGTTTCTGCGTAACGTTTCCTTTCAGGTCGTGGGCGATGATGTATCGCCACAATCTCTTAGATCTTATTTACATTATTTATATTCGAACTATTTTCCTCATGTTTTTTGCTGTTATCACAACATTTCGGCCACTGTTTCCTCCGACCTTCACATGTGTATGACTATCTGATCTTGCTCCAAATTTTCTGTAACCCCTTGCGTCCTAGTGGCTTCCCGCCTTGCTTGGGGTGAAACGCTTAAAAAAAAAAAATACTAAGCTAAACTGAGTCAAGATTTCTAGTAAAAAAAATCCCGGAAAAAATTTGCTTTACTCTGATCATAATCGTGATGGCGGATCATGAATTCTTTTGAATTAACGAATGCTATTTCCTCTTAGAATGCATATAGCATGAATAACAACAGAAAGGTCTGCCGGTAAATGTGGAATTGCGAATAAGCACTCCCTTGATGTAAATCTGATCAATTCCAAACAGACGCGTGTCAGTTTTATGCGCGGCGATTTGCGGTCTGTGATTGGTCAGTATTATCAAACCACTCTCTTCAATGTCACATCCACTCCACCATCATCCTCATCGTCACAATGAAAAGCACTTAGCCCAGTATCTACTAGCAGCCTTCCATTTGTGATTCTCTGGGTTTTCCTGTCCTGTTTAGAGTCGCAAACAACGCCCATCTACCCTTAATGGAACTGTCACAGACTTCATCTGATGTTCACAATGATTCTGACTTGTAATCATTTCAATTCTTACTGTATACTCGACTGTTACGGCCTTGTTACAGATTGAACTAAACCCTCACTATGCGCCTTTTGTATAACTTTACCTACAAAGCTATTCCGTCAAAGCCATTGTTAGGATGCATGATTCTCACTAGCTACTTCAGTTTAATGGGTTTGCATTAAATTCTGATTAAACTAAATATCTCTGGGCCTTTATCATATTCTTTTTTTCTAATGGAATATATTTTATGCACACTGAATTAACCATTATATGCAATTTAAATGGATTTTAATTCAAACGTGTCAATTTCTTAAAATTCTATGATAATATTTATATATTTTTTATTAAGCTTAGCGCCCCGGTCAAGGCATGAAGCCACTAGGATGCAGGGGGTGGGGGGCTGAAGAAGATTTGTAGAAAGAGCAGATAGGAGTGATAGAAGAAAGGATGAAGGGAAGGGTAGTGTGTAAATCAAGGTAACTGGAGATGTCGATTGACATTACATTTGAATAGTTGGAGATTATAGCTATCAGGGAAACAGTAATTGGGAAGGGTGTTCCACAGGCGAGAGGTGCGAGGTATGAAGCTATTGGAGTAGAAGAGACGGCTATATTTTAAAGTTTCTACAGTGTAAGGGTGAGAGCGGGATGCCAGCCTCGTAAGGCGCTTGTATTCATGGAGACTGGGGACCAGAGAAAGCAGCTCATCGGAGCAATTGCCATGAAAGTATTTGTAGAAGAGACAGAGAGAGGCGACGGCGCGTCTGTGAGATAGTGGCTGCAGGCGAGACGCCAGATCAGGGTCAATCACATTACATATCCGTCTCTGGATCTTGTCAAGAACTCCGAGGTAAACAGAAGGTGCCCCAGACCATATATGGCAGCAATACTCCATGCAAGGGCGAATGGTCGTTTTGTATATTTGAAGTATCGATTCAGGGGAGAAAAATTTCCTGGCGCGGCACAGAGAGACAACTATTATCATCCAGTGACGATCGAACTTATACTTAACATAAGGAAGAGGCAGATGAAATTTCTGGGACGCGTAATGACAAAGGAAGTTCTAGAGAATTTGACACTCACAGGTCGAATAGAGGGGAAAAGAGACAAGGGAAAGCAACGCATGACATACCTGGCGGGCTTGAGCAGGTGGTCTGGGGGAATCGGCAGAGGCATGAAACATATTGAGAGGCACAAGGGATCAGGAAAAGTGGAGAGCCATAATCGCCTACTTCCTGAAAGGACACGGCACATAAAAAGACGATCGAACTCAATTCTTAATGGCGAAGATTTGTTTACATACTTGATTTACTTAAGCTTAACTTAGGTTTGACATAAAGCCACATTTAGGAACCAGTGAGGATCGAACTCACTTTTCAGCAGTTAGAACTAGACAGGTTAGCTCGTTAACCATTACCCCCCGTTGAAGTGCCTATGTTTACATAGTTGTATTAAATTAATTAAGCTTAACTTAGTTTAACACAAAGATACATTTAGGAGTTAGTGAGGATCAAATTCACTTCTCAGAAGACAGATTAGTTCATTAGCCTCCAGATTACTTTTTTCTACATACATGTTGAATGTTTCTCATTTACTGCAACTCTGTTTTTTCTTCAGTGTTGGACTCGTATGTTTTAAGTATAGAATGATATGATAAATTGAAACACTTCTGTTCTTCTTAAACGTCATGCCACTTCAGGACGTAGATGATCATGGCTCTCCACAGATTCCTTTTCTATACTATCTCTGAATGGTCAAGGTAAAAATAGTGTAGTGGTTTCTCGTTGCATTCTCCTAGGTATTTACTTGAAAGTAGTCTTTTTCTTAGGCTGTCTTTGTTGTTAGCCCAATAGACGCCACGCCCTCAATACATTTGTTGTTGCTACTGGGGTTTCAATATCAAGTAGGTTTTTACGCAGTGAAGTTGCTAGTCCTACGTACAATCAGTTCTGAATTTAATATTGCTCTTCTAGTCTGCTTTTGATGTTAGCCCTATAGACTCCTTGGGGAGTATAGGGCCAGGGTCTTATCAAGGTAGATGTTACTGCAGCATTTGCAATATCAAGTAGGTATTAGGTTGGTGCAAAAATAATGTCGGTTTTTGACGTTGCAAAATACGTCAAAAACCGACATTATTTTTTGCACCAACCTAATTTTACCGGAGTGAAGTTTCTCAACGGATTTTAAATTTAGCCCTGCCCTTCTCCAAGATTGATTGCCAACCAGGACTAGAGAGCCTAGTCTATTCTGGTATTAACCCCTTAACTGAGTGGAGAACTGGAACCCGTTTGTCTTACTGAAACACATTTTCAGTCATATTGTGTTTTATACGGTGCTTTTTTATCGTTTTTGTATTAGAAAGACAGAAAGAAAAGGTTGGTGACGAATGAATGTCCTGGAATAACTATCTCTACTTATTATTATAATAATAGGTAGGCAGTTAAAAGATCTTTCGTCCCGCAGTTTTCCGCCAGTAATACAATCTCTGTAGATATTATTCACTGGAGCAGCTGCTCGTCCGTTTTGAAATAAAAACAACGCCAATTAACCACAAAACTCTAAATCAAGCGTTGCCTCACATCTGCTGTAGCCGAGGGATGTTTACCGTTTTAAAACGTGAATAACAAATTAAAATTTAAAAGGAATTTCATCTGTTTTAATCCTGGCCTTCTTGTGATTTCAGTATTTACTCAACCCAGTTTTATCTGGCACAATCCTATATGAACGATGTTCCCAGTGAGGATTGCAACAGTAGGCGTAACCTTTATCGACGTGGAGAGTGGAATCTGAATGTTGAGTTCAAATTCCAACCTATTTTCTTTTTTACAGTAATGTTCACTCTGTAGAAGAACCAAGAGCCACTCGAGGTAGAGATTTATAGAATAAGAGTCATAATTTATGGGGATAAGCGGGGAAGATAACAGTCAACACTAAATTTAAAGTGGTTTTGATTGTAATGATTTCGAAAACATCATCTTGGGACTCGATTCTACAAAGTAGCGGTTCGTGATAAAGAAGCTGTCTGAGTGGAACTTACATCTCACCAGTGGAATACGAAAGGAATGTGGGTTATGTTCACTTTCACTATTGGAAATACACAAATCGATCAGTTCTCCAATCCCCGAACAATCAGTTAAATAATAGGGTATACTGGGCTCTCTAGGTGTCAGTTGTAAAGAAGGACAACTCTGAATTCAAAATCGTGCGGTTAGCAAGTCTACCCCTTAAAAACCCACTTGCTACGAAATTCGCAACAGTAACACCTATCTTGATGTGACTCTGGGCGTATAGTTATTTTCCAAGCATAGCTTAGATGTGGCACAAGGCCGAATGTATGGGGCATCTAGTGAGGATCGAACTCACTTTTCAGTTGTAACTGATCTAGCAAGACAAGATTGCTAACCATTACACCACGCCGAGGTGCCCGACTCGGGCCTATACTCCACAGGGAAGTCTACAGAGTTAGCAACAAAACAAATCCAAGTGTAGGACAGCCCTGAATTCAAAACTGTAGAGAAGACATCAGAACATCACTCCACTGTCGTTCCAAAGACGTCATGATAACGGACACAAAAAAGCGTTTATTAAGAGCTTTGATCGACTACGTCCTAGAGAGTATGTCATTTAAGAAGAATGACTTGCGAAAATAGCTTGCTAATTCTTATTCTATCTACATTGTCCCTTTAGAACGTGGATGGCTATGGTTCTCCACGACTTCCTAACATTTATAGCTCGTGTTAAAGTTTTGTCGTTTCCACATCTCTCCGAGTCCTGGTTCTGTCATTCATGAACAAAAATTCTTACGTATGTTAATCGTTGCTTTTCTCTCGGACTCATGCATTTAATATGGTGATTTTCTAAGCGTAGCTTAAATGTGACACAAGGTCGAAAAAATATGGCACCCAGTGTGTGGCTCGAAATCCCTATTCAGTCACAATTGATCTAGCGAGACAAGCTTGGTATCCATTACATAATGTCAAGTGACCCTCAATATGACACCAGAAGTACTTTTTGGCTAATATCGAATCTAAATAGTGATTATTTGTTTATCTATTTATTATTACTATTAAAACAAGAGCAGTCACGGCAGGAGATTTGTTTGAATCTAAAAGGAAAGGTTTAGAACTACCTCAGTTAAAACGTAGTGTCATATATTCATATATATATATATATTTATTTTCCAAGCGTAGCTTAGATGTGGCACAGGGCCAAAAGCATGGGGAAGTCAGTGAAGATCGAACTAACTACTCAGTCGTAATTGTTCCAGGGAGACGAGCTTGCTAACCATTACACCGCCTCTCGAAGTGCCCATTTTAACACACAGACAACACTAAAACTTAGCGTCATATATATATATATATATATATATATATATATATATATATATATATATATATATATATATATATATATATATATATATATATATATATATATATATATATATATATATATATATATATATATATATATATATATATATATATATATATATATATATATATATTATATGTTATCATATCGTGTATTATTATCTATATATTATTGTTATTATATATATTATCGATATATATATTATTGCTATTAAATCAAGTGCAGTCAAGGCAGAAGATTTCTTTGAATCTAAAAAGAAATGTTTAGAACTATCTCAGTTAAAATTTTTTTATAATATATATATATATATATATATATATATATATATATATATAGAGAGAGAGAGAGAGAGAGAGAAAGAGTAAAGAATTATAACTACCACATAGACACCACATCGGTTCTTGATAATGACTGCGAAAATCGAAAATGCTTGAACAAATATAACAAAATATGAACTTTGGACAGTTTGTCCACTACTTCGAGCACAATATACTCAACACCTTATCCGAAAATTTTAAAAATACAGTAGAAATGGAAACCGACAGACCTTGGTTCATTTTAATCAAACTTGTTTGGTCATATATATAGAGTCCGTCAAAAAATGTAAACACACTTCACGAAAGGAGAAACTCGTAATTTTTAGCCTTTTACCTACGCTGGATGCTATACGATGTTGTGTATCACAGAAAACCGACTACATTGGCGGCCATTAGACAAGAAATTAAAAATGCTTGTGCAGCAATCCCACTGAACACATTGGCAAAGGTTACTCAAGCAGTAGTTCCCCGTACTAATAAATATCGTGAGGCCACCATTTTGAATATATCTTGTGATTGTAGAGTTCAAAGATAACTTTTATTAATCTTGTTATGTCTGAAATAATGTACTATTACAATATCTATACAAGTTTTGTTTTCCCGAAATGTGTATGTATTTTTTGACAATCTCTGTATATATATATATATATATATATATATATATATATATATATATATATATATATATATATATATATATATAAATATGTAATGAAAAACAAACCATTTTAAGGTACCATTGCGATAATTTATTTCACCTAAATCCTTTTTTAAGGATTCAAGATCATCAGGTAAAACTTCCAACAACGAATTGAGAGGAAAAATGGGATTAGAAATTGGTGGGTAGTGTAATTTTTGTAATTTAATAGAGGGGGTTGAGAGTGGCAGTTAAACAGACAATATAAAGTATAGGGAGGGGTTAATTTTATATCTCTCTTAAGTATGTTTTATATTGGAGTAGGAGGAGTGACAGAACCTTGACCTATTTAGATGGTTAACAAAACGGAAATGAAATGTAGAAAATGTATACAAGTGAGTCTTATGGTAAAGAGAGAGATGGGGGGGAGGAGAGATGGAGTTGTTATAATTTTGTTTTAACAAAATTATGTAAAAGATAGCTTACAATGTTTGATAGAAAATTCGATATCTGAAAAAAATTTTGTTATTAACTTAAATCTTTAATTTTTTAAGTAAATAGTTTCGGGACTAAATATAACTATTATTGTAATAAACATATTTATCTAGGACATAAAGAGATATTTCAAATTTTAATAGTTTATTCACCCGACTAATTGTATTTCCACAATATATAAAGAAAAAAAAGTAACAATAACATCTATTTTAATATTTAAAATTAATTTATGAATGTAATTTTTATTTATTATATTGGTAAACTAAATTAAAGATTAGGTTTCATTATTTAATAGTATTTGAGGGTAATATTAATTTTCATTTATTCATATATGTCTCACAAATGTATTCATGTGAATCCCTACATACATACGATAATTAACAAGTCCAAAAAACACATAGAAACACATGAGATAATTTACAATATATATATATATATATATATATATATATATATATATATATATATATATATATATAAAGATTACTTAACTTTTAAATATCAATTTTACCCCGACTTCGAAGTTTCTTGTTAAGATTTCCGTTCTTAAGAGGGTTCGGGTTTTAAATGATATTTTCAATGTTTTCAATTTGTTCCTCGTCTTTTTCAATCCGTTTTTCACTCTATTTTGTACAGGTGCGTATTAACGGATTTAACTTTCTTTTATATGCGCACATTCATGAATTTTTGCTTTTGTTTACGTCTTCATTTTTTTTAGCTGTAGACTTTTTGTTCAGTTGTAAATTTTTTCTTCGAAATTGAATTTTTCTTCAAAATTAAATTATTTTTTTACACATGTTGTGCTTACTTATCTCCAGTGAAATCCTTTTTGTAATCACGTTAAGTTTCCTTGTTTCATGATTAAAGACAGCGAGAAAGGTACTAAGGTTATTTTATTTATTTTCATCTTTTATTTTTTCCGAGTACTTTCGATACTTTTTCCAATGTCATCATCATAAGACAAATACTTGTGTTCGCCCGAAATAAGTTTTTGCTTTTCTGCTTAAACCGTTAACAATTTACGTCATGCGCAAAGTCACAAACGCTGATTTAAAAAAAAATTATGTTGTAAGGGAAATTCTTCGTGGTTAAATTATTACGATTATGAATATACTCGTGATCGTAACATCAAAATTAATCATTTTAATGTAAGTTGGGTAACTTAGTTAATGATTAGATTATTAAGGAAGGATATAATTTATTTGTTTTTAAACTATTAGTTGTAACTTAGATATTTTTAAACCAGGTACTATAAGCATTTTAGAACATCTATACTATATTCATAATTAATTTTATTTATTAAAGACATTTTTATGTTTAACGTTCTTTTTATAGATACAAGTATTTAAGTAAATGCTCTGTTTATAATAAACAGTATAACATTTACCGGCCTGAATGTCCGAGTAATTTTCATAGAAAATATTCGTCCTTTGACAGGATTCGAACCAATACGGAATCGCCATTTAGCTTGGCGTGCCTAACCGCTCGGCTAAATGGCGATTCCGTATAGAATGCAGGTTCGAATCCTGTCAAAGTACGAATATTTTCTATGAAAATTTCTCGGACATTCAGGCCGGTAAATGTTATTTAATACTGTTTATTATAAACAGAGCATTTACTTAAATACTTGTATCTATAAAAAGAACGTTAAACATAAAAATGTCTTTAATAAATAAATTGTCGGACTTTGTCCATTTCTTAATGTATAATTAATTTTGTTAAGTTTTGGTTTTAATTTTTTAACAAAGATAACATCAAGGATTTGTAGTTTCTGCTCATTATTTCTTGGTGAAGTGTACATGTATTGTCAATACAATATATGCTTCTAAATTATGAATGTGGACAAGAATGTTTCTGTAGATGTTGGACAATAGATGATGAAACCTTTAAGCGTAGAGTGAAACTTCTAGTTAACGTGTTTGTCGTATAACCAGCATATGTAACCTTTTTTTAATTATTGGAGATGCAATATTCCAAGAGATTTTTAAAATGATACATAATGTTGGTTCTTTACAATACGTTAATTGGTAGGGGTGTTATTGTGGATGATTAAGTTAGTAGTATTGAATTTAGTATAATATATAATTAATTTTTCTACTGGGATCTTGGGGATATATTAGTATTTATGACTTCTTCTAGGAATTTTTCGTCTTGTTTATATTTAGGATGCATCTGATTATAATATAAATATTGATATATCTAGGGTTATTTGATTTATATAAAAAATTCTAATAGATCACCTTCTTTGTTCATCAATAATGTAGTTAGGAATGATAAGAGTTGGCTTAATGTTTTTTTAGTTCAGCGTAGAAAAACTTTTTTGTGAATGAGTAAAATTTTGCACGGTTTATTAAGTTTTGTATAATTGCTATTTTGTAGTAATTAATACATTCACTATTATAGTTAAGAATGCTCGAGTCTATGCTAGTAGTTTTTTCTATGAGCGGAGATAGTGAATTTATTATTATTGGTGTCTATCAATATATCAAGGAAAGGAATTTTATTTTTATTAAGCTCATATGTGAATTTAAGGACAGAGATTTTTTATAATCTTTTTGTAGTTCTTATATTTCCTCAATATTTCTAATAAGATGAAAATATCATCAATATATCTGAGGTAGATGGAGGTTTTTTTTTTTAAATATTAAATGCATTATTTTCCAGGTTAGGCCTATATAACTTACTGTAAGTTAGACCCAGAACTGATCCCATGGAAAAAACACCGTCACGTTCTGTGTAATCATTAAAATGATTAATTTTGATGTTACGGTCACGAGTATATATATATATTTTATATATATATATATATATATATATATATATATATATATATATATATATATATATATATATATATATATATATATATATATATATATATATATATATATATATATATATATATATATATATATATATATTATTTTTGTAGTCAAAACTACTTTTAACTTTTAGTACTGAATGTTGGGTCTTATTTTTAATGAAGGGAGAGAAGGATTATTTTATATATTTCTTATAATTATATCAATAATTTCTCTAACTAGGACATTGGTGAATTCATTTTCAACAGTATACCAAGTATAGCTATAGTTTCATTACCCGTTTTTTGTATTTTTAAAATTTGAATTAATTCTAGAGTTGATTTGATGCTGCATTTATTACGAATGTATGGTGTAATAAGTTGCTTAATGAGTGGTTATTTGGGATATCATAGGAAGGACAGAATAATTTACATTATTTACATTAGTCGGACTATTGTCCTCATCTTTGTCGCCATATTTATCGTTTCGGCCGTTGTACGCTCCGGCCTTCTTCAGGTGGTTGGAATTTCGAACTGAACCCTTTATTTCGTTCACTGGGGTAGACTGTCCTAGTTCCAAGAGCCATGTTTGATGGATGTCACTTATCAGTTATCTCCTGCTAATTTCCCTCTGAAAGTTTTCCGGGTATTGAACTCACACTCTTTGGGTTCTGTCACTGGATCTAACCAACGCCTTTATCCACTGTGCCATGTGTCCTTGAGGACATCTGGGTATGAATTTCTGGGTATTATAAACCTAATGTCTTTAGCAACCATTTTTACATTTTTATATGCGATAACGATATATATATATATATATATAAATATATATATAGTGAGAGAGAAAGAACAATTTTAGGGGAAAGAAATATAACAATGTGGAAAAATGTTTTCTTGTGACGCGTTTCGTTCTTTAGGACATAATCGGACTAAATTTATGTTTACATGGATGCGACTAGGCATGCGCTCAAAGAAATGAGATTATTTTAAATATATATATATATATATATTTTTTTTTTTTGATATGTGTATTTGGTATATAATCTAGTCGCTTTCATTTACATTCTTTTCTTTTCTGTTAATGTTTCAATCACACATGTTATTAAATATCGCACATTGTAATAATATAAGGTCGGCCAAGAACGGGGAATCGTTCTAAGAACCTGGCCGCATGTTTAACGCGGATGAAAGAGCGATTAAAACACTTTCTATTAAACTTTCATCTTAGTAAATTGTTTTCTCTTTTAATTAGAGAAGCATTTTTAATTTAAAATTGTGGTCAATCTCGTTACGATGAATAGATAATCCATTTAAATTGATGCATTGTCAAATGGTTTCTTCGCTACACAGTAATAACCATGTTTCAAAAACTGAAGCTAAAATCTTCAAATTTAAGTATATAAATTAAATTAAAAGCATTAGTTCTGTTTCATCTTCAAGCGAATATTGGAATAACTTATTTTTAAATTTACTGAGTTTTAAACGCACATATAAATTCATAATTTCCTGTTTCCAAGGATACAGAGAAATCCAATCATTCAGACAGGGGCGATAGCGTGTTCATTTTTTATTAACTGTTGTTGTATCAATTATGAGTTACGTTCGAAAAAGAGGTTAAGTTTAAGGAGGGTAGGGGTGTATTTTTCAACGAATTCTGACATCCGTTAAACGCACGTCGTCTGGGTTTTTTTTAATTATTAACGACAAAAAGTTTTTCGGTATTTTTCTCGTACTTGTATACTTAAAGATTCTTTCTAAAAGAGGTGTTTGGGTTAGAATACGTTATATTTAATATAACAATCTTAAAATATGTTTACTCTTAATTACTAATAGACTATATTTCTTTTTAAATCAAGTAAATGTAATAGAATTACTTAAATTATTTAAAATTATTTTTTCATATCACATATAAGTATGTATATTACCAGCCCCCATTTTTTTATTTTATTTTTAAATATTATTTAAGGAAAATTTTTGACAATGGCGGCAAAGAATAGCTATTTCATTTCTTTGATTCAGTAAATTTTTATTTTCATAAACGTTGTAATATATAGTTTCTCATATATGCACAAAGGACATGGGTCATTTAATGACCTACATATTCTCGCTTTTCTTATTAATTTCCATTTTACTGTAGGTGTTTTATTGGATTCTTTTAAGTGCCAGAAATATTTTGAAAGGGATGTCTGATTTCTGTATTTATTTATCCTAAATGAAGTTTGATGTTGATTGAATCTCTTTTTGAACTCATGGCTTGTGTAACCTATATAGATTTTTATGTTTTCGGGATTTTCAATAGATGAGATATTGCATTGGTATACTAATGATTCCGTGCAACATTTATTTTGTAGAGGACAGTTATGAGGGTTTCTACAGTTACATGTTTTTTGTTTATCTTCATCTCTTTTTATTTTTATATTGTCTAAATTTCTTTGGTTTGGGTCTCATTGTTTATTGAAGATATTAGCATTATATTTCTTAATAATTTTTTCTAAGTTTTCAGTAATGTATTTTTATTGAAAATCGTATTTAGTTTACTTTCTCTAGGAAAGTTCTTAGCTATTAATGTAAGGAATTTTTGTCCTAATTTATTTTTTACCATTTGTTTGTATCGGGGTGTATAGCAAATTATTTTTCTACTTCTGTTTTTTCTATGCTTTCCATTTTCCTTTTTTTTTATATAAGTTAGTTTTGGGCTTTTGTAGCCACTATCTTTTAGAGCTTTATTATAGAAATTAATATGTTCATAGAAAATCTCATTTGCTGAATTTGTACTTATTCTTTTTTTTCGACAGATAAGCATATACCTTTATCTATCGAAAAAAAAAAAGAAGTACAAATTCAACAAATGAGATTTTCTATGAACATATTAAATCCAACAAAGACATCTTTCGCAATTACAATTCGCATTCAGGTTTTTGTGTCAAATATTATGTCTTCTGTTAATACACTATTTAGGTCAGCTTTTCTCAACCGGGGTTCACGGAAACTAAGTTTCCGCAAAAGGTCCGCGAGAACAGGTGAGATAAGCTAATGCACTTTTGATTTTTTATTTAATTTCAGATACATAATATTACAAAACACACATAATATATTCTTGGTTATTGTAATATTGTAATATAGACATCATCCTATCTAATCTATTATATTATTTAAAAAAATATAACAATTATTGGGAATATATTTAGTGATGTCTGTACGGCGACATTGTGAAACCACCTTCACTAGTCAAGGCCCCCTCAGTGAACTGGACCTGTACTTCAAGTTACTTTTTTTCTCCCTGATGAAGTATTATAAGCGAACACTATGAATTTGATTTAACATTACCGAAAAATTTGACAAAGAAGTATTAATTTTTCCTTAAACCAGTTATTCAAAAATATATATGATGATATTTGCCACGTGAACTACGACGAAAGTATGAGAAAAATATGGTATATAATTTTGGTTTTGCGCAGGATTCCTTGAGACATGTAACGTATTTTAATGGTTACGCAAGGGTAATAAGGTTGAGAAACGCTGACTTAGTTAATTTTCTGTACTTGTTGAATCTGACATCTCAGATTCTTAGCTCACACTTTGACTGCATATTGCTGATAACATACATTCTGTCTTCCTACAATTAAGAGTCGTTTTTCTCGCTTTCCTTTGTTAGATTTTAAGGAGTCGTTGTAGTTTTCCTTTTAAGCGTCATATCGTATAAGAAATGTTATTATATGGCTCGTTTTAACTACGCTCAGATGTTTGGTCTCATCTGGCCAAACGACCAAAGAATCTTCAAGGTTAGATCTTAATATCGCCTCCTTTCCAATTTATACACTCTATCGATCGTAGAATATATAGAACAGCCTTCTTCTATATGCTATGTCCTTTCAGTCGACATGGCAGATATGATTGTTCACATCATGTGGACGATTATAGCTCGACACAATTTCCTACACAATTAGCTCTTAGTAAATTTTTGTTTTTTCGTTATCGCTCCTAATTACTCTTCTGTCAACCATTTGCACAAGCTCGTTATGTACGTTATGCGGTGCTTCCCTGTCTCCCTCTTGCCTTCAATATATCCCGTGAGTGTCAAATTTTCCAAGCCCTCTTTCTTCATATACCGTAGAAATTTCAATAGTTTCTTTTTTTAAGTACTCACTCAGTTTTTATATTTGCGTCGTGTGTGACACCTCAGCCGAGTTTCATACAAGTCCACATTCGTCTCCTAGCCGGTCTATACAATTGGTTTCACAATTTCTGCTAGCATTCTGGCACAGGTATCTCAACTCGCTCGAACTTAGAATGCGGCACATGTCATAGTGTAGCGATAGGATACCATTATTGTTTATTCCCGACGGAATCACCAAATATGTAGCGGTTGTATTACCATTGTTGTTGTGAACGTCGAACGTCGCAGTCATCAATATATGTTGATATAGAGTTACCAATATTTAACTTTGGCTAGGAAAGATGAGATTAAGGACAATGCGTGAACGCAATGCAATTTATACTTGATGTAAATAGCACATAGAATAAAATACAAAACTGAACAGAATGATTTCAAAACATAACAATTAGATCTATTAATGTTTGATGTACATTCATGCTAACTGAAAAGGTAGGACAGAGTCGTGTCCTTTTGATTAGGCATTAGTTGTACCGGAGTTCATATTAAGAAAGTTTGGAATTGTGAGTTGTAAAGTTTATAAAAGTTCAGGAGTGATTTCAGAGTTCGTGAATGTTGGTAATTGTCTTTAACGTCTGGCCAGCAATGGCTAAGACGAGAGTTCCTGAAGGTTACATCTTGGCACTTGGTAGCAAGGAATGAGACGTGCGGGAGAGATGAATGGAAAGAAAAACTCGAGGAAGTTTACACGTGTTGGGTTTATATAATGGTCGTGTACCACGTGGGAGGCTCAAACGGAGAACGCGGGAAAAACAGATTGGTCGCGTGCAGGCCGTTTGATTGGTCGGAACTGACCAATCAGCAAGTAAGATTGGAGGTGATTGACCAATGAATACTTGTTATAATTGTATGAAAGTAGGATGTTACTTACCAGATAGGAAGAGTGCATTTCCTAAAAAGAGGTAAGGGTGGTTTGTTGTGGAATATCCCACAAATAGAACATGGAACAGCAACTTGCTGCCGAAACAAAGCCAGATTCATTGGCCGAATTAATTCAGGACTCTTTCGGGTTTAGGTTTGTGTGACAACGATTAGGGGTTTTAAGGAGTAGCAGCGAGTGAGACAATTCAGGGACCATTCGGTAGGCCAAAGAACTCCCGACGTTGACAAGGCACTTAAGTCGCCAAAGATTTATTAGAGTTAGACTCAATATCATTTCCCAAGAGAGTCATGAATGAAGGAAAATCAGCAAATTTTTTTTTTTTTTTTTTTAAATATTCGACTATCATATTCGGCTTCAATGCAAGCCTCTTTATACTTAATTATATCTTAAAAGTTCCATGCAAACAAATTCTCATCGGGTGAATTCTCTCAGTCTTGAGCGACTGAGAGAATTCACCAACCATCCAACTTCATCCAACTTTTACGTTTGATAATCTAGTAAAAACTGGAAATGATGCCAACGTCATGTCTACCTTGTACACATCAATAAAGAATCCCCCGCAGAAGGGCAACTTTGACATAGAATCCCGTAATTCCAACAAGTTACGAAAGAGAGTGAGAGAGAGAGAGAGAGAGTAGCAAAAGATCATTCACTCTTCCCTTTGATACTGTTGTGGATTCCGCGTGAAAAATCGGTCTCCAATAAATGACAAACGCAAGTATTTAAGCTAAGAAATTAAATGTATTTACACAAAATACAAAAGGTAATGCTGTTAGTAAAATCCAGGAACGCCGGTTAGCATTAATCAAAGATCGCTATATACAGTCTCGAAGTAAACTTCCTTAGAGTCGGGCGTCCTTGTAACTGACTTCTGACGTCAACTCAATCACAGTGTCTATGTACTTTCCACTCGGTTTCTCCACCCTGTTCCTCCACACTGTTCCTCTACATCTGTTCCTCTGACTGACTGTGGCTATTTTATGGCAGCAGGACGAATCCATTTATATCAGAAAAGGGTGGATCCCATAATACCCCCCTCCTTAGATCTATTTTTGAAAATATCTTACCGCCGCTGAGCTTTGTAAATACCTCCTCTGGGCTCGGTAGTGGGCAATGGTGGTCCTTTATTGCCTTGTTGAGTACCGTCGAAAAATCTGCGCATACGCGAATTTCTCCTGACTTCTTTTTTACGTAAACCACCGGCGCAGCCCACTCACTAAACTCTGTTTTAGATAAAATCCCAGTTTGTTCAAGTCTCTCCAATTCTTTGTCTATTTTTAATATAGTAGCAAACGGTACATTTCGCTTCTTTCTGAAAATTGGTTGGACGTTTTCTTTTAATTCTATTTTGGCCTTAAATTTGTTGCATCGACCCAACCCACTTGAAAATATCTCAGGAAATTGCTTGTATAATTCTTCCTTCAATTTTATGGTATCTGATGGTTCAACCTCTAACTTTTTGCAAAACGAGTTGATAGGTAGGTCCCAAACGTTGAATTTCTGCATCCAGTCGATACCTACTAAATTTTCAATATCTTTCATGACGTATATCTTAAGTTTTTTGTTTTGCCATGAAATTTAACATTCACTATTATTCCTCCCTCAAATTTTATTCGTTTGCCTGTAACCGACTTGGCAATTTTTTGAGTGTGTAACATGGTAGGTCTGTTGCGTTTTTCCATGTCTGTAAGTTGATTATCGTGAGGTCGAAACCCGAATGCAGTTGTAATTTAATCTTTTTGTTTAAAATTTCCAGTTCTACATATTTCCTTACATTGGTGTTGTCATCATTATTCATCCTTGTAGCTCTTATTCTATTAGTATCTTTTCTATTTCTACATTGGGATGCCTTGTGGCTTTTTTTTTCCACATTCATGACAGTTTTTATATCTGAAGCGGCAATCCTTGTTCCAATGTAATCCCCCACATCGATAACATACTGATGGAGGGGGTTTATATTTGTTTCGATATTCGTCATAATTTGTCCTGTATGTTGTATTTTTCTTATTGGAAAAGTTTCTCTTATCATAAAATTTTATTTTTCTTTCCGGGGAGGGTGAGGATCTTTTTTCATTGTCGTAAAATTTTAGTTTTCTTTCCGGGGAGGGTGAAGAACGTAGACTTTTATTTAACTTACGTATATGAGAAACAGCTGATTCTTCAATGTCCCTTGCGTCTTTCTTTATGCTTAAACATATCTGGCAATCTTCCGATAATTGCTGTAATGTTAGACCCGGTTCATTTTGTAATTTTGCAAGCATTCTTCTACGCATTTCCCTATCTTTTGTAGAAACTAGCCCTTGAACAAAGATGAGGCATTTAAAATTGTTCGGTGTTAATTCCGCTAGTTTGAAGTCGTCACAATGTTTATTTACGATTGCGGCAAACGTGGAATAATCCTCATTATCGCCCTTTACCAGGTTAAGGCATTTCCACCTCCTATGGAAGAGTGATGTTTTGGGGCTGAAGAGTTCTTTAAGACATGTCACTACTTCGTCAAACGTTAATTCGTTAGTCTTTTTTGGCAAGATATAATCCACGAACTTTGTATATTCTTCAGTTCCTAATTTTCTAAGCAATAGACGTAGCTTTTTTGCTTCTGTCCAATTTTGACAGTCTATGTTAAAGATGTCTTCATGTCTTCTGAAGTAATCTCCAAAATTTTTGTCCTCATCTAGAGAATATTTGAAAATCTCTATGGTATTCCATACTGCGTCTTGCGAAAATGTTGCTTCTTTTTCAATATCTGATTGCTTGCTGTCCGCTACTTTCAATATTAGTTCCTGGAGCTCTTTTTGTCTATCTTGATTTTCCTTTTGCGTTTGTAATATTTGCTTTTGCCATTTTTCTTGTAGCTGTAACTTTTGATCATTTTGGTATTTCTTCATTTGTAATTGTTGCTCATTTTAGTGCTTTATCAGTTCTACCAACATATTTTTAAAATCTTCCATGATAACTCAATTTTATGTATTTTTACTCCTCGAAATTGTTTGTGGCTAATTTATTGTTGAACGACGAGGGAAGGATTTTTCTTCTGTTGATTAGTTTTTCCGCGTGTGTTCGCCAAGTTGTTTGTTGTTAGACGTACGAAAAGTTTTTCTTTCCGTGTGAGTTTCGAATCCTCGTTCGCCAAGTTTGTTGTGGGTTATCCGCGTGAGTTTCGAATCCTCGTTCGTCAAGTTGTTGTGGATTCCGCGTGAAAAATCGGTCTCCAATAAATGACAAACGCCAGTATTTAAGCTAAGAAATTAAATGTATTTACACAAAATACAAAAGGTAGTGCTGTTAGTAAAATCCAGGAACGCCGGTTAGTATTAATCAAAGATCGCTATATACAGTCTTGAAGTAAACTTCCTTAGAGTCGGACGTCCTTGTAACTGACTTCTGACGTCAACTCAATCACAATGTCTATGTACTTTCCACTCGGTTCCTCTACCTCTGTTCCTCTGACTGACTGTGGCTATTTTATGGCAGCAGGACGAGTCCATTTATATCAGAAAAGGGTGGACCCCATAACAGATATCAAATGGAAGATCCTGTTAACGGGCAAGAGTTCTATCTTTTTTTTTTTCCTATTTTCACGTCAAGTTTGGGGTACAACGCTTCTGAGTTGCCTAGCTGTCCGAGTTTTCCCCTCCCCCAATCCGTCGGCATAAAAAATCCGACAAGTAAATATAAGGAACTCGACTGGAATGCGAACTCGCTTCGCCGATTCTTCAATCCGAGTCATTATCCATGACTCCATGCATGTTTTACCAGAGCTCATATAACATCAAAAATTGCAATGATGCTGAAGACATTAGGTTTATGATACCCAGAAATTCATGAACAAGTGTCCTCAAGGACACATAGCTCATTGGTTAAAGGCGTTAGTTAGATCCAGTGACAGGACCCAAAGAGTATGTAGTTCAATACCTGGTTAAGGCGATGGAGAACTTGGAGAGGGGAATTAACAGGAGATAACTGACATCCATTAAACATGGCACGTGAAACTAGAACAGTCTACCCCCAGTGAGCGAGATAAAGGGTTCAGTTCGATATTCCAACCACCTGAAGAAGGCCGGAGCGTACAACAGCCGAAACTTTGTGATAAATATGGCGACGAAAATGCGAACAATAATTTTTTTTTAAATTTCAGATTTATTAACTGTTTTTTCGAAATGTTTTAATAATTTTATCGAGAATTCTTTTCTCTTCTTATCCTTTTTCCTGTTTCGAAAATGTCAACACAGACTTTTTGAACGCTTCTTCTGCCTGTTCTCATTTAACGCTCAGTGACAAAACAAACATTTAATTAGCGCATAATAGGATCGGCTATTGTTTTCTGAACAACACAAATAAACACTTAAATGTGTTCTGTGGCTGGTATGAAAAACAGTAATTACGCAAGGTTACACATATTTTTATTATTAATAAACGATATGTTTATTTAGCCGTTAACATCAAAAGCAAGATTTATTAACCCATAGCCCCCAGGCGTCAATTTACGGTGACGTTTACTATTTTCCAGATATTGTGACTATTTCGCTTAAAGATCGTATTTTTGTGGTGAAATCTTTCCAACATATTTCAGTGAAGTTTTCACTGTCACAAAATTATCTCTATCTATAAAAGGCAGGATGTGTGTGTGTGTCTGTGTGTGTGTAACGAATGCACGGCCGCAATTTTCGACGGATTTGCACCAAAATTTACATGCACATGCTCCAAGTAGTACAGCATTTTTGGTCTGATCTGGCTCTGGTAAAGATAGAGTATGACAGGTGTCAGGGATTTGCTGAAACGGGCCAAGAAACCGGCCATTTTATTGGCATCTTTAATGAGGGGTCATATATATATATATATATATATATATATATATATATATATATATATATATATATATATATATATATATATATATGAGTTCTACTTGAGGCCTGAGGTGAACTTTAATCCCACTCGTTATATATAAAAAAGGGAATTTCTATTCGGCTATTGGGGCGTAAATTGAGTCTAAGTTCAAATTCTAAGTTCAGTAGGGTGCAAAGAACTTGACTGGTAGCCAGTTTAGCAGAAGGATTCAAAATCATATAGAGAGCAAAGAGAAACTCTTACACTATTTTTCTAAGTAAGGTCAAGACACCGATCATAAAGAGGAGGAAGCTGTGGAGTGCCATGTTCACTGACGTTCCGAATTGATATGACTTTAAAAATACGTGTTTGCTGTTTTTATTTTACAACCCACTGACTTTACCTCTACTTTTGCTTTAGCTATTTTCAATCATGTTTCCCCGACTTCTTTAACGGAAGGGTCGTCCCTTCGACATTTATTTATGCCCCCCCCACCCACCACCTGACAGAATAATATTGCTAATTGGACGGGTTTCTCACGCTCACATCTATTCTCATTTTTGCTTTTGTTTTCTATTCAATATAATGTGAACACCTGACCTATATAATCCAGAAAATCAGTTACAAAAGACTTCATATAAAAATTCTCCTCGCATTTTTTAAGATCTCTACTTTTCAGGCAAGGAAATAATTTCTTCTTATTCTATGTACCGTGTCTCTTTAGGACATGGGCGATCATGGCTCTCCACAACTTCCTTTCCTTTGCAGCTTTAAGTAAGGTTATTTTTTGGTTATATCTCCCAATACCCGTTGTGCCAGCTATTTGAAGAAGGTTGTTGGGTAGGTTATATGCAGTTTTCCTTTGTCTCTCTTGCTTTCAATATGGCATGTGAATGTCAGATTTCCCATTATTTATCCTATCATCAATTGTCTCTCTCTGATTCTAAGTATAGACACACTTTTTATTTATATTTTCCTAAAATATTCCCCGTTTATTGTCAGGATCCTTGACAAGCCTTTTCGTCATCTATGAAAATAATGTCCAGCATACACGTTCGTAAAAGAGGACTGATATTACATAAGAGTTTAGTACTAATTTCTTTGTTTCTTACCATTTTTTTCTGTTTTCTTGTTTGCTTAGCTTTTGAAAGGCATTTTTCAGTGCACGGATTTCAGTGTCGCATTTACCATAAAAAAACTTCCAAGGTATTTAAATTCTTGCACTTGTTTAATGTTGGTATCCGTCTATATTTATAAGATGAGATATTGCAACACTGTTTACATTGTTCGGATTATTGTCGTCATCTTTATTTTCATATTCACAACATTTTGGCCGTTGTACGCTCCGGCCTTCTTTAGGTGATATACGTTGAAATTTCGAAACGAATCCTTTGTTTCGTCCACTTGCGTAAATTGTTCTAGTTCCACGTGCCATGCCTTTGCTGGATACCACAGTTTCGGTTATTTCCCTGGAGTAACCCGTCCTGGGCATGACGATAAACTACATCCGTGTCCTGGGTAACACGATAAACTACGTCTAACAGCAAGGCTTCTGATCAGGAGGTTTTGAGGCTCGTGGAACCACCTCTTAATTAGTAGCGTTCCCAGGCCCACCCTGACCCCGGGGTGGTAGCACCTGTTAGGGTTCTAGCTATGGATAAATACTTAACCCCAAAACTGGTGTCAAAACACTATGAAAGTGTAAAAATAGGTTTTAATACGAGAAATACTTTGTAAAAATTATTACCATGAATAAATTTTTGAGGAAAAAATTATTACCAGCAATACATTCTTGAAAAAGAATATTAACAGCAATACATTTTCGAAAAAAAAAAAAAAAATATTACCAGCAATAAAAATTGTCGGCATTAAATAACCCATTGAGGTTGATATGCCGTAAAACAAAACAAACCAAACCTTTAGTAACTCAACTCCAATATTTGTTCACCTCTGCTATGGCTAGATATTGAACTCACGTTTTGTGCAGTCACTAAATTATTTGAAGCAGAATTTTTAGCCACTGGATAAAAGCTTTGGTTGAAATTTAATGTTGGTACCTCCAGTTTGTAATCCACATGTTGATGTATTTCTTTTACTTAGTAAAAACAAATGTATGGGTTTCAGAAGCATGCATTTTATTTTCTTATAGTTGACGATCAGTCCGAGGGGGCACGGTGGAGTAATGGATAGCGATTCGGATTCGAATTCCAGTTGAATCCATTACATTCACTTGCGTGCTAATACCCTTGGGAAAGGTATGGATCCTCTTTTTCTCCTCCCAGCTATGGGTAATTAGCAGGATAGACCGGGTTCTACAGTCATTTAATTGATAGCACTTATCTTATAATCTTTCTAGTAGGGCGATCTTCTGGGCAATTTGTATGTTGATGTTACCTTGGACACTGTTAGTAAAACTGTCCATTCCTTTTCTCATGAGGCCCAGTGCTCCGATTACTATTGGTACAGTCTTAGTCTTTATTCCTCATATCCTGTTAATCTCGATCTCCAGGTCCTTGTATTTGGACAATTTCTCGATAATCTTCCAGGAGGAGTTTCACTCTGATGGCACTGCGCTGTCAATAACCATACACTTCCTGAATTTCTTGTCTTTTATGATAATATACATGTCTGTTGGCTTTTATTTCCGTGTCAGTTTGAATTGGCATGTCACAGAGGATAGTTACATCGTTATTTTGGGTAACTTTGTCTAGTTGGTGTTCATACCATCTCTCAGTGGTTTCGATTTTGTGCTCCTTGCATATCTTTCAGTGCACATATGTCAGTCACTTTTTTTTTTTTTTTTTTTTTTTGCTAGTTCCGAGTATCCTCAGATATGGCCGACAATTTCATTAGATTTTCCGCTGATCCTGCATTTCGGGTTAGTTCCATCCCTGATTATGTGACAGTGATAGGATTTGGCTGCGAGGATTTGGTCCTGAGCTGCAATAATTAGGCCTTCTGTTTCTGCTTTCAACCCGGTGCTCCTCAGCCACTGATGTGTTTTCTGTTAGTTTACATCTGTTTATTTCATTTTATTCTAGGTATTTGCCATGTAACTCATTGTCCTCCCAGTTTTTTTTTTTTTTTTTTTTTGTAATTCCATTTGGCCAAATTGCTATGCTTTCTATTTTACTCTTTTGGCCAAGATTTTTTTTTTTTTTTTTTTGGGCAAATTCATTCAGCCAAGATTTTTTTTTTTTTTTTGTAATTTCATTCGGCCAACATTTTTGAATGAAATTACAAAAAAAAAAAATCTTGGCTGAATGAAATTACAAAAAAAAAAAAATCTTGGCCGACTGAAATTATAAAAAAAAAAAATGTTGGCCAAATGAAATTACAAAAAAAAAATGTTGGCCAAATTATATTACAAAAAAAAAAAGTTTTTGTAATTTAATTTGGCAAACATTTTTATTTTTATAATTTCATTCAGGCAACATTTTTTTTTTGTAATTTCATTCGGCCAACATTTTTTTTTTTTGTAATTTCAGTCGGCCAACATTTTTTTTTTTTGTAATTTCATTCCGCCAACATTTTTTTTTTGTAATTTCAGTCGGCCAACATTTTTTTTTTTTGTAATTTCATTCCGCCAACATTTTTTTTTTGTAATTTCATTCGGCCAACATTTTTTTTTTTTTGTAATTTCATTCGCCCAGCATTTTTTTTTTTGTAATTTCATTCGCCCAACATTTTTTTTTTTGCAATTTCATTTGGCCAACATTTTTTTTTTTTTGTAATTTTATTCGGCCAACATTTTATTTTTTTTTGGGTAATTTCATTCGGCCAACATTTTTTTTTTTTTGTAATTTCATTTGGCCAACATATTTTTTGTAATTTTAGTCGGACAACATTTTTTTTTTTCTTTTTGTTAAGATTTCAGGTATTTCTTGAAGAGTGCAGCTTATCTGTCGATGGAATGGATTTGATGCTTTACTATTTGTAGGAAAGTTTTTAGAGTTAGGTTCAACTTGCATTAGACCTCGACCTCCTAAAGCTCTTGGTACGTACAGCCTATCAACATCTAATGTCGGGTGGTGCATCTGTTTTCGGATCGTAAGTATTTTTCTGGTCTTGGCGACCAATCTTTTAATATCATTCAAATTACATTTAATATTGTATTATTAAGCTTACTAAGGTAGCTAAGGTGTTGATAGCATTTCATTTTATTGGCCCCATGAAGTTCGTTTCTAGTATCAAACGCACTCTCCTATATTTTCCTTCATAATTGAATGTTTATTTATATGTACCATCTTCTTCTAGTTCCGTAATCTTTATGATATCCAGGTCTAAATCTGTAGTTTTCGTTCGTTTATCAACTTTGAGGGTAGCTTTAGCACATTTGTTGATTGCGAACAGCATCCTAATTTTCTTCGCTGAAGGTTTTGACAATGGTAAGTTTTTTTTTTCTGCTGGTTATCATCCTTGGAAAACGCTTTAAGATAAAAAATATAGAATAGGTGATTTAGTTTGCCATTCTGTGATTTGTATCCGTAGCTACTGTAGCGATAATGCAAGGCAAAAGAGTAGTGGCGACAATGTATCTCCTTGGAAGATCCAGCTTTTGATGTTGATTAGTTTTGATATTAATGACCCTTTTGTATGGTTTAGGTTTAGTGTAGTGTTCCAGCCTTTCATGCTCTCCGTTATGAATTTGCATTGTGGAGCATATTATTATTATTATTATTATTATTATTATTATTATTATTATTATTATTATTATTATTATTATTATTATTATTATTTCCTTTGATATCTGGCGTTTACACATTTCTTTCCGGGTCCCGCCCAGGGACCTAAGGTTAGAGATGGTATCATGACACTTTCGACTGAAAAAAAAATACATAGATAAAGCCTTTCGTAAAGTGTGGGGTGTACTTTTGAGAACAATTTTTTTGTATCTCTTTGAGGCATGGACTTCCAGGAATCCCTGCTTCTACTGGAATCTTTTCCAACCAATCCTAGGGCTCCAACTACAACAGGGATTGTTGATGATCTCACGTGCCACATTTTTGAGATTTCTATTTCAAGGTCCTTGTATTTTGACAGCTTTTTGAATATCTTCAAAGATACATTGCAGTCTGATGGGACTGCCATATCAATAAGGAGGCACTTTTTTTTTGTTTTTGGTCTTTAATAACAATGTCTTATTATTATTATTATTATTATTATTATTATTATTGTTGTTGTTGTTGTTGTTGTTATTATTATTATTCCTTTGATTTCTGTTGTGTACTCATTTCCTTCCGGGTGCCAACCAGTGACTAAGGTCAGAAATGGCGTCATAACATTTTCCACTGAACATTTCTGTAAAAAAAAAAAAACAAAATAAAATAAAAATGAAAATAAAATAACATAAGATCAATCCCACACACATTTTACATACAGTGTAACCCGGATATAAGAGAGTTGCCGGGACCGGAGAAGAAGTCTCTTATATCCGGGTTTCTCTTATATCCGGTTTTGGTCTATTTTGTTTAGGTAAGTATGGGAATAATTTGGGACCAGAGAAAATCTCTCTTATATCCGATTTCTCTTATATCCGGGTCTCTTATATCCGGGTTACACTGTATATAAAACCCTTCGTAAGTTTTGAGCTATATTTGTGTGAACATTTTTTACATTTCTTTAAGTCATAGGCTAATAATAAAATTATTATTATTATTATTATTATTATTATTATTATTATTATTATCATTACCACTACTACTACTACTACTACTAAAATAATAATAATAATAGCATTATCATTACCATTTTGGATTGCTTGTATTCATACCTGGAGATCCATTTTTCCTGATTTTAAATGTAATAATAATAATAATAATAATAATAATAATAACATTATTATCGTCGGTTGTTATTGTTATTATTATTATTATTACTAGTAGTAGTAGTACCCAAGTCACTATACAGGATAATGTTATTCAAGATTGAGCGATATTTAACAATATCACTGCGTGGGCTTTTACAAGCGTTTTCGCTCCTCCATAGGTTGGCCACTATTGTGTCCTTGTGCCAGACTAAAGCTAGGCGCAGAGGGTATCAGCATACAGAGATAAGATAAAATCTGAACGGAAGAGGGAAACGTGATAGTCGTTATAGATAAAGCCTTTTAATATAAAATTACACAGGTAGTTTCCGCTATATGGACGACCGGATTATAAAAGCGTTAATTCACCTCGGCATAAAAAAAAAAATGTCCAAACGTTTAAGAGGTCGGGCGCAATTACCGTATAAGACGACCTTTATGTCGAAGTCTTAAGTATAAAAAGTAAAACCTTTGAGACATATCGGTTCGGGCAGCGAGCGTCTCGCAACCATGTAATCCTAATTTAGCATCTTCGATCCTCACTGGGTACCCCATAGTCAAGTACTTGTGCTAATAAATTAGCGGTGCCTCTATCATTAATGACTACTTAGCAACATAACCTCGGAGAGAATTACTGCCGGGCGAGTTCAATCCTCATTGGGTCCGTCGTCTTCGTGGTCTTGTGCCAGACATGGCAAAGTAAAGTAAATACTTTTAGTTCAGTTATCGTTTATCTCGTCGTATTTATCAAAATAACACTGGATTACTTTACTACCGGAGCGACTTCAATCCTCCCAGCGAATACCATACATTGGGCCTTGTGCCATACTTAGCCAGGTAAAGCCAACGCTCTTTTTTCAGGTAGGAGGTAATTCAACGAACAACACATTTTTGATTAGCGAGATAATTCTGGAATCCATTACTACTGAAGCGAGTTCAATTCTCAATGGGAACACCTTCAGACTGTCTTGTGCCAGACTTATCTTATTATTATGTTTACTTAGCAATATAATCCTGGATAAAATTACTCTGTAGCGAGTTCGTCATTGGATACTGCGTACATGAGGCGTTGTGCCAGTTTTAGCAAAGTGAAAGAAATAATTTTAGTTCTTATAGAGTGTGCCTCACCGTACCGTCCACGCGCGATTAGCGACATTATTCCCGAGATCCTTACTAGTGAAGCCAGTTCAATCCACACTTTATCCCTCGTGCTTGTTTGTCTTGACCCAGAATTACTTAAGCCCAAAGAACGGCTCGTTGTGTTGGTGCGCTTGCAATATAATTCCATTGGTCATTTTTCTGCTGTAGTCAGATCGATTCCTGTTGGTTTACGAAACCGTGGTTCATATATTTTGAGGTCAGGTTTGCAAAGAAAGTTAACACTTTGTAAGGAAGGATCTGTTTTCTTACCGGATATATTCAACCTTTACAGTAAAGCAATCGTGTGAGTATTAGATGTCCTACAAGGAATCATTATTAGCGGTCGCAATCTTGGCAACATATGATATGCAGACGACACGGTGTTGATAGCAGACACAGAAAGCAAATTACAGGAAATCCTTTAGAAGGTAATGAATGAAAACCAGAAGAAAGGACTAGACATTAAATGTAAGAAGAGTGAATATATGTTTGTCAGAAATATAAAAATCCCAGCATGTCACTTACAAATTGGATATAACAAAATTAAACAAGTGCTAAAACTTGAATATCTAGGAAGTGTTATAACAGAGGACGGAAAAGGTGCCTTCCAAAAGTTAAGCAAGGTATTAAGAAACAGGAAAATTTCACTGGAAACAGCGTGCGTAATATCGGTATCACATGTGGCAGTGAATGGAGAAGCGACTTAATGCACCAGAATGTGTTTCTACAGAAAGATTGTGAGAACTCCTTGGCGGCCTGGATCCAGAACATTCGTCGAAGTAACACTAGTCTAAGAAATATTGGTCTAAGGAACACTCAAGAATTTACACTAAAAAGTTTGAGACCACCCCTGTTAATTTTAATAATTCTCTCCAGTAAGAGAAAATTATTATACATGGTTAAAGACATGATATTTTATTAGAAATTTTATTATGACGAAAAGGAAAAAGATATTTTATGATTAAATTCTCAATGTATAAGTTTGATAATTAATTCCATTCTTTTTTCAATGACTCTAAGAACTCTTTTTTCATTTTTTTTTCACTCTGTCAAGTTCATCTCATGCTAATTTTGGTGGTAGCTTCAAAATTTGGAACTGTAGTGTACGTCTCAGATATTCGTTTAGAGGATTATGGTCTAATATGTGTTGTATTAATATACAAACAATGCCTGCCAATAAATGCTTAAAAACCACATGTATCATGAGTAATTGATGTTGCTATGTTTTAAATATTATTCTGTAATATAGTGAATATCAATAAAATTGAGTGTTTTCTACAGGAATAAGGAGATAATTTATTAAAAAAAATATTATAGACCGAGGATCCTTAGACGAGTATTCCACAGATCAATGTCCTTAGACGAGTATTCCTTAGACAAATGTCCTTAGACAGGTTTCTCTTAGACCAATATTCGCTAGATAAATGTTCCTTAGACCAAAATTCTTTAGATGAATGTTCTCAAATCGGGTCTGAACATGTGAGAAACGACAAATTCTTAGAAAAAAAACTAAACGAAAACGGACACTTATAATTAGCATCAGAAAGAGTCAATTCAAAATTCATGTTCATATAATGAGGAAACAGGATCTGTCTATATTTCTGAGATGATGTATTATGTACACTGTTTGCATTATTCGGACTATTGTCCTCATCTTTGTCGCCATACTTATTACAACGTTTCGGCCGTTGTACGGCCTTATTCAGGTGGTTGGAATGTCGAACTGAACCCTTTATTTCGCTCACTGAGATATACGTGCCACGTTTTTAATGGATGTCATTTATCAGTTATCTCCTGTTAATTCCCCTCATCAAGTGATCGAAATAAAGGGTTCAGTTCGACATTGCAACCATCTGAAGAAGGCCTGAGCGTACAACGACCGAAACGTAATAAATATGGCGACAAAGATGAGGGCAATAGTCCGAATAATGTAAACAGTGAGGAAACATGGCTTGGAAAATTTGACACTCGTAGAACAAGAGTGACATGAAGGCAAGTTTGGGGGGCAGAGCCACGCATCGCATAATCTGGTTAATGAGCTTATGTAAATGGTTGGAAGAACAGGGATTAGGAAATATAATAAAAATATATTTTACTCAGGGCTACAAAGAACAGAAAAATTGTGGAAAGTCATCGTCGCCTACATCCTGAAAGGATTCGTAGAAGAAAAAGAAGGGAGCTCGACAGTATGTAAATCTGCGATTAAGTATCTTTAATATATTTAATCCGTTGAAGCCATTTTTTCTGCAATATTTAAGATGTGCAAAGAGCTCTCCAATAGACAGAGTCGAGACTAAGACGGGAAGTCGAATAGTTGTCAGTAAAGCAGGCAGCCCAATGAATGGGCTACGGATTGGCGACGACAGCGGAAATCGACACTGATTTCATTTCGCTGTATAATGTCTAAATGAAGTGTTTGCCTTCTAAAGAATATTGAAATCTGATTCTGACGCCGTTTAAATCAGATTTTAAGAGCTTCACTAAACGTTATCCGTCAAAGCTATACTTGAAGATTTGATTAAACCTTATCAAGAGGCCAATCAATGATCAAAATATTCGACGTTTCCGCGGGTAATTTATTTCTTGTACTTGTGCGGTAGACATTTTAAGTGATACTAACTTACATTCAACAAACAATATATCCCCAATTTCCGGTCACTGGCGATAGAATCATAGAAAATTTATTTCTTATTAAATCGAATACAGTTGGCAACACTTGGCCCACTTTCATTCCTTCAGGCGGAATTTTACTTATTTCTGGCATAGGGCTACAATTGCAAAGAATCCATTAGCAATCGATCTCTCTATTCTGACCATTATTCTACAGTTCTATATTGTTAAATATCAAGCTGTTGTAGCTACTCCTTCTAGACTATGTTTCTGTTGGTTGGGGTCAAGAATATGTCGAGTACATTCCCGCAAAGAAAAAAAGTAGCAAACTGTTAGCCAAAACTGTGTTTATCTTTTGGGATCTCGTTCAACTCGTACCGGGGCTTACATTTTTAACCATCGTGCAAACAGAACTCCTGTCTACCTTCTTTATTCTTATGAATACCTGATCTATACCTATCTTTAAAACTCTCCTGTAAACCGGACCAATATCTACCTGAGTAAAAACTACTCAAGTGCAAAATGAACCAATATCGGGCTTTTTTACTCTAGTACAACCTGGACCAATTACTATCTTTTTTTACTAAAGTACAATCTGGACTAATGTCGACCTTTTTAATCTAGTACAAACTGGATCAATATGTACCGTTTTTTTTTTATTCGAGTGCAAACTGAAATAATGTCGGGCTTTTTTTTATTCGAGTGCAAACTGAAATAATGTCGGGCTTTTTTTTATTCTAGTGCAAACCGAACTAATGTCGACCTTTTTTACTGTAGTGCAAGCCGAACCAATGTCTACCTTTTTTCACTAGAGTACAATCCAGACCAATGTCGACTTTTTCAATCTATTACAAACTGGACCAATATCTACCTTTTTTATTCTAGTGCAAACCGAACGAATGTTAACTTTTTTTACTCGAGTAGAATCCGGACCAGTATCTACCTTTTTAATCTAGTACATACCGGACCAATATCTACCTTTTTTTATCTAGTACATACCGGACCAATATCTACCTTTTTTTTACTCTAATACAACACAAATCCCAATTTTTTGACTCTCGTGAAAAACCGGGTAAAATGCCTACCTATTTTACTCTCGTGCGAACTGGACCAATGTTTACTTTTTTGATTCGAATGTACATCTAACCGACATCAACGTTTTGGAATCTCATGCAAACCGAACCTATGTTTGCTTCTTATAGATGTATTTATCAAAAGACGCAAAATTGGCATTAAGTAAGACGGAAATGGTCGACATGCTGTAAGACAAAACAATCTAATGACATCTTCTGATGCCTTGAACCTCGTTCTTCTTTTCATCCTTTCTTCAATCTCCCCCCCCCCGCCTATACCCAGTCGTTTCTCTTGCTTTCACTCTCTGTAACCCCTTGCGTACTAGTAGCACTCCCGCATTGCTTGGGGTGAAATGATTTAAAAAAAAAACCTATAGATATTTACTAAACATATCACAGTTTAGAACATGATTACAATAGTGTCACCCCAAGAAAGGTTTGAACACCCTACCCGAGCCATTTGTCTGCATGTATATCGTGTTAACCGGTACTTTCTAGCAACCTATAAATATTCCCTAAGTTACATTGAGCCAAGAAGAAGACTACGATAGCTGAGTATCGATCTTACGCCACCAGATGTGTTCAGAGAATGTATCTTGCTGCCCAATGCTCCAATTCGTCTGACACAGGGCCAGAAAAGGGTAAAATTTGCAGAAGATCAAATTCAGAACAATACTTGCTCTATGGACGGTGTTAAATATGAATATTTGCGAAGTTTATTCTTGCATAAGACTATAATAGCGGGGTACGGGGGTACCCGTTTTTGGGGGATTTTTTAAAACTCATTTTTCCTTTTTTATGAGGCTTATCTTTCCGCACATTGACTATCTTTGGCTGCCCACAGTTTCATGTCTTTTGTTGTTCTAAGTTCTTTCAGCGGCCGACATTACTTTTTTTTTTTAACGTCGAGCCTTGTCAGTACCTAGTTGGGTAACATCCTGGATATTCCTGGTGCTGTAAGCTTGGATGTGCGCGTGGTGTAATAGGTACGGGATCGGAATTGTTAATCGGAGAGCCGAGTTCCAATTTCAGTTGGGTTTATTATATTCACTTCTAAAAAGATGGATTCATACCTTTCCCAATGGTATTTATACTTGGAAGAGGTATGAATCCTCTTCTCCCCCAGGTATGGGTTAATTAGTGAGATTTTTATCACTAAACCCTTATTACAATCTAAAAATATTTTCTGGCTTTAAATAACCTGCAAAGGGTTGATAAGCTGTAGAATGCGAACCAATGAATGAATCAATGATGCTCGTCAAGTAGTTTTTTTTTTTAAATCAGTTTTAATCAACCGAGCAAAGGGACCATGCTACTAGGACGCAAGCGGTACTGGCAATAAAAGAGAATAAGAAGACTTTAGAAGGAACCGGAAATTTAATCCTAAGCAGGAAACATGGGATAAACCTCTACTCCTGGTCAAAAGAATGGGGAGGTGGGTCATATACATTCTTATCTACCGATGAAAATTAAATAAATAGCATAAATTTCAGAGTTTAGGCGGGGATCTTAGAACTGTAGTGTTGAAGAAGAATTGAGAAGGAACCGGAAACTCAATCCTAAATAGGAAACAATGGATAAATCCCTAATCCAGTTCACAAGGCCAGGGAAACTCGCTTTTTTCCACTGCTTATCTTGCCTTCGGTATATCCTGTAAGTGTTAAATTATCTAAACCCTCTTTCCTCATCAAGTGTTAAAGAAATTCCCCCTGTCCTTTCAATGAAGAGAAAAATTGATTTAACCAGAGTAGAGTGTATGAAAGGTTTCGTTTCAGACACTCGCAACTAGCGTTAAAGTTCTCGTCAGTGTAAAATTATTCGCCAATTATATTATTGGCCTCTAACCAGCACGCGGCATTTCAAAAATTTTCTCTCAACAATCCAAGAAAACTAAGTATTTCAAACTATCTTTCTTGTCTACTTTTAAACGTATGCAAACCGTATATCCTTTCGATGAACAACCAACTGTCTTACTTTTAACTATTATATGTCAGATCATTTAATCTGCTGTATGAACATTTCCTCTTCCTGATAATACATACACTACGAATTCTAATTTATTTTCCTGAAACGAGCCACTGGCACTACATCAGACGTATGAATTCGTGAATAAATATCTCGTTTTGTTTTGTTAACGTTACCGGTGTTCTTCGTCGTCATTATCATCCTTCATCAATTTTTTTGTCGTGGGTAAATCAACTTTTCATTTTAACCCCTAAGCCCCACGCTACTATAATGTATTCGGCAGCTCCCTACGCATCTATGTGAATATTTATAAGCACGATTTCGTAGATTTGCTCTATGTAAGATATTTAGTCTCTATTCTAAGTAAAGAGGTCCCTAGATAGTTATATGATTATCTAAAGATAACAGGGTTTGACAGATTCAATATGTGAAAGATCTACCCTTTGACAGAATGAGATTTCGCGCCCAGTGACAATTTGTTACGCCTCAAAAATTACTTCAAACGGTAAATAAAGAATGAAAGCGGTTATTCCTTCAGATTTCAGTCGTATTGAAACCGGGAGTTGATAGAAACTCATTAAATAAAACAGCAGGCTACAGAGTCTAGGAAATATTGGGTTTATATATATATATATTTATATATATATATATATATATATATATATATATATATATATATATATATATATATATATATATATATATATATGCAAGTTTGGAAGCTTCAACCGTTCTTATAAAAAGAAGACATTACAATATTTTTTTACTCATCACTCAACTCAAAATACATTTTTATTAGGTTTATCGTTCGCACGTGTCCATTAATAATAGAGAAAGGCTGATTTAAAAATCGCTTTGGTTGGCTTTAGTAGACAGCGTTAAAAGACGAAACACTATGGAAAAAACTGAAAGATTGCTATCATTATCTTAGCCTCAAATGTTACTTCATAAAATCATATACAGTGTAACACGGATATAAGAGACCCGGATATAAGATAAACCCGGATATAAGAGATATTTGATCTGGTCCCAAATTACAGTCTGTGTTAATGTATATATAAGAGACCAAACCCGGATATAAGAGACTTCTTCTCCGGTCCCGACAACTCTCTTATATCCGGGTTACACTGTAATGTATAGAGAAATTAATGCCATATTTAAGGCGTTAAGATTTAACTAAAAATTAAATCTGTCAAGAATCTAATCAATATTACTAGTACAGTGTAACCCGGATATTACAGAGTTGTCGGGACTGGATAAGTCTCTTATATCCGGGTTTCTCTTATATCCGGGTTTGGTCTACTTTGTTTAGGTAAGTATGGCTCTTATTTGGGACCAGAGTTCTTCATGAGTATAATACATTTAGCATGTCTTTTAAAAAATCAATTCACTCCAAACAAGCACTCGGATTGAGGAATTGGAGAGCTGAGTTCGAATTCCAGTCGAGTTCATTACATTCACTTATATACCCTTGGGAAAAGTATATTTCCATCTTTCTCCACCAGTTATGTGTAAATACAAGGACAGACTTGTTTTTTAGCCTTGGGTGGCAACTGGTCTAGGAGAAAGAAAAACTCTGAATTAACACCAGCTACTGCCTTGTGGGTTCTGAAGAAGGCAACTTCAAAAACAAATCCAGCTCGCGCGTCCGTCTCAAAGAAAGGAACTGCTCTATTTTTCGAGCAGAGGTAGAAAATAATAGCCACGCCGTGCTTAGTACAATGCTTCGTACACTGGGTACGTCACTGCGCCATGGACCTCTTTGGTTTCAGACCATTCGTACCTGGGTGTATCATTCACGGTACCTTAGACTCCAAGTAAGGTGATAATGCTACTAAGACGCAAGGGACTACTGGGAATGAAAGAAAACGTGATGACTTACCTAGAAACAAAATCCTGAACACAAAACAAAAATAAACCTCTGTTCCTATTCAAAAGACCGGAGAGGTATGTGAACTGGGCGATAGATGAACCTATATACGCTATCTAGGATTCTTTGCGATAAGGAAATATTATCATATACTTTTTCTTGTTCCTTAGATAATTTGCACGTACGTTACGCTCTGCCAATACCTCATAAATAATGTACTATTCAATTTTGATCGCGAGGAAAGACAGAAAGTCATATTACAGGTACTGTTTGATTTCAGTGAGAAAAAGAAAGATAAAAGAAGCAATAAAATGCCCATGTGTTTAACGTCTGCTTCGCTGAAACAGAAAAAAAATTGTCAATTTCAGACATTTTCACTTGTCATTTGCACAGCTATTTTATGGTTGGAGAACTAACAAGAGTCTTATTCAGTCATTAAAGTAGGAATGAAAAATAATCAGAGAATTAAAATAGGAAAAACGTGAAATTTTCCCGAGTATTTTTTTTTAATCAAGTTTATAGCAATACAACCATTAAGACACAAAGGGTTACTGGGTGTGAAAGAATTAAAAAAATACAAAAAAACAAAAACAAACCCGGAAGCATTACTGAGAAGCGAGTAGAGAAAAAGAGTAAGCATAAGGACAGTGGACAGTGATATTGCATTTAATATTGCATTTAATTTTTGAAGATTAAAGTCGGTTGAAAGCATGGAGCAGGAAGCGATTTGCACAAGCGAGAAGTACGAAAAAAGAAACTGTTTGCATAGAATTTACGGTTACATCCAGCCAACATAACTTATATCGGTGAGATCTCGTCTTCAGTCTACTGCACTTAAATTGTTAAAGTCAAGTTACTATAGCGAAGAGTTCATTCAAACAATTACCATGAAAATATTTATAAAAAAGGCACAGAGAACCAACTTTACGAGGGTGGAAAAATGACTGAAGTCGAGACACCAGCTCAGGAAGAATCATATTGTGATTCTTTGGATCCTATCAAGGATCTCTAGATATACAGCGAGAGCACCGGACCATATATGGCGGCACTTTTCTAAGCCTGGACGAATGGTAGACTTTTAGATATGTAAAAAATATGTAAGAGAAAAATTGTCTAGGATGACACAGTGAACAAATTTTGTCAGCAGCTGATCTAGCAATGGATTCAATAGTCTTTCCACTTCATGTCAATCGAGAATGTCATCCCGGGAAGGCGCAAGAGTCAATTTCCTGGAGGTTAGAATCAGCCATACTGATGGCAAGTAGAGAGGGACCTCTCAGATGATTAATAGAGAGTAGTTTAATTTTGGAGGCGTTAAAATTTAAAAAAAAAACCTTCTTTGCCCTAGTTAACAACAGACTGAAGGTCGTTATTATTATTATTATTATATGCCTTTTTGTTTGGAACAGCAAGTATATATATATATATATATATATATATATATATATATATATGTGTGTGTGTGTGTGTGTGTGTGTGTGTGTGTATATATATAAATATATACATATATATATATATAATTATTTATATATTATATGCGCGGTACTTATTAGAAAGCGCTCAATATCAGAGCTAGAGCTAACATATTTGGTTGGATTGATGTGAGCTTGTGGCCCTGGGTTTATGTAGATTGCGTGTATTGCTGTTATTATGGAAGAGGCGGGGACTGTGTAAAATTATGATAGGTAAAAATTGCTATAATTATTAACGAAAAAAATACCCACTCCCCCAGCATATTTAATACTACCATAAAAATAACCAATAAGGATTACAAACTGCAATTTCTACCAGTTACATATACACAGTCATCAAAAACAAGAAAATAACCAGCTTTAAATTAATAACAAATAAACTATGAAAAATTAAAGATTTTTTCCTATCATAATTTTACACAGACCCCACCACACGTATATATGTGCATGCGAGGAAATATTATTCAGCAAAAAAATAGAAAAATGCTCAGATGGTGACATGTATACATTCACGAGACATTCATGAGAAATTTTCGCTACACTTCCGATCTTTGAATTTCAACATACAAATGCGTATGTATATAGACAACAGCATACATATACATACATATGTCAAATCCCATACTGTCCACATATGTTTATGTCTGTATGGGATATTAATTAGTGCTTGAGCCTTCTATATTTTATTCTTGCTCTGCTCTAGACGTTCAGCTCTATCCTCTTGGAAATATATATATATATATATATATATATATATATATATATATATATATATATATAAAGAAAGAAAGAACAGTAAGATATATAATACGGTGTTCTTATAGATATTTTTACAAAATAGCGCTCAATGTAAATTTACAGAGCATTAATATTATAAATTAATTGATTTAAAATATATTTTTTCTCTACACAGTTCTAACCATGTTTCAAAAATGGAAGCTCTGAATTGTAATTAAATTAAAGACATTAGTTCCATTTCATCCTCAAGCGAATTTTGGAGTAACTTTTAAAATTACTGGGTTTTAAAGACAGCAAAAATCATAATTCACGTTTCCAAGGATACAGAGAGATTCACTTCAACCAGACGAGGGGTGTTTGCGTGTTCATTATGTCTGTATTTTGATGTATCAGTTATTAGTTACGTTTTGGTAGGGGTAGGGATGTATTCTTCAATGAAATCTGACATCCGTTAAATGCATGTCGTCTGGATTTTTTAAAAATTTTATTGTTAACGGCAAAAATTCTTACGGCATTTTTTCTATTTGTATATTTAAAGATTTTTGTGGGGTGTTTAGGTTAGAATACGTTTTATCTAACTACAATTTGAAAAATATTTTCACTTTTAATTTTTAATATACTATATTTCATTTAAGAACAAGTAAATGTATTAGAATCCCTTACAGTATGTAGAGTTATTTTCATATCAACTATAAGTATGTATATTATTAGGTAACAAATTTTTTTTAATTATATTTAAATATTATTTAAGTAAAATTTATGACAATTACGGCAAAAATAGCTAATTGATTTCACTGATTTAGTAAACTTTTATTTTTTATATAAACCTAGTAATATATTGTTTCTCATGTAAGTACAAAGGACATGGGTCATTCAATGGCTTACATCTTATAGCTTTGCATCATAATTTCATTTTTCTGTAGGTGTTTTATTGGATTCATTTAAGTGCCTGTAGTACTTTGAGAGAGGTGTTTAGGTTAGAATACGTTTTATTTAACTACAATTTTAAAAGATGTTTAGGTTAGAATTCGTTTTAACTACAATTTTAAATACAACTTTAAAGTATTTTCACTGTTATTTTAATAGACTATTATTATTATTTTTTTTTTTTGTTAATGTAAGAATTACTTACAGTATATATTAGGCTGGTGCAAAAATAATGACGTAACGTCATTTTTTGACGTATTTTTTAACGTCAAAAAACGACATTATTACATCATTATTTTTGCACCAAACTAATAAAATTACTTTTTTCAAGTTAAATATAAGTACGTATATTACCAGGTCGCACTTTTTGAATTTATTTTTATTTTTAAATATTATTTAAGGAAAAGTTTTGACAATGATGACATAAAATAGATATTTCATTTCTGATTCAGTAAATTTTTGTTTTTTATAAACTTAGTAATATATAGTTACTCATGTATGCACAAAGGACATGGGTCATTTAATGACCTACATATTCTAGCTTTTCTTATTAACTTCCATTTTACTGTAGGCGTTTTATTTGATTCTTTTAGGTGCCAGAAGTACTTCGAGAGAGATGTTTGGTTTTTATATTTATTTATCCTAAATGAAATTTGATGTTGGTTGAATGTTTTTTTGAACTCATGGCTAGTGCAACCTATATATATTTTTACGTTTCAATTGACGAGATATTTCATTGGTATACTAATGATTCAGTGCGGCATTTATTTTGTAGAGGGCAAATATGAGGGTTTCTACAGTTACATAATTTTTGTTTATTTCCACCAGTTTTTATTTGTATTTTTATTTTTCCATTGACTAATTTTTTTTTGGTTTTGGTATAAGTGTTTATTTAAGATATTAGCATTATGTTTCTTAATAATTTTTTCTAAGTTTTCCGTACAGCTGTAACTCAATTTTAGTGTGTTTTTATTGAAAATAGTACTTAGTTTACTTCCACTAGGAAAATGCTTGACTATTAATGCGAGGAATTTTTGTCCTAATTTGTTCTTTACCATTTGATAGTATGGGGCCGTATACCAAATTATTTTTCTACATCTGTTTTTTCTATGGTTTCCATTTTCATTTTTTATATGTTAGTTTTGGGTTTTTGTAGCCACTCTCTTTTAGATATTTATTATAGGAATTGATTTGCTCATCGAAAATCTTGTCATTTGCTGAATTTGTACTAATTCTTTTATTGATAGATAACGGTATATGTTTAATTATGGATAGGGGGGATGATTTGATTTAGGGTGTATATCTAAAGTATTGGTGTTGGTTTTTTATAAGGTGTGTATGTATTTTTATTTAAATCTAATGTTATATCTAGGAAGTTTACTTTTTTTAATTTAGTGCTAACCGTAATTTTTAAGCCCATGCTTTTAAAATCTTTATATAATACCTTTCTAATTCTATCTATTTTGAAGTTAGTTGAGTTTCTAATAACAATAAGTCCATCGTCTCTGTACAAACCTGTAGAATAACAATAAAATAAACAGCACTTACCGGCGTAAGGGTCCCAGATAGCGTCCAACTGGCAGACAAAAATGAAGCAAGTTGTAAGTCAATACAAACCCTGCAAACTAACTGATGAGTCAAGCTGGTATTTATACAGAAATACCTCCACTCATGTACCAGCAGCCAATCACAGCCCAGGCAATGGACTATCCCACTTTAGCACAATGAGATGCTTCATGGCACCTTAAATTGCTCTCTTTCATATGGTTGAGTTATTATTCACTCAGATTGCTCCACAACTGAGTGTTTCTCTTGACCGCGTGATTGTTCTACATGGCGCTGCGAACAGGATCTATGACACCCGAAGTTTGGGAACTCTTCTTAAATTGAAGCAGGCATATCCACTGACTCGGCCAAAACTCATGCAACAAGTTTTGCGGACGAGAAGCTGACAATTGAGAGCCTTCAAATGCTGGATCGATCTATGCTTAAGGAGCTAGGAGTTACATTAATGGGAGAAGCTCTGTGTATCATCAAGCAGGCTAAGGAAGCCACCACCCAGACAACCTGTATTCAGGCACTAGCAGCCAAGCCTCCCCATCTCAATCTCGAGATGACACCACAGAAATTCAGGAAGTTCCGAATTGACTGGGATATCTTTACCAAGATGACAAATATGCCAAGATCCCAAGCTAATATTCACTTATACAATTGTGCTGATGAGACTGTGTAAAACGCCATAATCAACACACACCCTGACTTCTTTACCACTGATCCAGATAAGCTACTTGACTGGGTAGAAGCGTTGGTAACCCAGAGGTCAAGTCCTATTGTCCATCACCTTGCTTTTGCCTCCATGTCTCAGGATGCGAATGAGCCAATACAAAGTTACCTTGTCCGCCTCAGAGCCGTAGCCGGTGATTGTAACTTTACCTGCCTCTCGTGTGAGCATGACCTGTCTGATATATACATCAAGGACCAGATCATCCGTGGAATAGCAAATGACACACTTCAGACTGACCTACTGGCCAAAGCTGGGGCACTTAAATCCCTTGAGCAAAATATCCGTCATTCTGAAGCATTTGAATCAGCATTGCGAGACCAAACCTCAATGTCCGGCACTTCAGATACAGCTGCTGCTCGACTATCAACATACCGCAGACAGAAGGGTACGTCACAAGCCAACAAGGGGATCCGTACCAGCAACTATTGCAACTGCAATGTTAAACCAAACAACCAGGCTTGCTTAGGTTGTGGCACCCACCAGAATGGTACCTCAGAAACTGGATCCCGCCGGCTAAAATGCCCAGCATGGGGGCAAACATGTAGTAATTGTGGGAAGTTCAATCACCTACCGAGGGTGTGCCGGGCTAAGAAACTGGCACAAGCGGTCAGGAAAATCCCAGAGGCTAATGAACCCGCCATGGACACACTTATCGCCCACATCACATTCAATCAAACGACAGGCACGTATACATCTAAAGACACAGGCCAGGTAAGGGAGATTGACGGATATGTTGTTCCATTCTCGCCAAAACCGGATCCCAGACAAGTTAAGAATATCCCCAGAAATCACAGCACTATGATGACGATCTTTCCCGACAGTGGGGCCACCATATGTGTCGGTGGACTTAAGCACCTTCTAAATATGGAGCTCACTACCAACCACCTCATCCCATCAAGAAAAGTCGTCCGAGCTGTGGGAGGCTTTACACTCGTATGTCAGGGTTTGCTCCCCGTGGAATTCATCGTCCAAGGAAGAACAACTAAACAAGCCCTATACATATGCAAAAAGATCCAGCGGCTATACTTCAGCAAAGCAGCCTGCATTGATGTAGGGATACTGTCCAATGACTTCCCGAACCCGACGACTACAATATTACCCCAAACAGCAATGCAACACATGCCCTCGACAAGCACACATAAAAAAATCAGACGCAAGCCCTAAACAATGCAAAGTCGAGGGACAACTTCCAACGCGCCCCAAAAAACTTCCTTTTCCCCCAACAGAACAAAACATTGATAGGCTCAAGAATTGGCTATTGAATCAATTCGCCGAAACGGCGTTCAAAAACAATGGTGAATTCCTACCAATGTCTGGCCCCACTGCTCATATACACCTCAAAGAAGGAGCAGTCCCCAAAGCCAGACATAACCCAATTCCTATGCCTTTTCACTTCAAAGAGCCCGTAAGGCAGGCCCTTTGGGAAGATGTGAAAAGGGGTATCATAACCCCCGTACCCGTCGGCATGCCCACTGATTGGTGTAGCACTATGGTAATTACCGCCAAGAAAAATCGCAAACCACGAAGAACCATAGACTACCAACACTTGAATGCACAGTGCAAACGGGAAACACACCATACAGGGTCACCATTCCAGCTAGCACTACAAGTGCCACCTAAGTGTTGGATGCTGTTGATGGATATCACTCCATCCCCTTAGATAAAGTGTCCCAGCCACTCACCACCTTCATCACAGAATGGGGAAGGTTCATGTACCTGAGGATGCCACAAGGTTACCTAGCATCTGGCGATGCTTACACCCGAAGGTATGATGAAGTAATAAAAGACATCCCCCGCAAAGTAAAAATCGTAGATGACACCCTACTCTACGACTCTGACATCGAAGGAGCCTTTTTCACGCCTTTGATTTCCTCTTCCATTGCGCAAAAAACGGCATCATACTCAATAGAGAAAAATTCCAATTTTGCCAAGACACAGTGCAGTTTGGGGGCCTCCAGATAACATTATCTGGTGTAACCCCTTCTAAATCCATACTGGAGGCGATATTAAGCTTCCCAATACCAAAAACACTCACCGATGCCAGATCATGGTTTGGGCCGGTCAACCAAGTCGCTTAGGCATACTCACTAAGCCCAGTCATGCTTCCATTTCGTGATCTCGTCAAACGAGACTCACACTTTATATGGAATAAAAGCCTCTAGGATGCATTCCAGCATTCAAAGAAGGTCATAGTTGACTTAGTCCGAAAAGGCATCGCAACATTTGAAAAAGAACGAATAACCTGCCTCGCCCCAGATTGGAGCAAAGACGGAATGGGCTTCCTACTTCTGCAGAAGTATTGCTCATGCACCACCGACAAAGCCCCAGTCTGCTGCCCTGAAGGTTGGCGCCTGATATTTGCTGGTAGCAGATTCTGCAGAGATGCTGAACGCAGATACGCACCTATTGAAGGCGAGGCAGCAGCAATTGCGTGGGCATTGGAAAAATGTCGCATATTTGTAATGGGTTGCCCAAATCTCATAGTAGTTGCAGATCATGAACCACTACAATGATTATTCGGAGATAGAGACCTTAGCAAAATCCAAAACCCCCGATTATTCAGGTTAAAGGAGAAGACCCTCAGGTACAGATTCACCATTCAGCACTGCCCTGGGAAATGGCACAGAGCCTCCGATTCTGTCTCTCGTAACCCAGCAGACATCTCACAGGCACTCCTAAATGTATTCACTTCTGAACCCTCTCAATCAGACATCATAGAGTCTGACAACTTGGATGACTGGGTCAAATCAACAACCCTATTAGCAACATTTGGTGCAAATGACAACCTGGAGCTCATCTCACCAGACGTTATCCGTGCGGCGGGACGCAGCGACCCGTAATACAAAAAATTAATTGAAGTAATACGAAATGGACTCCAAAAGACGCGCAGCCTCACTGCACCCGAAATCCGCGAATACTGGGAAGTGAGGCACCGCCTAAGTGTTGACGACGGATTAGTGCTCTCAGATCAAAGAATCGTTATCCCCACCTCTCAACGCGCAAAATTTTTACATAGCCTACATTCTGCACACCAAGGTGAAGTTGGCATGAAGTCATGTGCCAATGAATCTGTTTATTGGCCCAGGATGAATGCTTCAATTCGTAACATTAGAGCAGGTTGTATGTTCTGCTCAAAAATTGCCCCGAGTCAACCAAAAGAGACAATCAATTTGACACCATCTCCTTATTGGCCATTTCAGCAAATCGTCATGGTCATCTTCCATGTTGGGAACCATGATTACTTAGCATTCGCTGACAGGTTAACAGGCTGGCTGAATCTATACCACTTGAGCCACGGAGAAGCTAATGCCTCAAGGATTATTTCAATTTGCCGAGACATATTTCAAACCAACGGCGCTCCTGAGGAACTCAGCAGTGATGGTGGGCCACCTTCACATCCCTTCCATTCAAGCAATTTTTACAAGACTGGGCTGTTAAACACAGGTTATCATCTGCTGGTTACCCAGAATCCAATGGACAGCAGAGCTTGCTGTCAAAACGACCAAGAGAATCGTAAATGGCAACACAGGAGCCCAAGGATCGTTGGACAATAATCGTGCAGCAAGAGCCATCCTCCAATACAGGAATACGCCCATTCAAAGCATTGGACTATCCCCTGCTCAACTACTACTCCACCGCCGACTACGTGACTACATACCATCCCACCCCACACTCTATAAGCCACACGCGAATTGGATAATTGCAGCCCCAAATCGCGAGATAAGTCTGTCCCGGCGGAACGCTCGTCTCATAGAGGGATACAACAGAACAGCACACACCTTAAAATCACTTCAAAAAAGACAAATAGTGGCACTACAACGACCGACAATCCGCCGATGGGACACAACAGGTCAGATCAGGTCATTGAAACCCTCCCCAACCACCAATACCGTATCAGAGTTGACGGATCAGGTAGAATTACCTTACGAAATCACCGATTCCCCAGGAAAATGGATACACCTACAATCCCAGTTCCCAGACCTAGTGTCTTACCCGAGACCCCTACACCAGTGCTACAAACATTCGACGCTGGAATAACATCAAACACTGCTCAGTCGTCTACAATAACACGGACAAAAACCCCTCGGGCATTGTCCAGACTACTTCCGCCAGGTTTAAAGGAACTCATCCCTCCCCAAAGGCCACTACCCACACGCAGTGTGAGGAAGGAGATGTAGAATAACAATACAATAAACAGCACTTATCGGCGTAAGGGTCCCAGCTAGCGTCCAGCTGGCAGACAAGAATAAAGTAGGTTGTAACTCAATACAAACCCTGCAAATTTACTGATGAATCAAGCTGGTATTTATACAGAAATACCTCCACTCATGTACCAGCAGCCAATCATAGCCCAGGCAATGGACTATCCCACTTTAGCACAATGAGATGCTCCATGGCACCATAAATAGCTCTCTTTCTCATGGTTGAGTTATTATTCACTCAGCTTGCTCTACAACTGAGTGTTTATCTTGACCGCGTGATTGTTCTACAAAACCAGTGTCAGTTATATTAATATCAGGGTGCGCTCTAAGGTTGTATAAAATAAAAAGACCAATGAGATCAGAAGATGGGCTTAAAAATTATGGTTAACTCTAAATTAAAAAAAGTAAACTTCATAGATATAACATTAGATTTAAATAAAAATACATAAACACCTTATAAAAAACCCAACACCAATACTTTAGATATACACCCTAAATCAAATGACCCCTCCATCTATAATTAAACATATACCGTTATCTATCAGTAAACGAATTAGTACAAATTCAGGAAATGACAAGATTTTCGATGAACAAATCAATTCCTATAATAAAGCTCTAAAAGAGAGTGGATACAAAAACCCAAAACTAACTTATATAAAAAATGAAAATGGAAAGTATAGAAAAAACAGATGTAGAAAAATAATTTGGTATATTCCCCCATACAACCAAATGGTAAAGAACAAATTAGGACAAAAATTCCTCGCATTAATAGTCAAGCATTTTCCTAGTGGAAGTAAACTAAGTACTATTTTCAATAAAAACACACTAAAATTGAGTTACAGCTGTACGGAAAACTTAGAAAAAATTATTAAGAAACATAATGCTAATATCTTAAATAAACACTTATACCAAAACCCCCAAAAATTAGATAATGGAAAAATAAAAATAAAAATAAAAACTGATGAAAATAAACAAAAATTATGTAACTGTAGAAACCCTCATATTTGCCCTCTACAAAATAAATGTCGCACTGAATCATTAGTATACCAATGCAATATCTCTTCAATTGAAAATTCTGAAAACATAAAAATATATATAGGTTGCACTAGCCATGAGTTCAAAAAAAGATTCAACCAACCACAAAGTTCATTTAGGATAAATAAATATAAAAACCAAACATCTCTCTCGAAGTACTTCTGGAACCTAAAAGAATCAAATAAAACACCTACAGTAAAATGGAAGTTAATAAGAAAAGATAGAATATGTGGATCATCAAATGACCCATGTCCTTTGTGCATACATGAGAAACTATATATTACTAAGTTTATAAAAAACAAAAATTTACAGAATCAGAGAAATGAAATAGCTATTTTATGCCGTCATTGTCAAAACTTTTCCTTAAATAATATTTAAAAATAAAAATAAATTCAAAAAGTGCGACCTGGTAATATACGTAATTATATTTAACGTGAAAAAAATAATTTTATATACTGTAAGTAATTCTATTATATTTACAAAAAAAAAATGTCTATTAAATTAACAGTGAAAATACTTTAAAGTTGCATTTAAAATTTAGTTAAAACGAATTCTAACCTAAACATCTTTTAAAACTGTAGTTAAATAAAACGTATTCTAACCAAAACACATCTCAAAAAGTACTACCGGCACTTAAATGAATCCAATAAAACACCTACAGAAAAATGGAATTATGATGAAAAGCTATAATATGTAGGCCATTGAATGACTCATGTCTTTTGTACATAGATGTGAAACTATATATTACTTAGTTTAAAAATAAAATAAAATAAAATAAAGTTTACTAAATCAGAGAAATGAATTTTTGCCGTAATTGTCATAAATTTTACTTAAATAATATTTAAATATAAAAACTTTAAAAATCGTAATTTTTAGAAGGAAATATAGTCTATTAAAACTAACGAAGTTTTATTTAGAATTGTAGTTAAATAAAACAAATTCTAACCTAAACATATTTTAAAATTGTAATTAAATAAAACGTATTCTAACCTATAGACCTCCCTCTAAGTACTACAAGCACTTAAAAGAATCCAATAAAACACCTATAGTAAAATGAAATTAATATGAAAAGCTAGAAGATGTAAGCCATTGAACGACCCATGTCCTTTGTACTTACATGAGAAACAATATATTACTAGGTTTATATAAAAAATAAAAGTTTACTAAATCAGTGAAATCAATTAGCTATTTTTGCCGTCATTGTTATAAATTTTACTTAAATAATATTTAAGTATAATTAAAAAAAATTTGTTACCTAATAATATTTATAGTTGATGTGAAAATAATTCTACATACTGTAAGGGATTCTAATACATTTACTTGTTCTTAAATGAAATATAATATACAGTGTAACCCGGATATAAGAGAGTTGTCGGGACCGGAGAAGATGTCTCTTATATCCGGGTTTCTCTTATATCCAGTTTTGGTCTATTTTGTTTAGGTAAGTATGGGAATAATTTGGGACCAGAAAAATCTCTCTCATATCCGGGTTTCTCTTATATCAGGGTCTCTTATATATTGGTTACACTGTATTAAAAATTAAAAGTGAAAATAATTTTCAAATCGTAGTTAAATAAAACGTATTCTAACCTAAACACCCCACAAAAATCTTTAAAATAGAAAAAATGCCGTAAGAATTTTTGCCGTTAACAATAAAAAATTTTTAAAATCCAGACGACATGCATTTAACGGATGTCAGATTTCATTGAAGAATATATCCCTACCCTCTACCAAAATGTAACTAATAACTGATACATCAAAATACAGACATAATGAACACGCAAACACCCCTCGTCTGGTTGAAGTGAATCTCTCTGTATCCTTGGAAACGTGAATTATGATTTTTGCTGTCTTTAAAACCCAGTAATTTTAAAAGTTACTCCAAAATTCGCTTGAGGATGAAATGGAACTAATGTCTTTAATTTAATTACAAAATTAAATTCGGAGCTTCCATTTTTGAAACATAGTTAGAACCGTGTAGCGGAAAAAACATATTTTAAATCAATTAATTTATAATATATATATATATATATATATATATATATATATATATATATATATATATATATATATATATATATATATATAATTCTTTTTTTATCCTTAAACTTAATAATGTCTGATCAGAATACGAGACTAAATTTTCTATCTTTATCCATTGTAGACTGTCAAATTAACGTCGACCGAATCGAGAGTGTGTGGTTTTATGTCTTTCCTCCAACATTCAATCTTCCTCTTGCAGGTGCGTAAGATTTTCTGCTTCCCTTCTTAGAGGTCGGGCGTTACCCGATTGTCTTTTATGTGCATGTCCCAATTCAGCTAATTTCACTTTCTTGCGAAATATGCAGTTTTGATAACAGGCACAGAAGGGAAGCTACCGGAACTCCTTCAGAAGGTAGTTGATGTTTAGTATTCGACTAAACATCAACTGCAAGAAGATAAAATGCATGGTTGTTAGCAAAAGTGCACAAATGTAAATATCTGCAAAATGTTTTAACAGAGGACGAAACGTGCGACACGGAGATAGGCGCACTTGACACACTGCGTTTGCAAAAATGCCTTCAAAAAGCTAAGCAAATTATGAAACAGGAAAATTTCGTTAGAAACAAAAAAAAAAGAAGAGTACTGAACTATTACGTAATATCATTTCTATATGACAGGCGAATGCTGGGCAATCTCCTCACAGATGTAGAAGAGACTTGAGGAAACAGAAATGTGGTTCTACAGAAGGATACTGAGAATGCCAAGGACCGAGCCTGTGTGAAACGACGAAACTTTTTGAGAAAATGGAAACAAAAAAGATACTTGGAATCAAAAAGAGACTGTTCTGAAAGTCATGTCGTATATTTTCAAATGACAGAAAAACTTTTTCGAATATAACGAACGTTAAAATTATTTATTTATTTATTTTTTTTATACTGAAACTATATGGAGCTGTTTGGGGGTGGGGAAATCCCGCCCATCCCCGTAAAAAGAAAAGAAAAGAAACAACTCTATTGTTACCCTATTTTTAGGATAACGCATCAGATGACGACCAAAAGAGTTGATAAACTACAACATTTATTTTGATTTCCTCACCAGTTTTGAACTTTTCAGACTGTCAGCCTTATCTGTGGGTGTCTAGTGGCTACGGCACCGTATCCGGTCAGAATAGAATGAAACAACCAGAGAACAAAACCGGAAAAAGGACGAATGCACGCAGTGGCAGGAGGATACAACAAAGACAAAAGTATCACAACGTGTGCATTTTGAGAGCAGAAAGTGGTAAGATAACCGCGAGGTCAATGTTTACGGAGTAGAGGAACATTCAACCAATTAAGTGTAACATCATTATTTCTGATAAAACTAAAATTTGAGATAACTTGAACCCAATTTGCTGTTTTTGCAACTTCCGCTCGACAAAATGGAGCCTTGCGGAATATGCAATTTTTCTGGTAATGAGTTACACACGCGCGCATGGAGACACACCCCAAAATCCAACCAACCATATTTGTGCATACAAATACACGCACACACACACGCACGCACACGCGCGCGAACACACACACACACATTGGCACGGACCTATACAGGCAGACACACACACATACGCACATATATATTTATATATTTGGGTATTTACTTACTCGGGCTATGTCTCTATGTTTCTACGCGACTAATGCTGTTTTTTCTTCTTCAAATCCTGGCTTTTCTCTTGGTTCAAACCAGTAGAAAATACGCAACTAACTAACTATGTTTTAATCATCTCACTCCACGCAAGGCAACAAAGCCACTAAGACGCACGAGGTTAATGAGTGTGAAATAATATAAGAGAAAAGAAAAAAACATTATGAAGTAGCGAGAACAATAATGGCACAACTATGAGAAAGTCAGAAGATAATGACTGACATTGCATTTACATTATTGAAAATCAAACTTGACCGAAAGAGAGTTCCACATGCGATAGAAGAAACTATTTGCGTAGAACTTACGGTTATATCTAACGATTTCAGCTGTAAAATGATTGGAACTTGCCGCTAATCTAGTACTGCGCTTAAATTCACAGTGTCTAGTTACCATAGAGGAAAGTAATATTTATTTTTTAAAAACAGAAAAATGTGGCACAAAGCCAAAAGGAGGGATGGGAGAAGGCTGGTCTTCAATCTGTCTTATCTTAAACATAGCAAGCTGCAATTACTGACCGAAACATACCATAATATTACTTACACCCAAACAAAACATTCATACCATTCTTACTCCGGCCACCATAATACCTCAATGTCTTTCATTAATTTTCTCACTGAAATATCTTTTGCCTCCTCACGCTATCAAAACGGAATAGTCCATTGCTTATGAGGTATTAACAAGAGACGTTAAATACTTCTTTCTTTCTTTTTCTTTCTTTCTTTCACTGAAACCAAGTAACGTCCTTGATATGTATTTTGTCTTTCTACGCGACCAAAATGTAATAGTGCATTGCTTATGAGGTATTGGCAAGGCGTAACGGTTGCGCGAACTAGCGAAGTACAATTATTATATGGTTGTTACTATTTTTCCGAATTTTTCCGGCTTTTGAGGGTAAACTTTAGGAAGGGTTACTGAATGAGGAGTAACCACAACGGAGGTTGAAAATGAAATTGTAATCTTTATAACATCAACAAAATACAATACTCGCCGGCGACGTGAAGTCGGTAAACCACTGCTAGTGGTGGACTACTTAGACAGCTTATTACGATATTTACCTGCCTCCCCACGAGGCAGGATGCGGCACAAGGCCAAATTTAATGTGGAGAAATCCAAGCTCGTGGGCTCGGGCAAAAATTGCCCCGTAGACCCCGCATACGTGGTCTGGGTTCTTCTCCGCCCAAAACCAGAGAGTTCGACACGGCAAGAGCTTCCCACGCTGACAGCTCACATTCTCAGCATCCTTCTACAGAATCACATTTCTGTTGCCCTGAGTCTCTTCTTCATCTGTGCAGAAACGGTCTAGATTCACGGCCATATAGGCAGACTGGTATTATATAACAGTTCGGTACTGTTTTCTTTGTTTCTCACGAATTATTTTCTGATTCTTAATGATTTGCTTATCTTTTGAGAGGTATGTTTCGTTATCTCAATGCACTTTGCATTTCAGTATCACATTTTCCCTCCTCTGTCAAAATACTTGACTATTTTCTTTATTTCCGACTCATTTATTTCATGTTTTTAATGTCATATCCTTTCAATTAGTTCGTCCTGGCTATAAACTACGTCTGGCAGCAAGGCTTCTGATCAAGAGATTGGAGGTTTTGAGGAGCGTGGACCTACCTCTTAACTGCTGTTGTTCCCAAGTCTACCCTGACCTGAGGTGGTAGTACCATTTCGGGATCCCAGCTATGGGCAAATAGTGAACTCTCAAACAAAAATCAACAGCACATTTTAATAATAAAATAATCAATTTTATAGCAAAATGTCAATTAATTTTATTGTAAAATTACCAACAATACATTTTATGATCTGCAAAATATATATCTAAAATCTTACCTTTAGTCTGAAAGTATAAAATTATGTATAAAATATATGTAGTTGAGAACATCAAAGTACGTACAAAATATTATATTCCGGGATTGAAAAACCCATAGAGGTGTTGATATGCTACTAAACGAAATCAACAAACCAAACAAACTTCAATACGTAACCGATTATAACTATTCACTGATTTTATTTCTCTGTTATCTGTGAATTACCAAACATTCTTGGAAAAAGACTGAATTGGTTTTCTATTACCTTCTCAACGGTTTGGAATTCAGCGTCTTTTTTTTTCTCTTTTGTTGACATCCAATTCGAGAGAGCCCGGCATGCCCTACAATGACTATGGAGAAAAGTGATGGTTTCATGCCTTTTCTAAGAGCATATGGGTGAAAGTGAAAGTAACGGACAATGCCAGAATTTGAACTTGACTCACCGATTAGCATTTTCGCATCGCTATCCGCTACACTACCCGCGGCCAGTGACTGCTTACTACGGCTAGTATTAGGTTGGTGCAAAAATAATGACGTAATAATGTCGTTTTTTGACGTTAAAAATACGTCAAAAAACGACATTAGTACGTCATTATTTTTGCACCAACCTAATATATCTATGACTACAAAGTATCAACAAACAAGATGCCTATGAAGGAAATCGGGTAAGGAATAATGCACCTATATCACGAAACCTGAATGATTTCTGCCCGTTAGCCTTTTTGGTCTAATTAGTAAAGCGCTCCCGAAAAGTAGGGAGATGACCCCAAATCTTAGCGTACGCTTAAGCTCCTTGCTTAGTATGTGGCCATCCTTCATGATATTTTCCGCGCAAAGATTAACAACCCCGATGGAACTGACTATTGTTGATAAGAAAACAGAAATCGGTGATGAAAGAAGAAAACGTCTGGAGAATAAAGATAGTGTTTAATTGGTGATTAGTCAAAACACAAGCTGAGAAGCTGAAATCAGTCAGAATTCTTTCTGTATGGCAAGAGGCGTAATTTGATGGTGTAACCAATATCAGCGCAAAGGTGGAATTGGCGGTTTCGAGTTCAAATTCCTGTCTAATCGGCTGCGTTCACTTTCGTACAACTGCTCTTGCGAAAATGCATAGATTTATCTCTTCTTCCTTCTCTGGTTAAAAAGCAAAACCCGGATATAAGAGAAACCCGGATATAAGAGACTTCTTATCCGGCCCCGACAACTCTCTTATATCCGGGTTACACTGTATATATATATATATATATATATATATATACGCGTGTCTGTTTTCTCGTACGGAATGTATATTTTGGGTGGCATATATAAATATAGGTTTTTTGAGCGAGAGGGTGTTTAGGATAGAAATTCTTGGAGAAAACTGCCTACACACACACAGACGCGCCCCCCCCCACATATATATATATTTCAAACATCAAATGATATCGACAAGTCCTGTAAATCAAATTTTTTATGAATTTTTTCAGATTTCTGAATTATTTGCTTTATTTGCTCGGTTAATTTGCAAAAGTGCATATTTATCTTTATTTTATTTTATGTTTTTATCGGAAAAATAATATAAAATATGTTCTTTGCCAAATATGCCTATAGCATAAAACAACTAATTCGGAAATTTAAAAAATAAATTACAGAACTGGTCAACAGTATTAAAACCATTCATGTTTGAAAGATTTACTGCTGTCTAAATACAGCTTATATATATATATATATATATATATATATATATATATATATATATATATACACATACACACACACACACACACACAGAATGTTTCGCAATGTGGCTAGATGTACGATTGCTTCAAGCCGGGATCGAAACACGACCGATTTGGCATTAGTGAGGGACCCCTACCCCTAGGCTATAAAGGGAAATTTTAACGTTTTCTATACGAAATACGCCAGTGGCCCGGAGAACTCAATTCAGTTGAAGAGCAATGCATTAATAGCAGTAGGAGCTACTGTTTTTAAAATTAACCTTTTCTCAAGAGCGAACCGAATTTCCCAGGAGCATATATGTTTGTCACTTAAATGATTGATGTTACCTTCGGCTTTCTGATCCAGAGTTTCGTAAAAAATCCTCTTCGTCCACTCTTCAGGGGCATCAGCAACTGATTTTATTTTTTATACACTGAATGCTTGAATTTGTTTTGACCATGGTAAATCTCAAAAAACACTCTATAAAATTAACTATTTTAAATCCATGATGTTCAATCTGATAAATTTATTCAATATTTTAACAAGAATAATTTGATGTTGATGTTAGAAATTGCCGCAAAACATTGTTGATTTATTTAAGAAGAAATGATGTATTATAGCATATCTCTTTGTTTTTCGATACATTGTATTGATTTTTATAGTTGTATTGTTCACCTACATTGTATATGATCCATTATTGCACATGTGTATTTTATATGAATATTATCTTCGGGGGCATGAAACCCTTGCACTGGTCATCTATCTATCTATCTATCTATCTATCTATATATATATATATATATATATATATATATATATATATATATATATACATATATATATATATATATATATATATATATATATGTGTGTGTGTGTGTATGATATGGTCTGGCTCCTTGTACCACGGTGATAATCCAATCAATAAAGAAGAACTCAAAGGCGGATATGGAATAACACAGATATATTACAAACAGGAATATATACAGAGAAGTAGAAAAGTGTTAGTACGAACAATCAGGTTTAGTAGTAATTGTCTGAACGCGACTCTGTTTCGGACTGCCTCTGACTCGACTGACTGACTGACTCGCTCTGACTGACTGACAGACTCCTGACAGAATTCACTCCAGACTTCAGACAGGACTCTAGACTTCAGACGGAACTCCCTGCTTCCTCTTGAGGCGCAGTATTTATTACGTATGGAATAGTCCATTATGTTATTATGGGTAATAATAATAATAATAATAATATATATATATATATATTATTATTATTATTATTATTACTGCTACTAATGCAATACGAATATATATATATATGTATATATATATATATATATATATATATAATCTTGTATAATAAAAATATATATACATATATATATGTATGACAAAACGGGAGATAAATTTTCGTATGACGCGCTTCGTTCTGTAGGGCTTTATCGGACTAAATTTGTTATGTTCGTGCGACTACGAATGCGCACGAAGGAGGGACGCTGGGATTTTTAAATTAGTGTTTTTTTTTTGTTTGTTTTTTTGTTATGGATATGTAATGTAGCTGAATAAATTTATATTCTTTTTCTTTTTGTTTCCATCACTTTCTGTATATGTCTTGATTAAATTTTATGTCCGGAAATCTAAGCCCCATATTATGACTTGCTGATCGAAATTAACGCACGAATAGTTTTATAAAATCCTTTCACTATTGAAATAGCCTTATGTAACTGCATGTTCTCTTCTAATAGTTATTTTTACACACTTCTCGGCTGCAGAACTCTCTTCCGGTTTTTTGCTTCCTTGCCACCTATGATCACGCAATCTGCCTTCCTGAACCCTAATCTGTTATTTTCTTTTCTCCTCACTAATGTCTTTTCATTCTCTTTCACTCCCAGTGACCCCTTGCTTCTTAGTGGCATTATCGCTTTGCTTAGGGTGAAATGATAAAAAAAGAAAAAAATAGAAAATTAAAAGGTATAGAAATTATCTAATCTCTAATTTTGAGATTCAAGATAACATCCATTGATATATTCTGTTAAAGGTTATATGAAATGCGATATGAAATGTTTTAAAGTGTGTATGAAATCTATCTAACCTCTAATTTAGGGATGGGCGATAACAATCAAGAAGACACAAGTTATTTTGTTATAAGGGCCTAGTTGTTGCGTTTAATGTGTCACCCCCAAACAATAAAATAGCTGAAAATCGCTATGGATTGGAAGGAGTAGGTAAGAGTTAGGAAACAAAATGGCAGTTTGCATGTTTACATGAAAACAAACAACGATAGACGAAAACGAAGTTGGTTTTCAGCAAGGGGTGAACTAAGGAGAAGGCGAGGAAAATGATTTAATTCAGATTTTTTTTTTCAGCAAAGATAGGGACAGATTAAACATGATAGTACTGGCCCTACATTTTACTTCGTAGGCGATCCGGGCTCTCCACAACTTCCTATCCTTCTTACCTCTAGACAAGTTTTGTCTCATTACTAACGTTCCCAGTCTCTGTTCTGTTGTTCATTGACACATGCTCGCTAGGTAGCTTTTTTCTTTTTGTCCCGCTTGCTTTAAATATGACGTGTGAGTGTCATATTTTCCAAGTCTTCTTTCCTTATTATATATCATACAAAATTTAAATTGTCTCTTTCTTATTCTAAGTACAAGTAGGACATTTGTACTTAGACTCAGAAAGAGACTACTTACATTTTTGTTTACATTTTCCGTAAAACTTCATCGTTAAATCACATATTCTACCTATGGTGGTCTCAGCATCCTTCTGTAGAACCCCAATCTGTTACTGAAAGTCTCCTCTTCATATAGGCAGATTTGTATTATACAACATTTCAGTAATCCTTTCTTGGTTTCTAAGAAAATTTTACTATTTCTTAATGTTTTGTTGAGTTTTTGAAAGACATCTTATGTTATTCCAATGTGCCTTAGTGTTATGGCCCGGTTCCTTGTAGCACGGTGATAGCCCAAGGTAGAACCAATAAAGAAGAACTCGAATACGGATATGGAATAACACAGATATATAACAAACAGGAATATATACAGAGAAGTAGAAAAGTGTTAGTACGAACAATCAGGTTTAGTAGTAATTGTCTGAACGCGACTCTGTTTCGGACTGCCTCTGACTCGACTGACTGACTCGCTCGCTCTGACTGACTGACAGACTTCTGACGGACTTCTGACGGACCTCACTCCAGACTTCAGACTGAACGGTATTTAGTCACTCCCGCACGAGGGTATCATGTGGCACAAAGCCGGTTTAACGTGGGATCTCCGCGCCCGTAGGTTCGGCCAAAAGTATGCCCTTTGAACCCGTATAAACGGATTCAGGGTCGGTTTACCTCCCCGAAAGAGTCTCCGCCCTTCGGCGTAGCCTCGTTCGTGTTCCTCCCCGCCCGAGGGCAGAGAGTTCAACCGATCAGCCGGTCAGCCGGTCGCCCGACTTCAGGTTGAACAGCATTTAGTCCCCCCGCCACGAGGTTATCATGTGGCATAAGGCCGGTTTAACGTGGGATCTCCGAGCACGTAGGCTCGGCCAAAAATACGCCCTTTGAACCCGTATAAACGGGTTCAGGGTCGGTTTACCTCCCCGAAAGAGTCTCCGCCCTTCGGCGTAGCCTCGTTCGTGTTCCTTCCCGCCCTTGGGCAGAGAGTTCAACCGATCAGCCGGTCGTCCGACTTCAGACTGAACGGTATTTAGTCACCCCCACCACGAGGGCATCATGTGGCACAAGGCCGGTTTAACGTGGGATCTCCGAGCACGTGAGCTCGGCCAAAAATATGCCCTTTGAACCCGTATAAACGGGTTCAGGGTCGGTTTACCTCCCCGAAAGAATCTCCGCCCTTCGGCGTAGCCTCGTTCGTGTTCCTTCCCGCCCTTGGGCAGAGAGTTCAACCGATCAGCCGGTCGTCCGACTTCAGACTGAACAGTATTTAGTCACCCCAACACGAGGGCATCATGTGGCACAAGGCCAGTTTAACGTGGGATCTCCGAGCCCGTGGGCTCGGCCAAAAATATGCCCATTGAACCCGTATAAACGGGTTCAGGATCGGTTTACCTCCCCGAAAGAGACTCCGCCCTTCGTCGTAGCCTCGTTCGGGTTCCTCCCCGCCCGAAGGCAGAGAGTTCAACCGATCAGCCAGTCATGTTATTTATAATTATAAGACAAAATGTATTGTTATTTGCAAGATGGATAGTCAAGGCTACAAACTGGAGACGTGAACATTTGTAGCCTTGACTATCCATCTTGCAAATAACAATACATTTTGTCTTATAATTATTATTTTTTCTCGGAGATTTCGTTCTGTGTCTGCATTAACACAATGTCATTTGCATATATCATATTAAGATTGTGTCCACCAATAATAAACTCTCGGGTTACATATAGTGCTCTGAAGATTACCTGGTTATATAGGTAAAATATATCGAGTGAGAAAACGCATCCTTGTCAAACCCCTTATCATGCCGCAATTCATTTTCTATTCATATTCCACTGTCTACACTGTTTGCTTCAGTCGCAATAACAACTTCTCTTCACGACTCATGCAATAACAACATTGCTATAAATCCAACAGGTTTATTACGAAAATATAAAAATAAATAAAAGACTGTAAAAATGTAATAAATTTACTACATAGGAAAAACAGTGATATAAGACAGAAAATAAAAATTATCACGGCATTACTCAAAGATTAAAAAAGAAGTGATGACATTTGATAAGCCGATGACGTCACGCGTGTAAAAAATGTCTCCTTCACGCTGAGCCACTTCCATCTACCCACAAATTCAGAAAAATGATCTTTTTCGGGTGGCTCTATCTAGCAGTGGTAGAATGGTAGACTCGATTAATAGAAATAGTTTTCTGGTAATTGCTGCTGAAATGACAAAAAAAGTAACTGTTATGATATAATAAATAATCATTTTTTCATTTTATTCTAGACAAAAGATTTTCTACGCATTGAGGAAAAGAAAATGACATTATTCTCTTAACCTGACAATGTATTTCTTAGTAAATTAGATAAAACATACGTTAACATCTGTTAGTTAATTCAGATAAACATTGACATACCAGTTTGATTGCAGGGTTATAGATATAATAGGATAACTGTCCACAAAATGGAAGAAATATTGTTTGACTTGCTGGAAATGTTTGACTTGCTGGAAATATTTGGTTTTAGGGAAATGAAAGAAAGAAAAATGAAAAAATAGGAGGCGATAACACTCTAACATGTGTTTAGTGTCTGCTTCTGTGAAATGGAAAACCTTGCTAGTTTTTAATCTTTTCATTTGTGCCTTCTTACTACTTTAAATAGTAGCCTGTATTCATATTTACGATTATTATCGTAATGTTTCATTAAAGTTGTTAAGCTCAAATATTTAAAGATGCAATAAGGGAATCACTTTGCGTCTTTTATAGTCGTAGAACTAGCAAGGAGCTTATTCAATCATTAACTTGAGAATTACGAACCATCAGAAATTTTAAATAGGAAACCTGTGAAATTTATAGAGATATTGCTATTTTTCTCATTTTTGTTGCTATTATCACAATGTTCCCGTGTTTGTGCCCCGACAAGTAAACTTCTGGGCTGGGGCGGGCAAATTTTTTGAGGGTGCGTGCTAAAACCGACCAAAGCTCTGACACAAATTTTTTTTTCACGTCCCAACAAAAATTTGTGAAACCTCAAAACTTGCAGTAACTATGTTGAAACTGAGCCTACCTGAAATAAAGTTCATAAAAACATCAGTCTGTTATTTTTTCTTGCTCAGTTCACGAGAAATTCATTCTCTTTTTTTTTTCTCTCCAGTTTTATTGCTTAAGTCCTTATAAACACTTTCAAACCGTCCCCTTATCAGAATAACTCCTACAAACCATTGTTTCGGAACAGAAAATGGATAAGGCTTTATTTTCTTTAATAATCATACCAGATTTTTTAGTCCAGTATTCTTTACATTCTCTAATACTGCCTTCATTTGAATGGCATCGTTTCTTTGGTAATGATCAAGATATTCTTCACAATCTGTAAAGGAAAAAAAAAAAAACACATGAAATAATGATATGCACGAAAGAGGAGAAAGAATAAAAGGGAATCTAATGAATAAGTTTCGCGTGCCAGAAACAAGTCATCGGTGTGCCATGTTTGGCACGCACGCCAAGGGTTGCCCAACCCTGCTTCACGGAATTTCGAAACTGAAGATTACCCAGATCGATAAGCACCTGATGAAGGCTGTAAAGCACAATAGCCGAATTTTTGTGATAATATCAAAGTTAACGACAACAATCTGGGCGGGGGGTAATGTCAGTAATGAAAATCTTTGTTTATAATTTTATTCAATACAGTGTTACAATTAAGTTCTTTAACGCCCATGTTATATCTTTGAGACGATTAATATTAATATGTCATAGGTAGATACCTACCATTATTACTGGTGGATAATATGATAAACCTCAAATTAAACAGGACTTGGGAAACTTCTAGTCGCCCTAATCAATACCGAATTGATTCATTATCTCGCATTTTCCTTTTTTCTGACAAGCAATATGACTTTCTTTTCTGCAGATCAACTTATTATGTACTAACGATAATTGCGTAAAAAGCCTTTCATGTTCTAGATAAAAAACGGTGAAGACCGGGCTGTAGAATTAGACATCTCTAAAGCCCTTGACAGGGTTTGACATACAGGTTGTCTCCACAAGCTAAAAAGTTATGGTGCCTTCGGACACATTTTTGAATTGATCCAGTCTTTCCTATCAAATCTTGAAAGAAAGTTTATCCTGAACGGCCACATTGAGCCTTCTTGGGCTAACGTTCTCAGCTGACATGAAGTAGAAAGACTATATTAAATCCATTGCTAGGTCAGCTGCTAAGAAAGTTAGTTCACTGTGACGTATGAGACAATTTTTCTTTCCAGAATCTATCTCATATATATATATATATATATATATATATATATATATATATATATATATATATATATAATTATTTATTTAAAAATATGATTCCACGCTACATAAGAGTTCTCATGTTTCAAAACAAGAGCCGAAAACTTCAATATAATTATTAGAATTAAATTGAATTAATGTAAGCTCTGTTCCATCTTCAAGCGAAATTTTTTTGGAATAACTTATTTCTGAAATTTACATGTTTTAATAGCATATTCATTATTGAAATCAAAATTTCCATGGTAACGACTAGCGCGATTGTTTAAATAGAAGGGGTGTAGGGTGTTAATAATTTGTATCAGTATAGAGTTGCATTCATAGATGTCAAGTCAGGGTAAGGTTGGGGTGTCTAAATTTAAAACGGAAGATGATTTCGCCTAGTCTGGTGGAGATTTATGTTGTTTTTTTATTTTATTTTTTCCTGAAAGGGTTTTGTATATATAAAAAAACTGCCGTAACATTTGTTTTTTGACGTCTTCATAAAGGGTTACCTTTTTTTGTAGGGTATTTAAACTATTTATTAGGACTATGGATTTTAAAAATTATGTTATTGTTTGTTTGTTTTTATGCTAATTATTCAATGCAAAAATTTGATGATGTCGGCAAAAAACCGTTAACTCATGTCTATTGTTTAATAGATTTTTATTATTTAGAAACTTAATAATGTGTAGTTTCTCATGTAGGCATAAAGGGCATGGGTCATCCCAAGTTCTAGTTTTGTTTATAATTTTCCATTTTTACTTTTGGTATTTTATTCATTTCCTTCAAATGCCAAAAATATTTAGATAGAGATGTCTGATTTCTTTTATTTATATTGTTGAAAGAGCACTTATATATATGTATGTATGCATGTATGTATGTATTTCTACCACTCGTCCATGCAGGTTCCCCTGCTATTTACTTTGAGCTCCTTAATAAAATCCAAAGATGAATCAGCAATTTTATTGGTCCTGATCTGGCGGCATAGCTTCAGTCATTTTCTCACTGCCGTAAGGTTGACTCTCTATCTTTTCTATAAATACTTTCATGGTAATTGTTCGGATGAGATATTCGCTATAGTACCTAAACTCTTTTGAATTTAAACACAGTACTAGACTAGCGTCGAAATCTCATCAATTTACAGTTGAGCTGACTAAATGTAGCCGTAAGTTCTATGCTAACAGTCTATTATCTCGCACTTGTCGCTTGTGGAACTCTCTTCCGGCTCCATGCTTTCATCTACTAACATTTAAATGCAGTGTCAATCGCTATCTGTTGTCCCCCTGATTACTTTTTTCTCTTCCCATTCATTATTTACGTTTCTGTTCCTAATTCTTCCACATTTTGTAACCTCTTGTGTCTTAGTGATTTTACTGTTTTTGAATGGGGCGATACCGATTAAAAATTCTTTAGAAAACCTAATTAATACCTGATTTTTTTAGAAACTTGTAATAACAAAAATAAGCATACAAATGCAGAAGGACGAGTACCTGTGATTTATTGATTATGCAAAAGCCTTCAACAAAGTTAACAACTTCTAAGTAACGTGGATATATTTGGGAAGGACGTTAGAATAAGCAAGAACCTATCGTAGCATTAAACCACCTGCATACGGATGGAAAACAAGTTCAGCAGATATACAAAAATAGAAATCGTGTAAGCGAAGAATGTGTCTTCTCACCTGACTTATTCAGTCTATACACTGGCATAAGTCTGAGAGAATTAGATGTTCTAGCAGGATTGGTATTGGCGGCCACAATCTTAACAACATAAGATGAAACAGTTTTGGTAGTAAACACAAAAAGAAGAACTACAAAAGCTCCTACAGAAGGTAGTAAAAGAAAGCATGAAGAAAGGACTAAACACCAACTGCAAGAAGACAGAATGCATGATTGTTAGCAAAAGGGACAACCCAAAATGCAAATTACAAATCGGAAATACCAAAATCAAACAAGTACAAAAATTTAAATATTCGGGAAGTGTTCTATCAGAGAACGAAAAATGCGACACTGAAAACCGAACACGCATTAGGATAGCGAAAGATGTCTTTCAAAAGCTAAGCAGAGAATGAAGAGATATAAAAACTTCGTCAGAAGCAAGAAAAAGAGTACTGAAATGTTACGTGATATCTCTCATACTGTATGACAGAGAATGGTGGACAATTTCCTCAAAGATAAAGAAGAGACTTGAACCAACAAATATGTAGTTTTATAGAAAGATGCTGAGGTTACCATGGACCCAACTTGTGAGCAACAACGAGGTTTTAGAGAAAATGTAAACAAAAAGAAAACTTATACTTACCATCAGAAAGATACAGTTGAAATTTCTGGGGCACAGGATGAGGAAGGAGGGATTGGTAAATCTGATACTCACAGGACAGATTGAGGGCAAGATCGACAGAGGAAAACAACGCATAACATATTTGATGACCTTGAGAAAATGAATAGTGGAACAGGGTTTAGAAATAAACAAAAGACAGAATTTATTTAGAACTGCAAGGAACAGGAAATTGTGGAGAGCCATGATCGTCTACGCACTGAAGCGACTCGACGACGAGATGTAGCATCTGAAACAGATGAAATTTCTAAGTCAAATAATGAGGAAAAAGAGCTTGGAAAATTTTACACTCACAGTACATATCGAAAGCGGTGCATAATTTGCCTAACTAGTTTCTGTAAATGTATGGCAGAACAGTGATTAGAAGATATTGAAAATAACAAATTTAACTAAGAGCTAGAACGGACAGGATGTTGTGGAGTGCCATAATCGCTCACGCCCCGAAGGGACACGGCGCATAAAGGAAGAACTAATTATTGGTTTTTAATTTAATTATTATAATATCAGATTTTACGGTGGGCATTAATGATTTTAATCGATAAGCTTGACTGTTTTCGGCAAATAAATTGTGGTCTGTTTAGGGGCCAGAAAGAAAGACACAGAAGACGAAGGTAGGTTGAAAAAGTATATTGAAGATATATACAAAACAATAATGTTAGTAATAAGTAGATTAGCACTACGTCTCCACTTCACTTTGCGCTCCGTATCCAACTCTCGCAGTTTGTATTTATGAGAGAAGGAAGAGTTCATTATACTGTAAGAGGGTTTACCACAACATAAATCAATCCTATGGACCTGTATAGAGACACATAAGTATATCAGTAATATCTGAGAGACCGGTAGAAAATTTAATTTTGAATCTCCACATCGCTGAGAAAGCATGTTTTCAGTGGTAAGCGGATGAGAACATCTAAAGATTTTACGAGCCTATTTTAAGAAACAGATGTGTATGATTTTGTTAGAGAACATCAGCATTTTGGTTTAGGAGAAATTTTGAAAAGATCTTTGGCCACTGAGTCATTAAAAAAATTCTGCAAATCATTCTGCGAATGATAAGGGAAAATGTGGGATTAATTCGAAAGGGATTCCGAATGGGTTGATAATCAAGTGGGTGAATAGAAAAAGCAAAGTGTCACTTTCCGTCGGGTAAAGACACACATTTCGCAAATTTCTAGAAGAGGCGAAATGTCGAGAATGCGAAAACCCCTGATCACGTATCCCTGAATTTCTCTGAATTTGTCTGGGTTAAGCAAATCTCCTAAGTAATGAAATAATAAAACCGTACGAACGTTTTGAGGTGAAAGTAATACACAAAAGATTCATTGTGTTAACTTCGGAAGCTTTGCAACATGCAGCATATAAATAAGCGAATTTTATCAAATGTGTTATATATATATATATATATATATATATATATATATATATATATATATATATATATATATATATATATCGCTGTCGATACTTGAGTTTGAATGTAGAGCAAACACAGGCGATCCAATTATTCAATTAAGTAGGTCACGTGACTTTAGAGGAAACGCATAAGTACAAAAGTATCGTGACGACTAACGATCTCATGTCCAGTCTATCCTCTATTACTATACAGATTACCATTTCTGTTTTATCATCTATTACTATATTGATCACCATTTCTATTTTATCCTCTATTACTATACGGATCACTATTTCTATTCTATCATCTATTACTATATTGATCACCATTTCTATTCTATCCTCTATTACTATACGGATCACCATTTCTACTCTATCACTATACGAACCGCTATTCTCTACTATATTCACGATACTATTTCTCTATTAGGATCAATATACGGATTACTGTTCGAGCGAGTATTATCGAGCAAGTACTATTAGTGCTAGTATTATTCGAAAGCATCTGACACCAGCATTGTTCAACGGCTATACTCTAGCTGTATCTGTGATTACAAAGTCTCTACTACAACGATCATTACGAAAGTGACAACGAGTATTCGTTGGCATTACAAATAAATAATCCGTATTTTTCCAACCTTTATAAAATAATAATGATAATAAATGATAATAATAATAATAATATAAATAATAATAATAAATAATATGAATAATAATAATATCAATAATGATAATAAATAATATAAATATTAATAATAATGATAATAATAATAATAATAATAAATAATATAAATAATAATAAATAATATAAATAATAATAATAATATAAATAATAATAATAAATAATATAAATAATAATAATAATGATAATAATAATAAATAATATCAATAATAATAAATATAAATAATAATAAATAATATAAATAATAAGAATAAATAAAATGAATAATAATAATAATGATAATAATAATAAATAATATAAATAATAATAATAATGGTATTAAAAATAATAAATAATAATAAATAATATAAATAATAATAATGATAATAATAATAATAAATAATATAAATAATAATAAATAATATAAATAATAATAATAAATAATATGAATAATAATGATAATAATAATAATAAATAATATAAATAATGATAAATAATATAAATAATAATAATAATATAAATAATAATAATAATATGAATAATAATAATAATGATAATAATAATAAATAATATAAATAATAATAAATAATATAAATAATAATAATAAATAATATAAATAATAATAATAATATACATAAATAATAATAATATAAATAATAATAATAATAATATAAATAATAATAAATAATATAAATAATAATAATAATGATAATAATAATAATAAATAATATAAATAAATAATAATGATAAATAATATAAGTAATAATGATAATAATAATATAAATAATAATAATAATATAAATAATAATAATAATGAATATAAATAATAATAATAATGATAATAAATAAGAATAATAAATATAAATAATAATAAATATACTAACAATAGTAAATAACATAAATAATAATAATAAACTATATAGTAGTAAATTATATCTATATAATACTAAAACTCTAATCTTGTATGCATCTATATCCCGAGATATAGCTTAAACAATGCATAATACCTCAACCAATTTGAGAGACTATTATACCTTGAACCCCACCCGAGTGTAATACCAAATTTCATTAAATATTTTTTGTTTTTTTTCTCTTGGACTGTTTTTCTGTTTTTACGTCATTTTTAATAGAAAATTCAGTATTTTTCAATACATACTCTTACATCAATACGCGTATATAAATAAACATTTGCATATTATATTCCAACTATTATGTGTAAGAAAAATAATAAACATTCTTAATACATTATAGCAACATTATTAAATAAATTTCAATTTGCATAACACAACATATATTTACAAAATTCAATACCCTAAAACTTTTTTTTTATAAATATCTACTTGAAAGGTGAAGAGACTATATGTGCCACATCGTCTGTCAGTTATGTGCCGTGCGTGATACACGCTTAGGCGATCATGTATCTTTCAACACATGACTGACGAGGCAGATTTTTTCCGCAATAGGTTGCCATTTCCTTCTGCGGTAGACCAGTTGCCATCCAAGGCTATAGAACCCGGTCTGTCCTGCTATTTACCTATAGCTGGTGGGGGTGGGAAAGAAGAGGATTTATACATTTCCCATTGGTATTAACACGTAAGTTAATGTAATGGATTCGAATGCTAAATAAATAATAGACGCACGCTGATTTTGCTATTTAGCGAAATAAATGCGAGGAAGAAACGGTTGTGGATTCCGGGTTGAAATCCGGTACCAATAAATAACAAACGCCAGGAATAAATATATGAAAATAATTTATTAACGTAATAATACAAACTGGTAAAGCAGGTTAGTAGTTCCAGGAATACGGGTTAGTAGCAAAATATCTATACAGTCTTTGGTATTGAAGTATCGCTGTATGACTTCTTACTGAGTCTACGTGCTCGCTCACTGTGACTCCTACAACGCTGTTACCTCACCCCCACTCTTCCGGTTACCTACAACCTTTTACTCTGTCACTCTGGACTCGACTCGACTCAACTCCTCGGTCTTCCTCTCGTCTTGCTCTCGTCTTGCTCTCGGGTCTTCCCGTAGCAGTAGTATATGTATATACTGGGTGATTCCATTTATGTAAAAATGGGTGGACCCCTCAACAGAAACAAATATAAATATTCAAACAATAATATATTTATTATTTTGAAAAAAACTACATCTGTTTTAAGCTAATACTTCAAATTTTCACGCAATGTGTTAGTTATGAAACCCAGTGGAACAATAAACCTTCTTTTACCGTCTTTAGTATTAATTATTAAATTTAGTATTAAAAGTATATTTTAGGGAGTAAATTTCACTTTTAATGTAAAGAAGTGAAACATATACTAGGAGCAAACCACTCGCATACGGATAAAAAAGAAACTGGGTAAGTACAGAAAAACAGAAAGAGGGTGTAAGATGAGAATATGTCTCTCAGAGGATTTATTCAAACTTTATAGCTATGCAATCCTAGGAAAACTAGAAATCCTCCCAGCGGGGACAATTTTAACAATATAAGAGATGCAGATGAGAGCAGACATAGAAAGAAAACAAGAAGTATTAGATAAAGTAATCATGTGAACACGACGATTTAACAATCAAATGTAAAAAGGCAAGATGTGTGGCTGTCTGCAAGAGGAACAGTGTAAGATGTTAAAATCAAGCAAGTTCAGTTTAAATATATGGAGAGTATTGGATGGAAAAATGTGTGATCGAAATTATAAAGATGCATTGGAATAGAGAAAAGATGACTTCCAAAAGCTAAGCAAAGTATTAAGAAACAGCAAACATTCACTAGAAGCAAAGAAAAGAGTGTTGAATGGCTATCTAATATCAGTCCTCCTATATGGTAGTGAATACTGGACAATTTACTCACGGGCGAAGAAAAGACTTGAGGCAACAGATTTACGGTCGTACATATATCCTGAGAATGAAATGAACGGAAGTGAAGTTTTATTGTAAATCGAGAGAAAAAAAGATAATTATACTTAGAATCAGAAAGAGACTGTTGATATTTCTAGAATAATGAGAAAAGAAGGCTTGGAAAATCTAACACTCACAGGATGACAGAGAGGGATTACAAGGGATAAAAAAGACAAATATTATTAAGAGCTACAAAGGATAAAAATTTGTGGAGAGCCGTATCGCCCACGTTCCCAAAGTGAGACAAAACACAGAATAATAATAATAATAAGAGGATTATTGCCAGGTTCACACTCCTCCCTGAACAGGTGTAGAGTTTATCCAGTGTTTCCTGTTTAGGACAAGATTTCGGTTCCTTCTAAAGTTTGTACACGCTTTTTCACTCCCAGTAGTTCTTTACGTCTTAGTGGCGTCATCGCCTTGCTTGGGGTGAATTGATAAAAAAATCGTCAGATATTGAAATTGTAAATGGTTACACTTAGAATCAGAAATAACTGTTGAAATTTCTAGGATAATGAGGAAAGAAGGCTTGGAAAATTTGACACTCACAATACATACTGAAGGCAAGAGAGAGAGAGAGAGAGAAACAACTAATAACCTACCTAAGAGCTTGAAAGGATAAGAAGTTGTGGCAAGCTGTGATCCCCCACGTTCTAAAGGGAGACAACATATAGAAGAACAAGAACAAGAAGCGGAATATCGTCCGAAACAAACCTCCCCGGTCTTTTGAATAGGTGTAGAGGTGTATCCACTACTTCGTTTTAGGACAGGGTTTCCGGTTCCTTCTAAAGGTTTTTTTTTTCACTCCCATTAGCTATTTGGGTCTTATTGGCAGCTTTATCTTGGTTGGGGTGAATTAATTAAAACAAATCCGCCAGATATTGAAATCGAGGTATATCGTTCGATTCACACTCCTCCCCGATTCTTTAAACAGGATAGAGGTTTATAACTTATATCCTGTTTAGGATATGGTTTCCGGTTACGTCTAAAGGGTTTTACATTCTCTTTCACTCCCAGTAGCTCCTTGCGTCTTAGTGACGTCATCGCCTTGCTTGAAGTGAATTGATTAAAAAAAGTCGTTAGATATCGAAATTTGAAATGATTGTTAAGAAAAAAAAATGGCACCCTTATGTCTACACGAAAAGAACATTTCAAGAATCCCTTGACTTTAATTTATTAGAAGTGACTTCATGTGAAAGTGATAAAAATACATTTGATTCTGATTTTGTCTCGCCCAAAGCATTATGGCGAGAAGAGATCATCATATGAGGAGAGTGCGGTCGTCATCAAAAGCCTTTTTATTTTACTTTTATTCTTTGACACAAAGCAGGCTGAGAAATGGATATTTTTATTCTGCAGCCAAGAAGATTATCCAGCACAACGCCTTGTAACCTTACCAGTCGAATTCAGCAGCCAATTTAATAAACGATAACACAATACCCCAAGATATTCCACCAGAGAAGGAATCATCGCTTTGCCCACTTAGTCATCCAGTGCATTAAACTGAGTCACACTACATAAAGGCAGGTCACCCCACTCGTTATCAAACCAAGTAGCCCCACCCATGAGTGGTTTGAGTTAAGAATCACTGTAGTAATAATAGTATAAGTGGTCACAGCTCTCGAATTCAAGTTAGCACATCACTTCAAGGGGAAATCTTATAGAGCGAATACACAGAGGTATCCATGTTCATTTCTGATTTAAATATAAGATTTTCTATTTACCGAGTTTTTATGGCGGTTGTTCATGACGGTTCTGAAATGTTCTCGGTCCAACAAAGAAGCGATCTCCCCCACAAATTCTCCTTTGGTCTGTTTTAAATACTAGGTCAAGCTGAGAGCACCTCTTCTTGTTTTATGCTAATGAATAATTAAAAATCTCTCTATTTTTCTCACGATATATATATATATATAGCATCGATGGTTGTGCTACGACAAAGTCACCTAGTCATCGTGACCGAGGGTTTGAGCGTGCTGGCCTTGTTTATAATTCTAGATAACTCGCTGTCTCCCAGAAACTGTAACTAAGGTTTCCTTAGCATAGCTGCTATATAAACCACAGGTGGACTCTATTGGTGTTGAAGAAATACAAATACACCTGAGCAGGCGTCTGCAACATGGATTGGGTAGCAGCCCTAGTAGACGGACATCCTCAAATACGAGTGGCCAGCCATTATATATATATATATATATATATATATATATATATATATATATATATATATATATATATTATTTTAAATAAAAACAGACCACTTTAAGGCTCCATTTGTTATAATTTATTTCACCAGAATATTTTATTTTTCTCTGGAACTTCAGACTTCACTTTTAAAGGGGAAATGAAAAATTAATTCTTTTGACGGGCAGTATTAAGCTTATATAAGTTGACATAGAAGGTGGTGAGGAATAGTGTGAGAGACATGGTCAATTTTAGAGAGCGGGAAGGGAGAGTTTTAAAATTTTTTTTTTTTTATTTATATTACAATACTGAGGAAGGAGGGAGTAATGTTCAGACATTGATCTATTTAAACGGTCAACTCAAATGAAATAATTTGGGAAAAAGAAAAAAGAGAAAAAAGAGAAAAAAGCGGGTAACTAAAGGGACAAGATATAAGAGATGTACGTAGGGTTTTTGGAGAAAGGAGAGGGGTGGTATAGCTTTAGAAATTTAGATAAACACATATTTTAACGTTTAATAGTAATTTAAATGTGTAAAAACTCCACAAAGAAATTAAATTTAATGCTTATTAGCAATTTAAATATTCAAATTCTCCACAAATAAATCAGGAATTTAATATAAGCCGAATATTATATTAATAAACAAAATATAAAAATAAAAATTTACTAATATTAATAATTCAATATTGTGAATGACTCTTAAGATAAAATCTTTATCAGTTAGGGTTTAATTCATGAATTTAATTTATAGTTTTTTTTAGATGGGTAATATTTCTTAATAAAGGTTTAGGTTTCAAATCAAGTTGGAGTAAAATTTGAAGGTAATAGTAAAAAAAAAATTCACTGTTGTTTCATACACAACATACATATTTACGTAAAACACATACACAAACATTTATATACATGTACAATTACATATATAACCACATACACATGTACCGATAGACATCGGTATATACGCATATATATATATATATATATATATATATATATATATATATATATATATATATATATATATATATATATATATATATATATATATACGCAAATACTTACATATACATTTACATATATCCACACGCATCCATCTTTATACATATTTAATTTTTTTCTTAAATTTTACAGTTAATGTTAGATAGGGAATTAAGTGTTTAAATTTCAAAAAATATTTTTAATTTTAATATTTTTGACATTATGAATAATAGTTAAGGTGTAACATTTTTTAATTTAAATCTAAATGAACAATTTAAATTGAGATTATCTCTAGATGAGTAAAATTTCCAATCTTTCAAGTCTAACTAGAAATTATTTCAAGAGAAAGTAAGATTAAAAGGTAATAAAATTTTTTTTCTGCCCTTCCATTAGAACACACACACACACTCTCTCTCTCTCTCTCTCTATATATATATATATATATATATATATATATATATATATATAATCGGGCATCCATATATACATATATATGCATACAACTATATCCTATACATATATTCATATATATCACATATATAAATTCGTAAATACACATATATATATATACATATACAAATATATATGCAACCCCATATATATGAATCGATATATATATACATATACCTATCTAAATTTATGAATACACATACACATATACATATTTACACACGCATCCACACACATATATATATATATATACACACATATGCATATGTATATTCATATACACAGAAATTCATATATCCATATACAAGCCCATATACACATTTATATACGTAAAATTATCTACCCGCACACATGTGTGCATACACTCATCCTCATATCTAAATATACGCCAATATTTGCCATCGTATATAAATATCTACACATACATATATCACCATTAAATATACCAACATTAAGTGATGTCCAAAAAGTATGTATATCAATGTACTTCTGCCCATATACAACTGCATATATATTTTAAATGATAGTGTTTTTTTTTTTGGTTTCTTAATACATAGGTCACATCGGTCTCTGAAATTTCTTGGAGTTCGAGCCCTAGAGATGATTCTCCATTTTTCTTGTGGAGTGAAGCCGTTTTCCAATATATATATATATATATATATATATATATATATATATATATATATATATATATATATATATATATATGTATGTATGTATGCATGTATGTATGTATATTCTGTTTATAGATACAGTTTATTTAAGTAAATGCTCTGTTTTTAATTAAACAGCATTAATTACCGGACTGAATTTTTCGTAGAAAATCTACATTCTCTAACAGGAGTCAAACCTGTTTTCTTGTATGGAAACCGTCATTTGATGTGGCGTGCTATACCACTATGTTAGAGATAAACGTCTGGTTAGCAAAGTCTAAATTACTGTTTTTCAACACAATATTCGACGATTGTTCTCTACCGGTCATATCTGCTTACGAAACGTATCTTAACGTAAACAGTGACAATATACATTTCATTATATGTTGTCATTTTTTACGCTAAATTTCATTATAAACGACTGACAAGATACTATGGTTAATTTTATATTTTAATTTTTCTTATGTTCTTACAATTTTCTTTTTTTCAAGTTGTGCTATTCGCGGTTTTTCCAACCGAGTATTACTATTAGTTTAATATATATATATATATATATATATATATATATATACATATATATATATATATATATATATATATATATATATATATATATATATATATATATATATATATTACGAAATGGAACGTTAAAAAAAAGAACGTTAAACATAAAATATATATATATATATATATATATATATATATATATATATATATATATTCTGTTTCTAGATACAATTTATTTAAGTAAATATATAGCTTCGAATTTTCACTTGTTTGTTGATAAACTACGTTTTCTAATTATTAGGTTGGTTCAAAAACAATGTCGTTTTCTCACATATGTGAGAAAACGACATTATTTTTGCACCAACCTAATAAATATAAATGTTTCTCAAATATATTTCCATTAAAGTAACAGTATTTTATTTTTTAACCCTTTTGTATCTGATCTTAAGATTTTGACCAAGAGTTTATATACAGTGAGGAGAAACTAAAATTCGTACATATACAAATTGTTATTTATTGTATTTCCAACTAATGAATAAACATGCTTTTCATATAATTAACTGTACACAGATGCATAATACCTAAATATTCATAGAAAACAGAAAAAATTGATTTAATAGAAAAAAATTCCCATTTATCCATTTTAATGGGTAAATAAAATATTCGTACAATGCAAATTTAAGATTTTAAAACTTTAAATTGCTTCAATAATGTTGTCAGTTGTGATTTTTAGCCTAAAAATTATAAACAGAGCATGCTGTAATTGACATTCGTGCAAGAAGGTTTTCATTATCGCAAGAGGTAAGGAATTGATAAATTCGCAAAAGAATTGATTGTTAAGCTCTGGAAAATAGTTACAAGAAAATCTCAGACAATCTGAATATTGCATTTGTAAATTTTAGTTGATATTTTTTTCCATTCTTCTTCGCACATGGTCTCCAGTTCCTGGATATTTGTTGGAGGTCTTGATTGGATTTGAATTTTCAAATAACGCCACAGATCCTTAATTCTTAAATCTGCGGATTGACGTGACCATTTCAGGATATTTACATTATTTTCAGCAAGCCATTTCTTCGTAAATTTTGCAATATGCTTAGGATCATTATCATGTTGGAAGATGCAATTAGGATGAAGTTAAAGATTTGCAACCGAAATCGCAGACAAACAGACAGATCGTCAGGCAAATTCTGTCTGTTTGTCTGACGATCGCAGAGACCCAGGGTCACAAACCCAGGGTCACACACCCAGGGTCACAAACTCAGATCAATCCAACTAAATATGTTAGCGCTATCACTGTTATTGAGCGCTTTCTAATAAGTACCGCGCATATAATATAAATAATATATATAAATATATATATATATGTATATATAAATAAAAAGAAAGAACAGTAAGATATATAATCCGGTATTCTTATAGATATTTTTATTTTTACAAAACAGTGCTCAATGTAAATTTACAGAGCATTAATATTATAAATTAATTGATTTAAAATATGTTTTTTTCAGTGGAAAAAAACATATTTTAAATCAATTTCTAATATATATATATATATATATATATATATATATATATATATATATATATATATATATACAGACACATTTTGCACACACACACACATATATATATTTTATATATATATATATATATATATATATATATATATAAAAAATATCACCAAAATTGATAATAAATGTACATATTTTTCCCCACTGGTAGCACAATTCTAAGTGCAACCGTCAACAGCTGATGATTGCATTGTGTAGGTGATCTTATAGTTTTCTTTCTGTGTTTGATTATCGGAAAAAGTATATGTAATTGTGAATAGAGTAGCCAATGCAAAATTAATAAAATAATGCAGTATTCATGTTTTCAAAGTAGATAACATTTTAAAGCACAAAAACATAAGTGATTACCTTTTTTTACATTTGTGTATGGAGATGATCACAATCTGATAGTCTCTGATTGTGAAAGATAGATACCCAAACGTTACATGACTCGAGTAAAAATATTAGATTTAAGATTCCAAAATTAGACCACATGATTTATCCAAGAGACACAAAATCCTAGATTAGACCAAAAATGGAGTATTGCTGCCATATTTGCCCAGTCCTCACTTGCGCCTCATGATCAGATTTCAGAAACGTTTGCGTGGCCTTGTGAATGATAAAATATTTTCCAACCTACAACTCGAATCCCATAGACGAATGATTGCGAGCCTCTTACTACTCTATCGCTATTTATTTATATTCTTTGGTTCCACCTTCATATTCTTTGGTTCCACCCTTTCTGACATTTAAATCTGTTTCCCGAAATGCCACTTACAAAAGTGTGAATCATCCTCATTCCCTTCGTATTCCATTAACACGAAGTATGTTCCACACGGGCAGCTTCTTCCCAAGGAGTGCTATTTTGTCGAAAAGACTTCCGTTAGGATGTTTTCCCCATCATTAGAATATTAAATTCTCAAGTTATCTTCTCTACATAACCTCATGAACTGAACTTCTTTTTTTTTCTTACGGTAATACAACACTTCATAGTAACTCTCTACCTTGATTGGCTTTTGGGCCTTGTATTTGATGAATATTAGTAAAAAAAAAATAAATAAATAAAAGAAAGAAAAACACATCTCGTACAGGGATTCTCAACCGGGAAAGGGGTTATTCCCCAGGGGCAATTTCATGGTTTTAGATGAAGGAAGTGGAAATCTTTTACATGTTCTTGAATATTTTGTTTAGCGAAGTATGCTTCAGTCTATTTATTTAACAATTAGTTATGAATTGAAATAAATTACTGCCCATGTATGGAAGTTTAAAAACCCATCAATATTTCCTATCGCTATTAAATTTGTAAACCTCCTCGATAAAAAATAATCCATGTAAATGTATACGTACTAACATGGAAAGGAATGAAGATTTTCAATAATATATGCATATTATTTGGAATGCACCTCTTGAGTTAGACAATCCTGGAAAGCGGAAGTGGGGGGATAACATTCTGGCTCATATTGAAAAGGGTGCTATATACAAAAAAAAAAAGAAAAGAAAAGAACATTGAGAACCATTGGTGTAGTAGATTAAAGCATTAGCTGAAATCTGTGAGTCGAGAGTTCAATCCCTGATTCGATTTACGCAGAAAAGTCGTATGAATTTTTATTTATTTGTCATATTATAGTTTTGCTCAGCAAAGTTTAGCCTGGCCCAAGATTAATAAATAGAGCGCCAAGTAAATATTGAAATTCATACATTTATGAATCGGTTTGCGTCAGTGGGTATAGATAGTAACTGCGCTACGGTAGGTGTCGTCATTAACTGTTTAACACAAGGCCATAGCAATGTAGGATCTAGAAAAGTATTCGCTAAGAAAGAATTCACTATTCTGTCGAATTGGTCTCCAAGTCGAACTTGTTAACAACCATCTCAAAATAAGTGCCTTTAATTTCCCTTAGAAAGGAAAATAATGATATAATCAAGATGTTGATTTTCCACATTGGCTTCGACAAAAAGTTAGGAAGGAAAGTCCCATTAGTACTAGAAAAAGTGATAATGGTGAATTTAAGAAACTTAGGTTCCTGAAAAATTGTTTTAATAGAAAAAGTTCATAAACTTCAATCGACAGCAACGCTTACGTTTTTGTTAATGAACTCTTTAGTTGATCAACTAATTGCTTGGTTGTATAGAAACGGTTATTTTTACCATTACCATTCGTTGTTTATTAACCTTGAATAAGTGTGGTACAAGGGTGCAATAATAGTAAATAAAAATAATCGTAATAATAGCAACTAGTTTTAACCCGTGAAAATTTCACTGTTTTCCTATGTTAATATTCGGATGAATCCTAATTCTTAAGTTAATGATTAAGTAAACTTATGACGAGTTCTATGACAATAAAATATTTATGGAAATTCTCCTATCGTATCGTTAATTTTTTTAGCTTAACAACTTTAAGATAATATTACAATAAAAATCATATATAAGAATGCTGGTCGTTATTTCAAGAAGTATGGAGGTGAAAATGAAAAGATTTAAAATTGACAGCCGTTAAACATTGCTTCTTTTTTTTTCTTTCTTTCTTTCTTTCTTTTTTTATTTACTGCTTTCTTTTTTTCTTTCACAGTATCTTTCCCACTCTTTTCACGGAATCAAAAAGGAATAGCCCATTATTTATGAGATATTGGCAGGATATGTTAAGCACTTCTAGCGTCCCTTCTTTCTTTCTTTCTTTCTTTCTTTCTTTCTTTCTTTCTTTCTTTCTTTCTTTATTTATTTATTTATTTATTTATTTATTGTTTTATTTATTTATTGTTTTATTTCTTTAGGAATGTCTTTTTCCCTTTTTTCATGAGATCAAAAAGGAATAGTCCATTATTCATGAGGTATTGGCAGGGGATGTTAAACACTTCTTTCGTTCTTTTTTCTGTCTTTTTTCTATCTTTCTTTCATTTTCAAACAGAAACCAAGTAGTGTCTTTTCCCTCGTTCCACGCGATCAAAATGGAATAGTCCATTATTTATGAGATATTGTCATGAGGTGCTAAACTTTTTCTTTCATTTTCACACTGAAACCACGTAGTGCCTTTTCCTTCTTTCCACACGATCAAAACGGAATAGTCCATTATTTATGAGGTATTGGCAGGACATAACGGTCGTGCAAACTAACGAAGGGTCGGGTTTGTACAATTATAATAGGATAATATTAAGTAAAAAGCAAAACTGCAAAAATATTAATCAGTCTGCGATAATACTTGCTAAATATCACGCTACGGTAGGCACGTTTAGTTATTTAGCTTAGCCTTGTCTGACACGAGACACCTAACTTGTAGCCATCGAACTTACGACTCGAGTCTGTGGAGGTTCAGAAAATGAACTCTGGAATATTTTTTATTGAGTTTTTCGAAGGTAGGTGACGTTTGTAATTTACTGCATCAAAGATTCTTACGGCACTTTTTGGTCGGGTTAAATATTCCATAGGGATAAAACAATTATTTATTTTCTTGTCAGCCACAAGAATGGGCGTACTGAAGGGCACTTGCTGAAATTCCACATTTTATGAATCTTGCGCGTGCAATTAATTAATAATAAATATGTCATGAAGAATTTATCGATAAGAAACAATAGGAATCTTTGACTGTTTTTGCAGAACCATAACACCCCAGAGTCCTCGGCAGAGACAATTAAAAGAAGCATAAAAGTAAACATATAAATAAAACCTGACAGAAAATGTTCACACCAAATGCATCAGATGATTACGAAGCTAGTCTGGTACAAGGTCACGGTAGAATGACAATAACCGAGAGAAAAAAAGCATACTAGAAATTTCTCGCGAAACAAACCCCACAATCATCGTCTATCAGCGGGTGCGGAATATTTATTTAACACTAACAGGGCTAACAGGCGTTGCCCGTGTATTATATCAAAATAAAACCAGAAATGTAAAAATTCCTATGGAACAGTATTAAAAGTAATTATATTCCTATTTAAACGCGACTTTGTTTAATTTATGATAGCAATATTCATTACAGTTTAATTTAGCAAGGAGCGCTTGCGCTGGAATAAACGATGCGCGCGCCTGAACTATGCCGCGATGAGTAGGAGGGCGCCGCGGTGAGCACGGAAGCCTAGGGCGCGAGCCCGGGTGGAGCCGACTAGAGTATTGAAATTTATAAAGAAAAGAATCGTCAACTTTATTCTCAGTCTTTTGTGTGTGTATATATTGTACCTCCGGCTTAAACACCTGTGTTACAATTTTTAAACCTTTAAAATACAAGGTGGGGTAGAAATACCCCGCACATGATGGTAAGACAATAAGTGGTATTTCTAAGAGATATATGTGGGAAGTATTTCTGCCGCCCCCCTCTCTCTCTCTCCCCCTATATATATATATATATATATATATATATATATATATAAATTAATCAGAGTTGAATCAGACCAGGAAATATATATATATATATGTATCTGTCTATATATGAGTTATTGTAATAATTTACATTGTTCGGATTGTTGTCTTCATCTTTATGGTCATCACGATTTGGCCGTTGTACGCTCCGGCTTTCTTCAGGTGACTGGAATTTCGAATGCTCGTCCGGTTATTTTCCTTTAACTCAATTCTCCATTTTCTTGTTCACTATTGCCACGGCGAGATATTGAACTCACAAGTCGCTGGATCGAAGCAACACTTTTATCCACTGGGTCATGTGTCCTGATGTGGGCCAACAGTGTATGAATTTTTGGGACTTATAAGCTTAATGTCTCGGTAGCTGTTTTTTTTTTTACCAGAGCTCATATTGCAATTTTATTGTTGTTATTACTTTTCTCTAGCACTCCGTATTACTGGTTCCCATATTGTATTCATGTCTAGGTTTGGTCGGCTCAGGAGAAATTTGTGGCCTGGTATATGTGCTGATTCCTTAAGTTTTCGTATTTTTCCGTGATCTTCTCTGTCTATCCTTTTAACCTCAGCCCACAGGGAGCTGTGATCTTTATTTTTCCTCCATATGTGATCAGCTATGTCTGATTTTTCTATTTCCCCTAGTGTTACGGCTTTACAATGTTCTTGCAATCTTACCTTAAGCAAGCAGCATGTTTCTCCTTTATATTTCTTACCACGGCTGCACAGGATTGCTTACACACAGTCCTTGTAAAATTACATAATTAGGGCACAAGGCCAAAAAGGAGAGGGGTTCAGGCTGGTCTTAACTACCCTATACCTAGCTAATCCGATTCACGACCCATTCATACATTACAATTTCCACATTTACCACAAGAACTCGTCCGTCACCAATCAATCCTCCATACACCATAATACCACATTCTCACTTGGGAGACCTACAAAACGCGCCCCATGACATAAAACTTTAATGATGCTAAAATATATATAAAAAATTATGATGAAAAAATGAGAGGGGAGGGAGATGAACACAGTAACAAACTAAAATATTAACACAAATCAAATTAAACCTATGTTAGTAGGGCCCGTCCAACCCTCAAAACAGAGAGGCCGCTGTATTCTGCCCATTGGACAAAATCAAGAGACGCCCTCGCTAAGTGGGTGGGAAAAGGATAAAAAAATCATACAGGCATGGGAAAATATAAAGCTGACCCAGTCGAGATAAAAGGGGCCAAAAACAAACTGGGGAAGTTGGGAATCTCAACCTGGATCATAACTAAAGATGTGGCCTGGGACAGGGCGGGAACAACACTTACTCACATTAACTAGGTACACAAAAAGTTGTCTAACCTAACCAAGGGGAGGGCTCCACAGGAAACCACCACGATGTGACGTAGGCTTGACCTAAAAGAGAAAATCAAGGCTAGCCCCGTTCAAACGAACCAAGCTCGCCTCAGTCATCCATCTTTCACTTTCGATCTTAGTGGGTCTACCACAACCGCATCATGGAAGTTATATTAAATAATAAAAGAAATGTTGTTTTTAAGGATATATATATACAACACAGATACGATCAACTGTTATCAAATGGAGATATTTTTTTCCTAGTTTTCCACTTGCGCTATTTTTACCTAAATTCGTAAGCAAAGATATTTGTGAATTAAAAGATTTTTTAAAATAAATAACGTCCCCCCCCCGACCCCACACCGGCATTTTTTTTTCTTCTTTTTTGAGATTTGGATCATTTGTATCATTATTGTTCTAGTGGAAATTTGTTTTTGTAAGGAAAGAGAACCTATTTTCTTGGTCGGAATAATGTAACTTTAAAGCAAATAAGCCATTTATTAAATAAATTGATTAATCGTTTAATATTTTAATCCTTTAACTTTGAATTTAACTTAAAATTTTGCTACTGTTTATTAAAAAAAATGAATGACGTTAGATTTTTATATGTAAATAAATCTAAACTTTTGAATGATTTTAGTTAAATGTTTATTTTTTATATTCATTTGTATAAAAATAAATAAGCAATTTATTAATAATAATTAAAAAAATAATAGATTCTTTAATCCATTAATTATTTATTAACTTTACCACTGTTTATCAAAAAATAAATGAATGAAGTCTTAGGAAAGGATATGATATCCATAATTTCTTTCTTGCCACTTTTTATTCTTGCCACTTTATTTCCCTGTCTCGTTTTCTGATGCTAACTATTACGAATGTTTTAAGATACAAATATCTTCACTTACGTACAAATATAAACTGTTCATCAAGACCTTCCTTGAAACATATCTAGTTTTAAAGGAGAAAATATTGTGGTTTGGGAGTTTAAGCAGGAAACATATATACACATATATATACAGACGAATACCTTGTATTATAGAACAGATAGCGTCATCTGACACAAAGCCGCAGTAATAGAGTAGGAAGTGGAAATCAAGTGCCGTGACACTCGCCTGCGAAACTAACTTAATAACAAAAGCTTAATGACACGCATTTCTCTCTCTCTCTCTCTTTCTGTGTGTGTGTGACACAACAATACTCACACATACACATGGATATTGGAGGCCATCTACATTAAAACAAAGCAAATCACACTCAACAAAATTACATTTCAAACGAGTCACAAAATATTAGACTGCATTTAGACATATGGTTCTGTTGATAACATTTCTTTCTATCACGTGGTGCAACGACACAGAAGCGCATTACGAATTCACGACCTGCGTCTGCTATTCCGCGACCGTTATCGTCGCATAGCAAGCTTCAATGTAAACATAACAGGACGTCATTTTTGATGATGAACCTTTCTGTTGACATGTCCATATTATCACTCCGACAATGGTTCATGTGAGCCGAAAGCTTAGATCGAGAAAAAATATAATAAAAAAAATACAAATGCTTGACAGTGTTTGTCTTTATTTTCTCCCGAAACTAAAGCCACTATACGAAGCTTAGAACGGCTCCTGATCAAACATAATAGACATGCGTTGTCTATTATATTTCGCAATATATACAGTGTAACTCGGATATAAGAGAGTTGTCGGGATCGGAGAAGAAGTATCTTATATCCGGGTTTCTCTTATATCCGAGTTTGGTCTATTTTTTTTAGGTAAGTATGGCTCTAATTTGGGACCAGATAAAATCTCTTATATCCGGGTTTCTCTTATGTCCGGGTCTCTTATATGCGGGTTACATTGTACATTATTTACATTATTCGGACTATTGTCCTCATCTTTGTCGCCATATTTATTACAACGTTTCGACCGATGTACGCTCCGGCCTTCTTCAGATGGTTGGAATATCGAACTGAACCCTTTATTTCGCTCACTGGAGTAGACTGTTCTAGTTCCACATGCCATGTTTAATGGATGTCAGTTATCAGTTATCTCCTGTTCTGAAAGTTCTCCAGTGCCATAACCGGTTATTAAGCTCCTTGCGGACACATGGCACAGTGGATAAAGCCATTGGTTAGATCCAGTGACAAGACCCAAAGAGTGTGAGTGCAATATCCGGTTAAGTTCGACATTCCAAACACCATTCCTAATAAATAATATAATAAATAGATAGGGTAAATATATAATCTAATAATCATATTTTCAAGCAAAACTGTAGCGAGCCTACTTCGAAAAATAATAATTTACTTTTTATTTCGGATGGGAATTCAGATTTTTCTTAAGTAAATAAAGTTTTACTTTTAAACATTACATTAGTGATTATTTTCTTTTTAAAGAAAGTGAAACAAACATTTCAACCGTAAATGAATTGAATTACTATTTTGAAAGAGAATACAAGGGAGATACATTGAGAATTTAGCTTTGAAAATCAATTATGTTTAAATTTCATGCTCTACTTGAAAAGAAAAATAAATATTTGAATAAAAATTAGGAGAGACAGACATAAGTTACGGTCAACATTAGTCGTGTTGAATATTTGTTTTACGAATTTACCTATAAATTAAATTAATTTTTGAAAAATAAAGCTAGCCATAGTTTTTGTTTTAATAAAACTTAATTTAAAATTATTTACTTTTTATGTTAGTTACAAACCAAAAATTCATTGAAGTTTATTTTTTAAAGATTGAATAAAAAAAAATATATATTTTCCATATGATGGCCGAAAAATATTAATAAAATTAAATTTCTCCTTTTAAATTTACTTTGTTGTTTCAATATTCATTTTTTTTAAAGTTACGCTTTTATTTGCTATAGATATGGAAATAAATGAAAGCGAATAGAAATTTTTAAAATACATTTAGCGTTTCGAAATTATCAGCAGAATTAAAAAGTAAAAACGAACAGGAATAATAATTATCAGTGGAATTAAGAAGCAAAAACGATCGGGAATAAGAATTATTCCCGTTCGTTTTTACTTTTTAATTCTGATAGTTTCGAATGCATTCTAATGCAATTATTACTTATTTTTAATTTTAAAATATTTTCGTAAATACAAATCATACGATGATAATTTTTTTTTTACAAAAAAGTGGGTTGGGTGATACTGACTCTGTATATATATATATTTGTCGTAATTATTGTAGTTTTTTAGTTTTAGTCGGACACATACACACATACTGACAACTGACCTTTATGTATAGACATATACTAAAATAATCTAGAATTTATATTGGAAGAAAATCGCCGGCAGAGGATAGAAAATGTATTCAGAGAATACAAAGGGGTGTTATAAAAGTATATGTCTTCTCACTAGACTCCTTTATAATCTTTACATTGAGGCAATCCTGATATCATCATTAAAGAAGCCAACAAGGTTTGACGTATAAAATCAACGAACATCCCCTGACCATGATACTACAAGTATTAGTTTAATTATTTACTAATACTTTCTTTTTTATTAGTTTAATATTTCCTAACATTTGCATTGTGGAACGCAAGATTAATGCAAGCGTAATATACTTCAACGGCAGTGCGTAGTCGTTATACAGTGTAACCCGGATATAAGAGAAACCCGGATATAAGAGAGATTATCTCTAGTCTCAAATTAGAGCCATACTTACCCAAACAAAATAGACCAAACCCGGATATAAGAGAAACCCCCACGGATATAAGAGAAACCCCGGATATAAGAAACTTCTTTTCCGGTCCGGACAACTCTCTTATATCCGAGTTACACTGTATTATATTAAGTCCTTAAGTTGATGCGCTTAAGAGACGCGTGATGTGAAACCGTTTAACTTGACAATATATCTCCGTGTCTAGGTAATCCTTCATGGAGGTCCCGTCATCAGTAGACAGTCTGGCGACTTCCATCTACAAAAGAAAAAAAAAAGTTCGTATTTTATAAATCACAACGCTTGTTTCTACGCAAAAGACAAGTTAGCATCAATGGGATCGCTCGTCTTTCTAATAGGACATTCGAACATTTCATTAGTTAGAGCTTTGAAAAAAATTTTCATCGCTGTCTCTGCGAAGCGACCTACCCCCCAGCTGGAGCCTCGCTATTTCCACAAACAAACTCCTAGTTCAATGGTCGACGACTCGCAAGTACATTTTCTGTTCTACCAACTAACACTATCTACTTGTTCAATTAATCACCCTTTCTCTTCACTTGATACAACTCCCTAGGGGGAAAACACTTCTAAACAAAATCATTGGATTGCGTATTTTTAGGAGAAGATGCTCCGAGATTAGTAGAGTGTATGTGGAGAGAGGAAAGGAGAAACAAATCTGGGGGTAGGAAGTAGAAAACAGGGAAAGATTTTGGAAAGTTTGAATAGATAAAAACATGTGTAAGGGCAACTTAGCTTCATTTAATGAGTTTCCAAGAAATTATATTTTAGCTATTAGCTATTAAGAAGATAAGTAGGAGAAATTATTCCTTATGGTATCTTGGTTAGCAAGTTGGCCTAACATAGACCATTACAGTGGTAGTAAATTTAAATCCAGCTGCATGCTATACACATATCCGCGTTGTAAGTATGTCCGCAGATTCGCGATGAAATTAGCATACCATGATAAAAGAAATAAATTCCTCAAACTTAATAAAAACAAAGTTTTATCACCAAATTCTTTTTATTATCAAGAGGAAAGACAAGAGGATTACTTCAATTGTTAAACGGCATATTTTATCCTTCTTAAAACTTTTGAAATTTTGGTTAAAAACGCTTGTTTTTCTTGCGTCAGCAGGGTGATCGTAAATTAGTATAGACAATTTTAGCGTCTTTTTTTGCGGTGAAAAACACATTGATCTGGAAATTCTTGCAAATGATGTTTGGATTTTAATGAAACTTTCAGGATTTATTCACAAATGAATGAAATTGTATTAGAACTGTCTTTTTTCATAAACCTCGGTAAAAATATATATTTTTTACATATGTTATCTCACACTAATTTTATAGAGCTTAATATTTATATTAGTAAAAAGCAGAATTTTGAGAATTTAAATCATCAATTTCCTTTTGTAAAACAAGACCCCCAGTTACCGAAAATCTGCTCTGAATCGTAAAGTTAAAAAAATGCTATAAAACTAAGACCTTATTTAATTAGAAAAGCTTTTAATCGCTTATATGAAAAAGATATATTATGCACATTGCTGTTTTAAGTAGTTTTTTCGATGAATAATGAATTTTTATAAGAATTGTTTTCATTTGTTTTAAATCTAATTATAAATAAAGTAAAAAAAAACTATATCTACTAACCATAAATGGAAAGGCTTAATACACTTCATCGATCCCCAATATTTTAAAAAGAATCTTGAAAAAAAGATGATATGAATGAAGAAAGAATGAAAAATGTTCTTTAGCAGTTTAAGTGTTTAAGCATTCTTAAACTAAAAAATTTGAATACTTAACAATATTTACATCCACTGTACTTCTATATACAGTGTAACCCGGATATAAGAGAGTTGTCGGGACCGGAGACGAAGTCTCTTATATCCGGGGTACTCTTATATCCGGGTTCGGTCTATTTTGTTTGGGTAAGTATGGCTCTTATTTGGGACCAGAGAAAACCTCTCTTATATCCGGGTCTCTTATATCCGGGTTACACTGTATAAATATATGTTTAAAAATAAAATTATTACATTTATCTTGATGAAATTCCTTAGCGGACGAAACGCATTTGTAAAGAAAGGCTTTTCTTTTGTCTTTATCCACATATGAACACACACACACACATACACATAAATATATAGATATAATTGTATTTGGGTAGCATTAAATCTTTTATGATGTGTGTGTGTATGTGTGTTTTATGGTGCGCGACTAGTTAGTCAGAGTTATGGAGGAATCAGTAATAAGTAGAAACTGGTATCAGATTTTGCTACAGGCGGGAGTAGTCAGCAGAATTAAAAGGAAAAACTAATATTCATCCCTCAACATTCTCTCTTCAAAGATCTTTGAATAAAGTGGCAATTCAATAAAAATGAAAGCGAAATTCAAATTCTAAACATTTAACACGCTCTAACATAAAGAGGTTTCTTGAAACGAAATTTATTTTGAACTTTATCAGATCCCTTAATCTACCCAGAATTGTCAGTGTCTATTAACCTGCCTACTTATAAGGGAACGCAAAACACACACACAAACCTAACATTTCGCTACGTCCGATGATCTCACAAATCGCAACTCCTGTATATCAGTTAGCAAAAACCCTAAACCAACTGATGCTTCGATACTTGATACTAGATAGAGCTTTAAATCTACCAGCGAATTCCTAGACATACCACAGTCTAATAAATCAAATAACTGCATCTTAGCCTCTCTAGATGTTGTTAGCTTATTCACTAATGTTTAAGTCAAAGAAAGTATACAAAAAGCATATAATCTAAGGAAAGTATACAATCACCCTTCATTCTCAAAAATTAGTTCTAAAATTAGATCAGTTATTCTGCGAAAACTTCTACACAAGTACCATTTTAAGACGACATTTATACATATAAATATGTGCATTTAGGCAGCATCCCCTCATATTTTCTAACGTTTATTTGGTTCGTATAAATGTAGCAATACGATCCCGCTGCAAGGCTATTGGCTAAAGTTGATAAAAAATTTGACCCTGATGATGAACGATGACGTTCGTAAGTACTCCGTTGTCTTTTGGAATATATATATATATATATATATATATATATATATATATATATATATATATATATAATTTTGAAATAAAAAGTCTCATTTGGAAATATGAGAAAATACAAAAGAAAATCAGCAGGACTATGTTGTCTTTGGCGTTTAATACAACGTGTTTAAACATATAAATATATATGCCCCTGCTATTTACCATGAGCTCCTTGATAAAATCTAAAGAATCCGCAATATTATTCGTCCTGATCTGGCGACTTGACTTCAGTCATTATCCCTCTGCTATAAGATTGCCTCTGTATGTCTTTTCTATAAATACATCTATGGTATATGTTCGGATGAGCTCTTCGCTATGCATGTGTTTTTCGTATTTGTTGTTGTGTCTGAATGAGTGTGTGTTTGAGTGATTGTTTGTTTGTTTGTTTGGGTTTTATGGCATATGAACCACTGTGGGTTATTTAATGCCAAATCCAGTTTATATGAATTTTAAATGCCTATTTTGTATGGAATAAAAAATGTATAGCTGGCAACATTATTTCTTTTTACAAAAAAACTTAGAGCTGGCAACATTATTGTTTCAAAAACTTAGTGCTGGCAACATTATTGTTTCAAAAACTTAGAGCTGGCAACATTATTTTTCTGAAAACATTATCTGAGACCTTGCTGTTGGATGCAGTTTATCGCCATACCCAGGACGTGGATGTAGTTTATCGTCATACCCAGGACGCGGATGTAGTTTACCGTCATACCCAGGACGTGTGTTTGAGTGAGTGCTTGGGATGAATGTATGTTTTATATAATTAAAGTCTCGCATTAATTTCGTCCAGTTAACTGATGTTCCTGCTACATTTAAGGAATATGTGTGTGTGTGGTGGTGGTGGGGGGTTATTACTAACATTATCTTATTTGGTTTCTTGTAAATAGTTGTGTTTTTCATATTGTAAATACCCATTGGGGCTAGTTTTTAAATTATTGTTTTATTTCCCTCACCCCATAGACAATGACTCGTTAAGACTTTCATAGAGACAATGAGGTATTATGGTGGATGTAATAAGAAAAGTAAGTAAGAATGTGTTGTTTTGGTGTTAGGAATATTGTATGTTTGGGTCAGTGTTTCTGACTAGCTAAGTTTAAAGTTAAGAGAGAAGAAGACTGTCCTTTTCCCCCATTCCCCATTTTTGGTCATGTGCTACATTTTCTGTATTTAAAGCAGAAATAAATATCGCTATGGTATCTAGACTTTTTAAAAATTTAAGCACAGTACTAGATTGGCGTCGCGATGCCCTCAATTTACACCTGACAAGACTATATGTTGCCATAAGTTCTATGCTAGCAATTTCTTTTCTCGCGTGCTTCTCGCTTGTGGGACTTCCTTCCGGCTCCATTCTTTTCAGCCAACTTTAATCTTCAAAATATTTAAATGCAATGTCAATGGCTATCTACTGTCCTCCTGCTAACTCTTCTCTCTTCCCGCTCATTATTAATGTTTCTGTTCCTAATTCTTCCACGCCCTGTAACCCCACGTTTCTTAATGGCTTTACTTCCTTGCATGGGGTGATACCGATTATCTATCTATCTATCTATCTATCTATCTATCTATCTATCTATCTATCTATCTATATATATATATATATATATATATATATATATATATATATATGTGTGTGTATATGTGTGTGTGTGTGTGAATAACAATCAATGAAATCTAACCAAATTATCCCATGCAGATGACCATTTAATCCATCGGAAAAAAAAAACATTTCCATGGACTTGTCAATGCAAATACATTTGTTAAAATGAATCAATTTCCAATTTTTTTTCAAGAGAAATTTGAAATGTAAAGGAAGGTAAATGGAAAGAGGAAAAGAAGAAGGGGTAAGGAATAAAAACCATATAAGGGACAAGGGAGATATAGAGATATAGATAGGTATAGAGATTAATGCAGTTGTGGTGGAATTGGTTCAGATAAGGGCGACGGGTTGAAGATAGACTCAGATCCAAATTTAACAAGTCCAGGGAAATGGTTTTCCCATGGATGAAATGTCCATCTGTATGGGGTAATTTGTTTGGGTTTCAATAACTGTAATTCATTTCTATGCTCTATAATAAAAAATATATTGAGCTCTCTTTTGTAGATCAGTTTCAATATTTTATGTTGATAGGACGTACTTGGATTACTTACCAACGGATTCTTTTACCTATATAATTTCAAAGGTGGTATTGAAGAGAGCTTAATTCAGATGCACTCACGCGGCTTAAAATCTCACAAATTAGAGATAAGTTTGAAGCTGATGGTAGTGTGTGCACACGAAACGTCCCGGAAGACCACAATTATCAACGACGCTCTGTGAAGCAAGAAAGGGCGATGGAAAGTTTTCACAGAAGTCAAAGAAACATATCGAAAGGCTGATTGCTACTTTTGATTCTATTGCGCCATATTTTCAGCATGTCTGCTTCTCAACGTACATCAATTTTAAAACCTGAAAAGACAAAATCTGAAGAGCAAGTTTTTTAATAATAAATTAGATATAGTTGGTATTCATACTTTCGATTTCATCTTCAAAGTTCATTCAAGAACCATCAAGAGAACGATGAGTAAATTTTTGAAAGAGGGGACATTAGAGAGGAAAACTCGACCAGGAAGTCACAACAGCGAAGGGGATCATCATTCCAACTTAGAGCTAAAAAGATCTATTAGAAAAGATCCAACTCAATAGATAAGAACTTTGGCACGTGAAAGAGGGGTATCAGCTATGACACTCCAAAGCGCAGTAAAAATACTTGAAAATGAAATCGTACATGAAACCTGTGAGGCAACTTGTTACTCCAAGACAGAAAATTAGAAGGTTAGAGAGAGCTAAGATCATCTTGAATAAGTTGGAAAATGATCCTGGAATAATAGTTATATATATTTGATTTTTATTAATCTTTTCATTAATTTGTTTAGCTTTGAAGAAAGAAAGTTCATCCTGAAATGCTATTGTTGGATTTCAAATGTGGTATTGAAGAGAGCTTAATTCAGATGTACCCACTCGGCTTAAAATCTCACGAATTAGAGATAAGTTTGAAGCTGATGGTATACTTAATGCTTAGTTATAATTAATTAATGATGAACATGTCCTTGTCGTTTATGATCGATTTCATTACAATACTTCTGTTAACCTTAGAAAGTAATTATACATTCTTATTGCTCAGAGTCCAATAGTGTTATAAAAACCTCTGGGAATTCCTGTAAGTTATCTTTAATCATTTCTAATATACAACGGTTCAGAGCTTAATCTAACAATTGGAGAATTTTGCTGTTGCACAATTTGTACAATCTTGCTATTACACCCAGTATATGTATATATATATATATATATATATATATATATATATTAGTAAAAGGTCCAATGCAGATTAAATATGGATCGGAATCCGATAGAATGATAAAACAAAGCACAAATAGGAAACGTATATCAGTCTATTTTATTAAAGTTTCGTCAGAGATTAAGAGAAAAAAGAAACATAATTTAATTATGTTGGGTCAGTTCTCATTGGTCAGACACATGTCACGTGTCTTAAAATAGTAGATAATTCTATGAATATGTAGCTTTGTGGTTTTTGTTTATAGTTGGTAATAATGTTATCATTAAGTTTTCAATGTATTTTCTCCGTAATAAAATATGTTCCTTTTTAATTAAGATGGTATTAGGCAAATCAAAGTCCAGTATCGTTTCACACAACGAGAGTTACTTTGTTTGTCCAAACGCAAGTCTCTCTTGTGTTCGTAAATGCGGGTTTTAGATCAAGTGATGTCAACAAACATTTTTGCATTGTAATCTATTTATTTGATAAATTCTGGGATTTGAATTGTTGTTGGGTTTATTTTTTTTACAAATTATATCTCCGATTGTCTTGGAGGTAGCGATAACGATCCTAGTACCAGTGATGACTAATTTGTTAGCGAGTTTAGTAGAAAGAGTGTTAGAGGGCTGGATTATGAATTTTGTGTAATTCTTGTTAGATATGATATTGGTGGGGTTTGTTTTTTGAGTTTTTGGATACTGTAAGTTCATTGTTTAGTGTTGAGGATAAAATGATGTGAGTAGTGTATAAGTTTGGAAGTTTTCTCAATATATTTCTCTTCTTTTAGATATTCCGGGCTACTAATACACACACACACACACACACACACACATATATATATATATATATATATATATATATATATATATATATATATATATATATATATATATACGAGAAAACGATATGTAAAGTTTTACATATCAAAAACAATTTTAAGGAAATACTGTGACAATGTTGAAAAAGGTTTCGACCTTTAAGACTTCATTTTTTATGACATAAAATGTTTCCATTCTGGTAGGCATCTACAATAGTATTTACATATACACTGCGGGCCAAATTATTATCGAGATAACTTTTTTTCTAATATTTCAAAAACCGTCCAATCAATCCACACAAAATTTTCACACAATATTGGTAACACTGACCTGCGCTGTCACTGAAATTTTTGTACTGATCTGCACAATGTAAACAAACTGGCGCCATATTTGTTATCAGCATGGTGATTTGAGCGTGCCGAATTATTAGAAAGGTTTAGTAAAATTCCCAGAATTGAGCAAACGAAACGTTTATTAATGTTGCACGTGAATGTTTATGATCAAAAGAAGCTAATAAATAAGATGATCAAACAAATAATAACAGATACAAACAAAGGCACAGTGTTAAAGAAATTAATAGGGAATGTGCTTTCCCTGTTTTGAAATTACTTGAAGAAGTCGACGACCCATAGAATTTGTTAATTGTAGGATGTCATCTGCTGTAATGCCGCGAGATATGTCAAGAATTGCTTCCCACAACTCAGTGTTGCTCCTGAATTGTCGTCCGTTGTCTTACAGTCCTCGCTTCATGATGCTCCAAAGGCTTTCGATTGGATTCAAATCCGGAGAATTTGCTGGCCACTTCATTTTTTGAGGTCCATCGAAGCCTAAATGTTTCAAATATTCAGTAGTCTTGTGAGCAGCATGTGAGGGAGCATTATCTTGCATAAAAAGAATGGCCCTTCTGAAGGCAACTCTTTACCTTTTCATCCATGGTTCAAGATGCTCCTTCATAAACGCTATGTATGCATCAGCATTCATTTTGACGCCATCTGGTACTCTCCATGGGCCCACTAATGTTTTTCCAATAATACCACCCAGATCATTATGCCTCCACCGCCTTGTTGGCGTCTCTGTCCGTTCATTACCCAGCCTTTGCACCATCTATCTGTCCTATCAAGTGTTGCTCAAGTTTCGTCTGTGAACAAAACTTTAGAGAAGTCAATCTTCATATTGTCCTCGGCCCATTTCAATCAATTTTGAATGTGATTTCTCGTCAACGGAGGCTTCGATACGGATTTGACTGTTGTTGCTATTTCCCTCAAATACCAACAACGAGTACTTTTAGACACAGTAGGATCCCCAATGCGACTGAAAAGCATTGACTGGTAAGTCCAGGGTTATTCGTGGCCTCTTGTTTAAGTCGTGACATGAGACGACGTGAAATAACCCTCGGCTTGCCTTTATCTGCCCTTTTGCGTACTTGTGTAGGGTCGGCGGTGAACTTTTTTACTGTTTGATGACACCTCCCTATAATATTAGAAATTTCTATGCTAGATTTACCTTTTGAGAGTTCTGAGGTGATAGCTTTCTTTTCAGCATCACTTAAACTGCTTTTACGGCCCATCTTTTCACTAAATTCTTACACTTTTATAATAATTTGGCACGCCCAAATCACCGTGCTGATAACAAATATGGCGCCAGTATATATATATATATATATATATATATATATATATATATATATATATATATATGTGTGTGTGTGTGTGTGTGTGTGTGTGAAAATATATAGAAAATAGGAAAGAACGGGTTAGGTTAGTAATCCAAAGTTCTTTAGTATTTTAGTTATTATTTTTTAAAAATAGTGCTCGATACAAAAGTAGAGCATAAATATAATTATATATTTAAAAATATGATTCCAACACGCTACAAAAGAGGTCTCATGTTTCAAAAACAAGAGCCGAAAACTTTAATATTTCAAAAATTCACCATGGTTGTCACCATGGGAATTTTTGAATCCTATTAAAACACGTAAATTTCAGAAATGAGTTATTCCAAAAAAATTTCGCTTGAAGATGAAACAGAGCTCACTTTAACTCAATTTAATTCTAATAATTATATTGAAGTTTTCGGCTCTTGTTTTTGAAACATGAGACCTCTTATGTAGCGTGTTGGAATCATATTTTTAAATATATAATATATATATATATATATATATATATATATATATATATATATATATATATATATATATATATAATCCTAAGGAGCCAGGCAAACCTATCCGTGAAACCTAGGTAGGTAGGTTTTAGGATTATCATAGGTTTTGCTCTACTTAGTGTATTGAGCACTTTACGTAGTTGTCTTTTTACTCGTTTTGGGTTTCTTTTTTCTTTAGACTTGGAGCTTGAACACTGGACAATTGTTTTCGTTTTGTTTTAATGTTCTTGGTTTTTTCTTTTTTATTTCCCATTTTTCCTCGGGTACCGATTTGTTCTACTGCAAGTTGAGCTATCCGAGGTTTTTTCCAGCGAGTACCACCATTTATATATATATATATATATATATATATATATATATATATATATATATATATATATATATATATGGATTGAGGAATCGGAGAGCCCAGTTCGAATTCCAGTCGAATCCATTACATTCACTTACGTGCTAATACCCTTGGGAAAGGTATGAATCCTCCTCTTCTCCCTCCAGCTATGGGTAAAATAGCAGGACAGACTGGGTTCTATAGCCTTGGATGGCAACTGGTTTAGGAGAAGGACAACTCTGAATTCAAAACCTGCGGAGGGTCGTTTGTGGCATTCGGTGAACCAGGTCTCTGTATTCTTCCCTCCAAACAGTGTGGACGGTTCTGCAGGAGGCCTTCACCACTATAATCAAATCTCATGTGCCGGTGTCGGGCTGTCGGTTTCCTGGAAACTCATCTGCTTGACCCTCATACGTCGAATCTCGACGGGAGAGTCGATCATATATATATATATATATATATATATATATATACAGAGAGACAGAGAGAGAGAGAGAGACGAAAAAGAGCGAGAACTAAAATAATGTTTACGTTGATGCAAATACACATGTGCACGAAGGAAATGCATTAGCTGTGCACCGTAATGTGTTTGATCACAATTTTGATTTAAAAATCCTGCTCTAGTTAAAATAGAAACCAATTTATTATGATGAAAATGTATAGAATGAGCTTTAATCACAAGATAATACACATTAAATTTACGTCCAGGTTCTTACATTTCAACTTTCTTGGTAGATCTATCATTGCATTGTGGGATATTTAATAACTAAAGAAAAAAAAAACTAAATGAAATCGGGTAGACTGTATATCTAAATAATATTTTTAAAAACATAATTACAATTCTCAGCGTCCCCTTTCCTTTGTGCAAATGTGTAGTCGCATTAAGGTAAACATCACTTTAGTTATATATATATATATATATATATATATATATATATATATATATATATATATAATGTAAATACTATTGTATATGCCTAACAGAATGAAAACTTTTTACGCCCTAAAGAAATAAAGCGTAAAAATAATAAATTAAAGTGCTAAATGCAGAATAGTCTAAGAGTGAATAAACAAACAAGGGAAATTATGAAGAGGACGAACAGTCAAAGAAACGGCGACAGATTTTGTCAGTTCTGCTTGGAGGCGAAACTGGCGATTGTCATATGTAAGGAGCCAAACATATTGTTGAATACCCGGTCGGAGGTGTTGCCAAAATGCCAATATCCCCAAAAAGCTTTTGCTGACTAACTAGGTTCCAGACAATAATAATAATAATAATAATAATAAAATATTTATTGAAGGAGGTTGAGAGGGTGAAAATGTCGCCTGTAAAAATATTCAACTCGTACACAAAGTGAAAGGAAAGAAAAAAACATACGTAAACAAAATTTTTTTATATCCAGAAATTGTTGAGGCTCTTTCGTACGGGAGGATGGTGGAACATTTCTTAATGACTTCGGCACGAACAAAAACATCCGGCTGCTACACGGACTCTCACGTTGACTGTCAAGCAAACTATCACTTAGTGCCTACTTGATACGTCTCGTGCGGACGTCATAGTAGAGAGAAAATGCGCACGATGTGCGGCACATTTCTAAATTGTATTATTGAAGAGTATGAAATTGCTATTAACTTAACTATATATGGTTTAAAGGTAACATTTTTCACATTAATAATCTGATATGTACTTTAAAGACTACGTAATTTTTCATATTCTCCAAAAAACATAAGTTATTTTTTTTAAGTTGGTATCTACCTGTTAGGGAAAAATCTTATTTATAATTTTCGTTTAAAAGATCCTATTATTTTGTTTGACACTGATCAATAAAATAGGCTCTAATAACGCGTCCGCTATAATTTGAATCTGCTTGATTTGTTAAATACTTGATTTATATGAGTTTATAAAGTTTTTTTTCTCATATACTACAATATAATTTTGGATCATCCCACATCCTGTTATATGTTCTATGGGCAGAATCTTGAGTTTCACGGATTCCCAGTGTAGGTCGCAAAAGTATAGCTTGGTATTCATTGAAACTATACCGTACCCCTCGAAGCCTGAAGAGTCGGAAGACTTCCTAAGAATTTTTCTATTATCATTCGATATATATATATATATATATATATATATATATATATATATATATCAATTTACAGTTGCGCTGGCTACATGTAACTGTAAGTTCTATAGTAACAGTTTCTTTTCTCGCATTTCTCTCTTGTGGAACACCATTCCGGCTCCATGCGTTCAAGCCAACTTTAATCAGCAAAAATTTAAATGCAATATCAATCGCTATCTACTGTCCTGATTACTCATTTCTCTTACCGCTCATTATTAATGTTTCTGTTGGTAATTACTCCACACCCTGTATTGTGTTCTAGAGGCTCACACACACTCTCTCTCTCTCTCTCTCTCTCTAGATATATATATATATATATATATATATATATATATATATATATATATCCTTCTTTCATGCACATTTCATTAAATACGACAGACAAGGTGCTTTGATTTAGTTTTTTTATACAATTTCTCATGCGATCTAATAATATTTTTTCTTTTCAGATGATAAATTATATAAAACCTGTCCGAATGTTCCTTTAATCCGAGCGCTTTCGGCTATACATTTAGCCATTTTCAAGGATGAAATATTTTAACTGTTAAATAAGAAATAGTTTGTTGCATTTATGTATTTATATAATGTTTTCATTTTTCAAAACACAGTAAAGATACTGTGTCTATGTTCATAGTTAATATTATTAAATGTTTGTTTTTTTTGCTTTTATTGATAAGGCTTCCATTATTTTTAGCTTTTTGCGTATAGATGATTCTATATATATATATATATATATATATATATATATATATATATATATATATATATATATATATATTAAAATAGAGAAAAAATAGTTAATACTATCATGAGGTTTTGTAGAAACGCTGTCATTAAAAGATACTACGTTTATATATGCCACATTAAAAAATGCTAATCATTTACCCCAAAGAAATTTCAAACTAGGTGTATACTAAAAACTAGCGTTATATCTGCGAAACTTAACTTTTCTTTTTCCACACACACACACACACAAATACATAATTGGTGTGTGCGTCAACTCTACACACTGAAAATTAATTATATTATGCGTGTGGTGTTTTTGTTTTGTTTTGTTGTGTGTATGTGTGTATGTGTAAAGTTACTTGTGTGTATATGTGCAGTTGGTGGTACCGGCTCGAAATGAGAATTCGATGAGCCGAGTTCAAATGTCAGTCAAGGTCGTTACACTCACACACAAATACTCTTGTGAAAGGTATGATTCCGTCTGCTACTCTTATTTACATCTGCAAAAAAATATTAAGAATGAGCAACTGTCGTGAAATATCAATTCTTGTATATGGCAGTGAATGCTGGACTATTTTTCATAAATGAAGAGTAGACTTGAAACAGCAGATATGTGGTTCTACAGAAGGATACTAAGAATACCATGAAATGAAAATGTGAGCAGCGACGGAGGTTTAAAGAAAATGGAACAAAGCGAACTCATCTGCTTAGAATATCAGAGACAGCTGAAATTTCTATAGTACGTAGTCCGGAAAGGGGGCTTGGAGAATTTGACACTCACATGACATATTGAAGGCAAAAGAGGCAGCGGGAAGAAACGGGTAACCTACTAAATAGATAGCCGATATGTAAATAGACATGTATGCATAATGAGGAAAGAGGACCTGGAGAATTTGACACTCACATGAAATATTGAAGGCAGAGGGAAAAATCGAGTAAGATATGTAAATATATTATTTATGAAGATATGTAAATAGATAGAGAAACGTAATGAGGAAAGAGGACCAGGAGAATTTGACACTCACGTCACATATTGAAGGCAAGACGAGCAGAGGGATCCCGCCAGTAACCTACCTAACAAGATTTTGTAAATGGATGTCAGATCAGTGAATTGAGATGATAGTAAAAAAGCAAACATCTGTTAAAATTACAAACGACAGGAAGTTGTGGTGAGCCACAATCGCCCACGTCCTTAAAAGAAAAAGGAAAAAGAAGAATCAGAAGACTTTTCATACATCTGCTATTCAAGCTTGGTGCAATTCTTTTTATCAAGCTGTTTCCGTTTCAAGAACCTCTCTCGTATGAGAAAAATAGCAAAAGAAAAAAAATGATTTTTTTTTTCTCCTTTTTTAAAAAAAAAATTATGGGGGTCTGTAAAACAATCTATGAAATGTTATATCTTCTAACCTCCATGCCTCTATCAGTCCATCAAAAAGATAACATTGACGCTAAAACAGTTACAGTCAATTGTTGGTTTGCAACAGTCGCGGGGATATTTGCAGTAACAACACAAAAGAGGCCAGGGCAACATGTCCGCTAGAAAACGACAGTTGTGTACACACAGCGAATGGTTTTTCCTTCTATTGCAGAACGTCTTAGAAAACATGGCTTAATTTCTCACGACACCAAACGCCAAGGGTGTCGGAACGCCTGCCATTAAGCGGCTTCTAGAAGCACATACTGAATCTATATTAGGCACCGATGTTTCTGATAAAATGAACATTCACTCGTTTATGCCATGAAAAACATTAAAATTCGGTCTTTTAAATGAAAAGAGCGTTGGTACTCTGACCAAAACTTATCAAACGTCTTTCATGTCATATTGCAGACAAAAATGAACGCGTGGAAAATCGTGAATGGGCTCTTTTGGTAAAATTTGTGATTTACTTGTTACCAATAGAAAATTAAATTAGTTATTATGCAAACAGTAATTGAAATTTATCGAATCAAAATTAGAAAGGTTTGAAGAAACCAATTTTTAACTTGCATTTTGATTGAGATAACTGTAAATTTTCTGTCGGGAACCAGGGTTTGAAATGCTCACTTTCAAAGTCGGGTAGTTAAGTGAACACTTGAGCAATCATGATCCATGACTGACGAGGCAGAATATTTTCTCGCAGTAGATCGCCTTTTCTTTCTGCGATAGACTGGTTGCCAACCAGGGCTGTAGGACCCAATCTGCCCTGGTATTCAATACAAAATTGGGGAGATAGAGATGAAATCATACCTTTCCCAAGGGTATTTGCACGTAAGTTAATGTAACGAACCCGACTAGAATTCGAACTCTGCTCTTCGATTTTTTATGCCAAGCCGTTATCCATTACACCTCACCGCACATCCATCAAGGCAAGTTCTCATATTACTTCGATTATTCGCGCTGCACAATCTTACAAACCCTCTTTTGGTTTTGTACTAAGTAGAACTATAAAAAAAAATGAAGCACATTTGTTATTTAGATAGCCTTGTATTTCCCAGCATTGACAAAGATCCTTGTTCCAACGTAATAAAGAAACTTTTTTTTTCTTCTATATACATTTCTATATACATTTCTATATACATTTCTATGTATATTTCTATATACATTTTTTCTTCTATATACAGTGCTCTTCAGGATGTGGGTGATCATGACATTCCACAACTTCCTGTCCTTCGATGTTACGTATAAGTGTCTTTTTATTTTTCTCTAAATCTTCGTCGTTGCTCATGTGTTCAGTTCATAGAATCCTCAGCAACCTTCTGTAGAACCACATTTATGTTGCCTGAAGTCTATTCTCAATCTGCGAGGAAACTGAACTGCATCCACTGTCGTAGAGGAGGACTGACGTTGCATAACAGTTTAGTACACTTTTATTTGTTTCTAACGGTATTTTCCCTGTTTCTTGATGCTTTGCTTAGCTTTATGAAGACCACTTTCGCTATCCCAACGCACCTTCGGATTTCAATGTTGCATTTTCTATCCTCTGTTAAAACACTTCGTAGATATTAAAATTTTTACATTTGTCTTTTATTTATGATGTTGAGCTGTTCCTTTTATTGACAACCATACAGTTTCGTCTTTTCTTCTCTCTTTCCTTTACTGCATTCTGTAGGGGTTCCTGTAAATTTCTTTCTGCGTCATCTGTCTACAATGGTATGTAATGTTGTTAAGATTGTGGCCGCCAGTAATGAATCCTGATAGGTGTTCTAATTCTATCGGGATGGATGCACTGTAATTGTTGAATATGTCCGGTAAGAAGAAACAGCCCTGTCTTACGCTTCTTTCTATTTTTGTGTATTTACTGATTTCGTTTTCTAACTGGTTTAAAACACTGATTTTTAAGGCAGGGTTATGTTATTGTAACACTCGCAACACAATCTTTCCAGTGACATTAATCCTTATGTTGTCCTAATCTAAGAACTCTAAATACATAGGAAGTGATGAAATTAAAAGGATTAAGTTCCTTGCTTCGCGTCTAAGAATGTTGCATATTTATCGCTAGTACAACGTTCGAGCTCAAGTAACAATTTAGAATTGCTAATGCTGATTTTAAAAGAATGTAAGCTTTCCCACTTGAAAAAATTGGAAACACACACTAATTCTCCTTGAGCCAGATTCAGTGAAGATTAGTGAATAAAGATATTTTAACATATTATTTCGAACTTGTTACGTTCACTTTTGCACGAATACACTTTGGCAGCTATGAAACCAATTCCCCAGGTATGGATTAAATAACATGGCAGGCTGGGCTCTTTAGCCGTGGTTTGCAAACAGTCTGGAGATGGTGATTCGAGAAAAACACTCATCTTCCAGAAGCCTCCGCTGCTTTTTGGGATGCCTCGGCTTGTAAAAACATACAGTTACTTAAAACATGCAAGTTGTGCCATCTGTCGCCAACGGAGATAGTGAATATATTTAAAAAAATATTTTATATCTTTTCTAAAGGACAATACAGGCCTATATATCTGAACATTGACGTGTGTATGTCTGTATGCATATGTAAATATATCTATTATCTAGGTATCTTTATATATGGTGTCACAGCATAAGTAATGGTCAAAATCTGACGGATTTTTTTTTAAATGACATAATTCTTCAGAACGCAAGATATCATAGCTCCCCATAGTTTTCTTTCTTATCTGATAATTGGCAGACATTCCTGAGAAAGGTAGAGGAACGGTTTCTCGTTGTCTTCCCCAGTGTTGGGACTACAACATTTTTTTTCCTAGACTGGTTACCAGCAAAGTATATAGAGCTCAGTCTACCCTGCTATTAAACAAATAAGTGGGACAGTTATGTACTAAAAGATGTTTGTGAGACAGTGAACGCAACTGACTTGGTTTGAACTTGAACTCTGCTTACCAATTCCACTTTCCGTTCTGATATTCTCTTCACTATTTTATATTCGTGATACTATTTTATTACAAATTTAATATTGGGGATAAGAAATTGAACATAACAACGCGAAGTACTAAAAAGCCAAAATATTAACCTAACAACTTGATATCAATAGATAACCTGATGGCGATGCTAACTTTTTGTACACAAACACACTTCGGATTAGGATCAGACATATATCGATAGGATGAAGGCATAGCAATGGGATCGCCATTATCACCAACAGTGTCAAACATATACATGGAATACTTCGAAGAATGGTATCAGAATCCACATTACTAAAGTCAACCTATGGGTGAGATACGTAGATGACACCTTCTTAATCTGGACACACTAGGAAGAGGTCCAGCTACTACTGGACCATGTGAACTCAATAAGATCATCGAAACAGTTCACAATCGAGAGGGAAAACGACAACAAACTCGTCTTCCTGGATGTACTAATACCTCGAACAGAGTATGGATTTAAGACATCTATATACCGCAAGTTGACATTCACTGGACAATACCTCAACTTCAACTCCCACCGTCCGTACAGTGTTAAAGAAACGGATCGACCGCTGCTTACAACGTGGAATAAAATTCATAAGTGGCAACCCTGAGATATATGATTAAGAAATGGTCAGTATAAATAGTACTCTACAACGTAACAACTACCATGTGTAGGTAGCAACTGCTCCAACAAACTTGGATAGAAGAGTACAAGAGGATAACAACAGTCAGAAAACAACTTTGGTCTGCCTACCCAACGCGGCGGGATTATCGGAGAAAATATAAAAGATCTGTGGTCTATATAACACCACGACGACCTTCTATAAATACTTTCACGGTAATTGCTCTGATATAACTTTCCGCTATATCTAGACATTATGAATTTAAGCACGGTACTAGATTGGCAGCAAGGTTTCATCATTTTGTAATTGAAATCGCTAGATATAACCGTAAGTTCTATGCTAATAGTTTCTTCTGTCGTACTTCTAACTTGTGGTATTCTGTTGCGGCATTTTGCTTCCCAGTAAATTTTGACCTTCAAAGATTTAAATTCAATCTCAATCGTCATCTTCTATTTTCTTAATTCTTGTTCTTTTATTATCCTCTCCCCTTAAAAGTAGTTTTTGTCATATTCTCTAACACTCAGTAATGCCCTACGCCCTAGCTGCTTCATTGCTTTCCTTGGGGTGAAATGATCTAAAAAAAAAAATTAAAGACAATAATGCATTATGAAACGTCATTTATTCATTGACGATCGTTCACGAAGAACCTTCAAATGATGACTTTTTATATTAGGTTGGTGCAAAATAATGTCGTTTTCTCACATAGTAACATATGTGAGAAAACGACATTATTTTTGCACCAACCTAATATCAGGTCATCCCATAAGTAATGTTCGAAATTTGGTAGTGATAATTTGGATAATAACTCCGCCATTCTACAGGGTATTCCTAAAGTTTGGACACATGTACAAAAATGCATATTTTCAAAAAAAAAAAAAAAAAAAAAAAAAAAAAAAGCACAAAAAAATCCCCAAACAAACTCAATATTTTATTGAATTGGAATATTAACAAATATTATCTTCAATATGATTTCCATCGTTTGTGATGCAGAGGTTGATGCGCTTTGCAAGATTTACGTGAACTCAATGCAATAACCCGACATTGCCATCATTTTTAGCACAATCACTCTTTATGCGTTCAATCAAGTGTGTTGCATCTGTGATTTACATTGAGTACACCATCTCCTTTAGCGTACCCCAGAACAAGAAGTCAGTTCTTTCTTCTTTCGACAAAAAACATGTTTCATCTGTGGAAATAAAAAAATAAATACAGTTAATGAGATTTCCTATGTACCCAGAATTTAGAGACGCCCTGTATAAAACATAAATGATAATATATTTTAGTATAATTCGTATAGTTTTAAATGAGTAAGTTACAGTGTTGCATTACGATTCCAGTAACTTAGTTACTAATATGACCTTCCTACGGACGTGCCTACGGATCATTTCAGACAGGTAATGATCTATAAGATTATAAAGGCAATGATACTGCAGATATCAACCCGAAATATCTATGGTTCTAATGGGAAATATTCTTCAAATATAATTTGGAGATGTTTAGAAAATATGACTTGAATTTAAGAAAGGCTCCGTCCTATTGAATTTAACGATAACTTGTTTGAAATCGATTCCGACTGGTAGGGCTAAATATTTAGTTTAAAAACTCAATGGTTAACCGTCATTTGCAACAACTTTCAATGATTGATTGTCATGAAATTCTGAACATAAATTGCCTTTGATATAGCATACACCAAAAGGAAAGCCCAACTGCATATCAACATGTCTATTCCGTCTTGTGGAAGAATCCCGCTACTTTGAAGCGGATTAGCAATTGTCCCGAAAAGAATGTATAATTTACAAAGGATAGCGGTGCAGACAATGATATATTAGAGGCCGACACGACTCAAAATGGATATCCATCCAAGGAAAGTTTTGGGTTTGGGAGGGGAATGCGTTGTTTTGGTCCACTTTGTGTTGATGCTAGTTAATGTTATGATTACCACAGACCTCAGCTGTCAGCAGTTAAAACGCTTAAAAACTTATCTGCAAAAAAAAAAAAAAAAAAAAGACTCAGTTTGATCAATTCGTAAAAGCTGTGGCGTTCCATCATAATGCACGGGCCCATACTGCAAACATCACAAATGAAAAGTTTAAAGACTTGGCTTGGTAAAACATTTCCCACAATCTTTATTCTCCAGATCTCGCTTCATCTGATTACTGCCATGTTTCTGTGTTTACACAAAAAATCTGAAGGACTTGTTCTTAAAACACATGAAAAGGGGCAAACTTCACTTCATATTTGTTTTTCCTCTAAGCTAAAAGATAAAAGGTTTTTGCGAAAGTGATGAATCGTTATAAAATTATTGATACTGATGGAATATATATTAATGAATGAATTCTAATTAAATATGGTTTAGTTAATTATTCTCAGTCTTACATCGGCGATTATTTATTGATTATACAGTTGGTATTTTACAAGAATATGAAATGATGCAGAAAATGCCTACGTAGAAGTGAACAGTATAAAGTATGTAACGGAAAAGAGCTATAAAAGAAAGGTTTTATTCTCCCATTCTTTTTGCTCTCGTTATGGGCTTTAATATAGTGCTTTTCTAAGCTCGGCTTAGATGTGGCACAAGGCCGAAAGTATGGGGCACCCAGTGAGGATCGAACTCACTACCCAGTCGTAATTGATCTAGAAAGACAAGCTTTCTAACCATTACACCACGGCGAGGTGGCCAGTGGGCGTTAATATATCCATGATGTAATAACACCGTATTTCACGGACGGAACGGAATGGCTGAAAGGCAAAAGAACGAGAAACTTGTTTGTTTCTGTGAGAGACTTTTGGATGCAGCTGGGTTCCCTTCCCAAATCGAACCCTTAGGCCTCGATGGAAAGCGGCCGAATTGCATTACCATTTTCCCTTCTAAAAAGGGGAAGTCGTTGATTTGGGATGCGACCTGTGCGGATATATTTTCGGTCGGTAATAGCGGGTCTTCGCCGTGAAGGTTAGAACTGGTTGAACAAAAGAATATATTTCGTATAATCTTTTTCTATGTAAATAGAGATAGAGCAGTACAAAACTTGCTATGTTTAATCTGTTGTACAGGGATCGTAAGGCGGAAAGCAATTCATCACCCACGATGCCGCGTAGAGGCTTTTGAACTCTATTGAGACTGGAAGGTGGACACTAAGCAGTTCCATTTTCGGCCTAATGTAGCTCTTCCAATAGTAAATGATAACAGGAGTCAGGTACTTACCGAAGGGGTACAGGGGACCGACTTATTTCCAGCGTCTTTAGCGATATACAAGTTACTCAATGTACGATCTACTCTATGTACGAGTACCACTTGAGATTTGAGGTGAGTTTAAGTACCAGCAGGCGTTCAAAGCACGGGTCCTGCCCGAGTGGTCACCTGTCCATCATGATAGACGAAAATTAAGGGTAGGCTCGCTGTTGCTTTCAATCAATATTCCAACTACAATAGTTAATAGAGCATTTAAACCTTGTTTTGTAAAAGGTTCATTTTGATCAATCGCAATGTTGACGTATGTTGATTTTGTATTCAATATCATTTTTATCCTAATAATTTCACCCCTAGCAAGGTGGGGAAGCTACTAGCACGCAAGGGCTTACAGAGGATTGGAGCGAGAGCAGAAAGGAATGATAGAGGAAAGGATGAAGAGAAGGATAATGGATAGTTCAAGACAACTGGAGATGTCGATTGACGTTACATTTGAATAGTTGGAGATTATACCTATCAGGGAAACGTGAATAGGGAAGGGAGTTCCACAGGCGAGAGGTGCGAGATATGAAGCTATTGGAGTAGAAGGGGCGGCTACATTTAACAGTTTCAACAGTGAAAGGGTGAGAGCGGGATGCCAGCCTCGTAGGACGCTTGAATTCGCGAAGTTTTGGAACCAGCGAAAGCAGCTCATCGGAGCAATTACCATGAAAGTATTTGTAAAAAAGACAGAGAGAGGCGACGGCATGTCTGTGAGCGAGCGACTGCAGACGAGATGCCAAATCAGGGCCAATTACATTGCATATCCGCCTCTGGAACTTATCAAGAACCCCGAGGCAAACAGAAGGGGATCCAGATCATATATGGCCCCAATACTCCATGCAATATGTCATCAAAATAGCCCCCTCTCCTACATCGTCGCCATTGCAAGAAAAGAGGTTCATTTTCATCAGTTGTAAAAGTCCGATGCTCCATCATAATAATCCTGACTCTATTTAACAAAGAGAATATGAAGGGATACAAACTATCCTCTCTGTACTCTTTTCCTCCAAGCTTAAAGATTCTTACCAAAACGTTCTAATAAAACTTGTGAGGTGTTGGAGGGTTATTGAAAAAGATGGAACCTATGTTAATGAATTAATTCTAATTAAATATGAATTCGGGATATTTTTCCGACTCTAAAATCGGAAATTATTTATAGAACGAACTACCACTTCATTACTTGACGTTCTAAATTAAGATTTATTTCTAGAGAATCTAATATTCTTTTAATAGATAAATATAATTATGATAATGACATGCACATTTATATAAATATATTGAAATACTTGCATTATTATTTAGTGAGAGTTTTTAAGATTTGATTATGAACACAGCATAATTTCAAATATATTATAATAAAAATGAATCCTTTACTTATTTTCTTTGTCTGTCTGTTCTAGTAACGTCGACCAAAATACTCCTCTTCAGTCTGAACCTGTCTGGCTGTTTACATCGCAGAATGTTTGGGTTGTTATGCGAGAGTAATGTTAATTTTAATTTTGAACACTGTGATGTCACGTGACCATGGCGTATTGCGAATATTGAGAATTGAAATTTCATTTTTGAATGTCTCCAGAATGATAAGTGATTTTGTTAATTTAGCTTGGTTATTTTGATTTAATATGGCTTCCAAAATTTGTAATCTTTGTTCACAATTTGGTTTGTTGAATATTATTGTGTTATTGACAAGTATTTATTGTAGTAATATTTCCGTATCCTTTGTGGTTGATAATGAGTCCAGGGGAGAGGTTTGCGATAATATATTGTTATGGGAACTTACCGATAATAATAATAGACTATTCCTGACATTATAAATACTGCGCCTCTCAAGAGGTATTGGGATATTGCAAGACAAGGCGAGATAATTGAGAGCATATTGTAAGGACATTGGAATAGTGATACTTGTCGAGACAACATAGTTCACTTTAACCAAACCTGATAGTCATTACTAATACTTCTACTTCTTTGTATTCTATTTCTGTTGTAATATATCTTTGTCTTCCATACCTGTGTTCGTGTTATTCTTTCATTGGTTCTAACCTTGGACCATCACCGTGGTACAAGGAACATGGACCGTAACATATATCCTGCATATACTCGTTACAAATTCCATATCCCATTAGAATCGTAGAGGTACCGTAGGTGGTAAAGACATAACAGCAATAGCTTGTAAGAGAGCATCAGGGAGTCAATCACTCTTGAGGCTTGTTTTGAATTAAGTGTTTTCCTTCTACTAGACTGGTTGCCACCTCGATACTGTTTAAACCATAGCTGAGGGGAAATATTTGGATTCAGACGATTCTCAAGGGTATTTGTGCAAAAGTGAACGTTACGATTTCAGCCGGAATTCGAACTCTACTCACCAGTTGTTCTTTCCAGGTCGCAAATCTTTACACTATTCACACATACTATTCACGGTTGCTCAGTTCTTTGAGGACACATGCATGGATTTAGCCAAAGAACGTATAAGTTATCAAAAAAGAGCTTTATTTCAGAAAGAATTGAAATGAACAAACATGAAACTCTCCTTGTTGCATTAACTTAACGAATCCGCCGGTAGCATTGATGAGTGCTTCGATATGAGATGATAAACGTTGATATGCCCGATTTGGGTAGTCTGTTTTGAACATTGTGCTAGTTATGGTGGATTTCAGAGATTATATAGTGTTATGTGGGTGTTGATTTACTTCCCTCTCGACCACACCCCATGTCCTGGGTATGACGATAAACTACATCCGGTAGCAAGGCCACAGATTGGGAGAGAGAAGGGTTCGAGGATCGTGGAACCATCTTTAAATTGTTCTTGAGAGCATATTGTAAGAACATTGGAATAGTGATATTTGTCAAGACAACATAGTTCACACTAACCAAATCTGATAGTCATTACTAATATTAGGTTGGTGCAAAAATAATGACGTAATAATGTCGTTTTTTGACGTTAAAAATACGTCAAAAAACGACATTATTACGTCATTATTTTTGCACCAACCTAATACTTCTACTTCTTTGTATTATATTTCCGTTGTATTATATCTTTGTATTCCATACCTGACTACAATAGTTAATAGAGCATTTAAACCTTGTTTTGTAATTTTTTTTCATATTATTATATTAACATAGATAGTAATATATTTTTACAGAATTTACTCCCCACGTTCTTACATACACACATTAAGATAAGTCTGGATGACGACTTCCATGCGTTTTCTGAAAACGATTACATGCATTGACCATGTGTCTTCTGTTCATTGCTGTTGTATTCAGGTTTAGGGTTAGGATTCCTATAAGAACGTTATCTAAACATATGATGAAAGTGAATTTATATCTTTTCTTTGTCATTGAGATTTTGCAACAATATTAAACACTATTTATTTATTCGATTGATATTTACACGAATAATTTTTATATCAACAACATCATAAAAACTATTAGAATAATAAATTTATGCAATATTTATTCTTTACCGGTTGATAAAAAGTTAAATATGAAAATATTTTTTATCCATAAATTTATAAACATTTCCTAAATTATTAAAATATGTGAACCAACTACAAGGAAATTTTTATTATTTACCATTTTATAAAGTTCGAATCAATTGGCAATTTGCCAATGTTTTGCCAAACATTCAAACATACAACCTAATAAATAATTAGTTTAAATAAACATTCTAATAAAAAAAATAGTGTTTATTATATTGTTTTCAATTCCAAAGAACAAAAAATATGTATAAATTTCCTTTCAAATGTTTAGGTTTTATTACAATTCTAATCATCGCCTTTTAAAACAATAAACATTACTGGGGAGTGAATGTAGTTAAAATAATAGCGGTGTCAAGGGAAAAACCGTCTTTTTGACACTCCGATTTTTTCGATTTTTTTTGGCGCTATGCAAAGAAGCGAAATTATAATCTGTGACTATACGGGTGATATATATATCACTCTCTCACATGTGTATTATTTAGAGGCATGTTTTTACAATTAACTTCTTCTATTATAATAGAAAATGTTTGATGGTGTAAATTTATTTTCCATGATCTAGGCAATCCAGGCAGAATCAAACGGGAAAGCAAATCATTATAATATGATTAACCCGAACATAACCTTTGCTTGTAAAATCTGCTAGCCGATGTAATTTCAATATCAACGCGAACCGTGTGCGAAATACATTATTCCAACAGCAAGATCTTTTCCCAAGATCCCATAATAAATTAGCAAGAAAATACCTGTTAAAGGCTTGCGTTATTTTCTGCGTTTCAGCAAGCAGATGTTAAAAGAGGAAGGACTGTTTAGTCCTGTTGCGTCTTATTAGGAAAGCAGGCGTGTTAGAAAGCCGGCTTTTTTTTTGGGTGATGAACGAGGGAGGGGCTGGGAGATGGTTGTTCGATAAGGTGGTTGGCTTGTGACTGGCACCCAGCTGGGAATTTTATTGCCAAGCAAAAGAAAACTAATTTTTGTCCGTCGTTTTTGCAAGTGAAAGGAGATAACCAAATTCTTGAGTCTTGAGAATTCCTGGATTAGAATTTTGATCGTTAAAAAAACCATCAAGTTCTATTTATGTTTTTATTATGTATATCTTGTGGACGATGATGAGGAGATGATCTTATCTGCAAGAGTGGTGGTACGTTCTTCGAAATCTTCAGGAAATATCTTCTTTGAGTACAAATAGATAAATTTTAATAATCGTTTTACTATAAAAATGCATTGAATCTCTTTAATATAGAAACAATTTGAATCTTTTACAATAGAAATTAATGGAACGGCAAGAATAAAAGGCGTACTTGGAAAGACGGTAGAAATATCTTAGTTTTGTCTAATCTCCAACGCCAATTAAAGGTATTAGTTACTCACGATATACTAACACTTTAACACATTGCCATGAAAGACTGTAATAGCTCAATGAAATGAAATCCAAAAGTGGGTCATGTCTGAAAACATTTTATATACATATCAATAATATGCAAATACAGCATACTAAAAACCCATGCGTATATATATATATATATATATATATATATATATATATATATATATATATATATATATATATATATATATATATATATATATATATATATATATATATATATAATAATAAAAGGGCTTAAACACTAGGACTCCATGGTCATAATTTATTACATTGCAGTCGTAAATACGATCCAATTCATCAGACCTACAAATTCGTAGGTCTGATGAATTGGATCGTATTTACGACTCCAATGAAATAAATTATGACCATGGAATATTAGTGTTTAAGCCTTTTTATTATATCCTTACTCTGTTGTAGACATTGAGTTCTACCTGGAATTCCTCTTGGAATTTTTTTACACACACACAGACACACACACACACACACATATGTGTATGTACGTTTGTATAAATATTTGTGTGTTTTAGATATATGTACATATATGTATGTGTATATTAACCACTAATATTATATATATATATATATATATATATATATATATATATATGTATGTATACATATACATACATACGTACCTATATATATATATATATATATATAGTTTATGCAAAACTGGGTAATTCGTATGGGTAGCCCCAAAACAAATATATATATATATATATATATATATATATATATATATATATATATATTCGTGGCAATTGGTCACTCACTGAGAAATTGATAACGCATATGAAAAAAGCAAGTGATACGTGAAAGGAAGAATAAATTTGTTAGCAGGGACACACGTCAGTCCTGGGGATAAATGTTATGTTCTTATTTAGGCCGCATGGCTTGCGATCATTCACCAAACCGCCGATGCTTAGTCGATCGGTCTTCCTTGTGGTCTCAGAGGCAACTAAATTATTCTCACCAACGAGTAGTCACGTGAATTCGTCAGGTAAAAATGGAGGTGTGCACATTCTTCATCCCCTCAAATGGATTCCCAGTGACCAAAAATGAATTCTATAGAAATACATTGCAAATAATTGTGATTCGCAAATGCATTTTAAAGGTTTTCACTGTAGTGGTCTTAAATTATTTTAATAGAAATATGAATTAGTACTTATTTACTACTGAAATATATTATAAATCTGGAACAAATGTGTTGCCAACAGTCTGTATATAATGAAAATTTATTTTTGAGGTGTTTCGTTTCGTTAGTTCTTTCCACGTACACTTTTTTTTAAATATCTAATCTATATGATGAACAGAAACGGGAATCTCTGTTCAACACAGTTTTCACGTGTCTCTGTATGCGCGTATCAAATGTTTGTGCATATATCAGTGTTGTATATGAATGAAGTACATGTGTCGGGCACTTACAGACACAAATTGCTTTTGAAATAAGACATTGGAATAATAGATTAACCTCCCAATCGCTCTGAACAGCCGTTGCCCTCGACTGAGGAATAAAATTATTATGATGGAAACAAGGAAAAATGCTACTTTTTAAAACCTAAAATGTCAGTGTCTTATAATTCTTGTGATTGAGCAAGCACGAAGTCACTAGCCATCGTGACCGAGAGTTTGAGCGTAATAGGTTTGTTCAACTACTAATAACGCCAGATTATGTGTCCGTCCCTTCCAGAAACTAGAACTAAGGTTTGCTCGTCATAGTTGCGATTTAAACCACGTGTCGCTTTGTGGTTGTTTAAAAAACTTACCAGAGCAGGTTTTTGCAACGGTTATCAATAAAAACATTCCTGCAGATAAATATGTTAGAGAAATAAGCTGCCAGATATTGCACACAGATACATACACACAGAAAAACACACACACATATCTATATATATATCTATATCTATCTCTCTCTCTCTCTCTCTCTCTCTCTCTATATATATATATATATATATATATATATATATATATATATATATATATTTACTCATAATTAACAAGAATCTTTAAGGAAAATTCTAGTCGATAATGCAAAGATTATTTTCAAGTCATGTAGTCGTACATAACTCATCATTAGGAGGCACTGATTATTGAATACCAATCTCCTGCTATCAATCTTACACTGTTTAGGTTTGGAGACGACGTGTTAAAAGTTTTCTAAAAATAGAAGTGATGCCCAGTTCAGCCCGTCGCGCATAGCACGAGAGCACTAAAAAAAAAAGCATACAACCACCGCGCCACGTACTTCACACAGTAAAACTACTATGTAGAAGCCATAGAAATTCAATATCCAAACACCATTGTTGATAATGGCTATAGAACTAGACTAAAGAACTCAGAACAATTATAACTATGGACAATTTTTATATTCTTTAACCCCTGAAAAACGGGAAAATATTGTAATCCTCGTCAGCAGTTTTAAATGAAAGATGTTTGAAAGGTTGCTACCCAAATACACACGCACATATATATACACACATAATAACTGGTCACTCGTATTCGAATGTCGCTGAAGACCATACCAGCCTTGTGAGTGAATATATATATATATATACACACACACATTCTCCACTGCCTTAACCGGGTATTGAACTCACACTCTTTGGGTTCTGTCACTAGATCTAGCTAACGCCTTTACCCGCTGTGCCATGCGTCCTTGATAGATCTTCGTTTGAATTTCTGTGTATTATAAACCTAATGTCTTCAGCAACCACTTTTACCAGCGCTCATATTGCAATTTTTGCTGTTATCATTGTATGTTTTAATAAATATGGCGACAAAGATGAGGAAAATAGTCCGAATAATGTAAATAATATACATAATGCCTCATTTCAGAAATATAGACAGATATGGCAGTCAATGCAGACTGTAATGTATATTTGAAGATCTTCAAAAACTATCAAAATACAAGAATCTTGAAATAGAAATCTCCAAAACGTGGCACATGAGGACATCAACAACTCCAGTTACAGTTGGAGCCCTTGAATTGGCTGAAAAATATTCCAATAGACTCAATGCAGGGATTCCTGGTAGCCCATGCCTTAAAGAAATACAAAAAATGTACTCACAAGTACAGCCTTCTGAAATGCTTCATATATGTAAAATATGTGTGATCTTAAGTGTGTTTTTTTTCCTAAAGAAATGCCCAGCGAAAAAAAATGTTACCATTTCTAGCCTTAGTCCTTTGTTTGGGACCCGGAAAGAAATGGTTATACAACAGAAATCAAAGGAAATAATAATAATAATAATAATAATAATAATAATAATAATAATAATAAATCTAGATTTTGTCACAAAGATTAGGGAATTGGAACAAGTAAAAGTATATATATATATAGGAGTCAGCAAAAGGGAAAGAATACAGCATGCCCAAATGAATGAGAAAGTAAGAAAAGAATCCTACAGGTGTGCGCCTCTGGTGTTAAATACGGAGTTGAATTCACGAAATAATATCAGCCATAAACAATTTGGCGGTTTCTGTGGTGCAATACAGTTTCAACATCCTTAATTGGACCATACCTAACATTAAGCGAATGGATGTCAAAACGAGGAAGCTTCTCACTTGCCACCGCACGCACCATCCTAACGCTGATGTTGATCGTCTTTATATGCTCAGATCTAAAAGAGGGAGAAGGTTAGTTCAACTACAACTGTCTTACAAAACCACAACAATCGGTCTTCAAGGATACTTGGAAACTACAGAAGACTGGATGATAATCTGTGTTAAACAACATGACAAAAATAAGAAACTTTATTCAATAAATTCAAAAGGGAATTTCAGTTGGGCGAAGAAGTGCAAATTAACTATAATTCATTTACCGCGACAGCAAAGAACCCTTAAAAGAAAACAAATGTAATGTACTAAATGCAAAAACGATGGCAAGATAATTCTCTCCATGGTCAATACTCTGCCCATACCAAACAAGCTGATGTAGATAAACTACATATCCATCAGTGGTTACGTAGTTCAGGGTTAAAAGGTTTTATTCTTGCTGCACAGTACGAATGCTCTCTGCCAAAAATTACCAAGGACACATACTGAAACCCGAAATGCAATTTTTTTGATAAATATCCAGAAACAATTGATCATTTCAGGTTGCGCGGTACTGGCAACTCGGCATGATAGACAGGGTCAGTAACTGAACTGGAAGATATGCAGCTTTCACGGAAAGGAAACTGCAAGAAACTGGTATGAACATCAACCAGACCCGATTACGGACTTTGAACCTCTAACCATTTTATGGGATTTGACAATACACACAGACAGAACAATCAAAGGTAATCGCCCAGACATCGTAATCAAAGACCACAAAAACAGAACGTGCTTTTTTATTGACATGGGTGTACCTGCAGATTGTAATGGTGATTTTCTAAGCGTAGCTTAGATGTGTCACAATGCCGAAAGTATGGAGCACCCAGTGACGATCGAACTCACTCGTAATAGATCTAGCGAGACAATCTTGCTAATCATTACACCACATCGAAGTGCCCACATACAGATTGTAATGTATGTTATCTATGTAAAATATGTGTGATCTTAAGTGTGTGTGTGTGTGTTTTTTTTGCCAACAAATGCTCAGTGAAAATCGGCATGAAGCCATTTATGGCCTCTGGTCTCTGTTTGAGACCCGAAGGAAAATATTTATACAACAGAAATCAAAGGAAATAATAATAATAATAATAATAATAATAATAATAATGACACTGCCCTATCTGCTACTTCCTTGGTTTCCGGGAGGTCTAATCTTTACGGCTAAAACCCACCATTCCACTTAGATAGCATCAAACCATCCACATTTCCCCCGTATTCCATATGTGAGAAGTAAGTTCTACTCGAACAGCTTCTTCTCGCAAAACAATGCTCTGTGGAACAGACTCCCAAAAAGATGTTTCCTCAGTCACTACACTCTTAATCTGGTCAAGTCTAGAGTTAAACATTATCGTCCCCGTCTGAACTACCCATTAATATAACCCCCTACCTTGAGTGGCTCTTGGTCCACGTTGAAGGTGAATCTTACTGTAAAAAAAATAATAATAATAAAATGATTGACTTAATTATTCCAATATTTTGCAACATTTAAAAAAAGCGCGATTTAAGAAAAGAAAAAGAAAAGAAACAATATTTTAGCAATATTTCGACATTATGCCTGTCTTATTCAAGTTATGTTGTGAAAATTGCATTCAAGTATAAAACTAGAAAACAAATAAACAAGTCTTTGTACAAACGTGGCTTGTTTTCAGAAAAACGGTTGTACTGGTGATCAACGCGACAAAACGAATGAAACGCAGCCGGTGTGAATGAAATGCAACTGAGACGTGAGTAGATGATAGGGTTGTGCTCATCTAGAAATTTTCCATTGGTTGATTGGTTAGTAAAAGCAATTAATCAAATAGTTTAATATAAATTTTATGCAGCTGTTGATGTGTTTTTCCACTTAAGTATAAATATTCAAATCCCTCGCTTGTCCGAGATCATTTGTTTTAATACGATTGAATGTGAGTATAAAACAAATGCAGCTTAAAAAGAAAAGTTTATAATAATAAGAATAAGAATCTTTTACTACTAATAATCTCGTGTTTAAAGTGATTTTCCAAGCGTAGCTTAGATGTGGCGCAAGGCCAAAAGTAGGGGCACCAAGTAAGGATCGGACACACTACTCAGTCGTAATTGTTACTAGCGAGACAAGCTTGCTAAACATTACACAGCCTCGAGGAGCCCAATCTTTTATTTAAAATGGTGATTGCATAACAGCACACGAAATTAAGCCTTTTTTCGTCCGAAAGTTCCGAGAGGTATTGTGATTTTCCAAGCGTAACTTAGATGTGGCACAAAGCCAACAGTATAGGGCACCCAATGAGGATCGAACTCACTACTCAGTCGTAAATTATTCTAGCGAGACAAGCTTGCTAAACATTACACCGCCTCGAGGAGACCCAATCTCGTATTCAAAATGGTGATTGCATAACAGTAGACGAAATTAAGCCATTTTTCGTCCGAAAGTGCCGAGAGGTATTTGGAACTCTAAGAGAGCACTTGAAACTAAAGAATTTACCCGCAAATTATTTAACTGAGATGAAAGCGATATCTCGCCACGGTAGGTCCTGCTTATTTTCTATTCTGTTTTCAAATCCCCCACACCAGGGCATTGAAAAAAAATAAATTTCAAATGTAAATAGGTTTTTAAATTATAGCCAATTAAATCGGTGTAAAGTAATATGCTTGTTCAAATTTATTAATATTAGAGGCTCTCTTGTTAGATCGGATTTCAATATCTCGTTTCTCCAAGTGGAGTTCGTAATGTGAAAATGAAGGATACTTGCATGAACGTTTTTTGTTGTTTTTACTGTTTCTTTAACACTTATTGTCGATTCATGAATAAAAAAAAATCAGATTGTTTCTTTAAACAAAAGATGTGTCGTTTTTTTTGTTTTGTTTTTTGGGGGTTTTTTTTGCGAAACAAGCAATTTTGTTTTTCAATGTTTAATAGCTTAAGTACTGCAGACGATAAATAAAAGTTCAAAGACGTATCTCCTGGCACAAAATTTCGCAACGGTAAACCAGAGTCCAAGTAACGCTATAGCGATTTAATAAACATAGCTTAAATTTGGCACAAGGCCGGGAGTATGGGGACCCCTGTGAGAATCAAAAATAAATCCATTAATTCTTTATATATAAATCCCACCACAGATTGACTAAAAATGATAAAAAATGTACCCAAATATTTATACTATTATTAAGAGGAAAGATGAAAGGACTTTTTATGTAAAAAATCATTTTTAAATCCTTATAATAATATAGTATCAAATCTTACTTATGAAGCTTTATTTGACTTGTTCTGCTTTTGTGCTGAAAAATGTTTATTTTATTGTGACGGATGTTACAAGCGAGAAGGATGATGGGATGTGCTCATATTATTACCACAATCCTTTTTAAAACCTTCGAACTTTTGTTTAAAAATCTTGATTTTTTGGCACCAGTATGGTACTATAAATCAATATGGAGATATGAACGTCTTTTTTTTTTTTCCACTGAAAAACACATTCATTTGGAAATTCTTGCAAATATCAGACACTTGCCGGATAGAAATGGAAATTTCACGACTTTTTTCACAAGTGAATGAAATTATTTTTGAAATATTTCTTTTTTAGAAAGTCTTAGAAAAATATATTTACATCTGTTACACGACACTTATTTAATTTCATGAAAATTCGAGTAATTCTTTTTTTTTAGCATTTCATGTTTGCATTAGTTATAAGGAGAAGTCCTTGGAAAATTTAAATCATCATTTTTTTTTTCCAATATAGATATCCAGTTACAGAAAATCTTCTCTGAATGGTAAAATGAAAAATGCAATAAAACTAAGACATATATAACTAAGACATATATATATATATATATTATATACATACATACATACATATATATATATATATATATATATATATATATATATATATATATATATATATATATATATATATGAACTATATGAAAGATATGAACTAACGGTTAATTGTAAACACCGTTATAAATTTAACTTATTATAGGGGTCGTATACTTTAAATGATAATGATATTTAGCTGTAAGTTTAAGTTTATAACTTTTATTGCCTGATGGTCAATCTGACGAGATGAATGTGTATGGTATAACTACATAATGTTATTCATTTTTCTGTATATATATATATATATATATATATATATATATATATATATATATATATATATATATATTTGTGTGTAGTTATGTGTGTTTGTACTGCGGAATGTGTATGTTTGTATATTAATGTATTAATATGTTGCTAAGTTTTGTATATATATATGTATATATGTATGTGTGTGTATTTGTTTGTGTGTATATAGATATATTTGTGTATGTGCGTGTATGTATGTATATGTATGTATATGTGTGTGCATGTGCATATATATATATATATATATATATATATATATGAGTATGTGTATGAGTATGTATATATATATGTATATATGTTTGTATGTGTAGTGTTATATTGTGTACCTAAATTTATTTACGTATATTTATGTTGGTATGAATGTGTTTTTATATATGTATGTTAGGATACGTGTATTTTTGTGTTTGCATGTATATTGATGTATGTCTATGCCTATGTATGTGTATGTATGTATGTTTATATATGTTTTTGGTTAAATGTCGTTGTATTTATGTGTATGTACGTATATATGTGTATTTGTTATTATAGATAGGTATTTTCATGTATATATTTATGTGTATGTATATTTCTGTATGTGTGTATGCATGTTTGTATATGTATGTATATATGTATATGTATATATATATGTGTGTATATATATGTATGTATGTGTATGTATATATATGTATATGTGTGTGTGTTTACTTATGTAGGTTTGCAGTTGTGTATATATGTATGTTAACACCTACTGTATATGAAATTGTTTATGTGTACGTGTAGGTAGGGAAACTTGGGTATGTCATTACGGCCACATGGGTTAGTATATGTGTGTATATATGTTTATATTTGTGTATTGCTGTGTGTATATATGTGTGTGTGTATATGTATGTATATATATATATATATATATATATATATATAGATGCGTATATGTGTGTGTATGTGTGTGTGTATATATATATATATATGTATATGAGGTGGACATCGTAGTTACCGATGGGTGTTGACTTTGATGTCCGATTTTATATTTACATACACTATTTTAATATATTAAATAATATTATTTTTAATCATTTTTATCTTTGTATATTTACTCGCTTAAGTTATATTTCAATAGGTTGTTAGCATTCATGTAATGACATTTTCTGTCTTAAATATTTATCGGTTGTGGTATCCGATTGTCTGGGTCAATGTCTGTGGATGTGTGTGCATGTATTTATAGGTATCTATGTGTATGGAAAGTGCATTCACTTTTAATTGTGTATGTATGTACGTGTGTGTTGGTTTCCCTTCCCCCACTTCCCAATTTTTTTTTTTTTTTTTTTTTTTTTTTTAATGACAGACCGTGAAGATGTTCTCTGTCTTGTCTCTTTTTTTTGGTGTGTGTGTATATATATATATGTATAAATATGTCTTGGAGCTTATATATTAGAATCTGATTGCGCTTGTTTTACGCGTGAGTTTAGGACCCCATTCACACACTATTAGGAATAAAATGTATACATTGTAAAAGGACCGGATATGAAATATAGCTAAAGTAACTTCAATGAAGAAATAAATTGAATAACATATATATTTGTTCTTTTCTCCTCAGTAATTTTATAGGTGTAAACTTAATAGCGAATAAACTTTAAATTTTGATTTTGTAATTAGCAGTTTTAAATTTTAATATTAAATTTTATCATATAATTTAGTAATTATTGGTTGGAATAAATTCTTTTTTAATACTACCCATATTTTAAAAATCTGAATAGATATTATAACATGACTTCGTTATCAAGCTTTTTGAATTTTCCTATACTTGTGTTTTGATTGGTCCATCTAGCTTTTGTAACAACGTTTTCCCCTTGCGAAGGATTGTTAATTAATTTGAAACTTTTAAAACCATTTATTTTACATTCAACATCATCACGTGATAAGACACCGAGGATGTTGAAACAAAATGGCTATTTTTGTAGTGATTTTATAACATATTTATGTTATAAATTTTTTAAATAAATAATTATATATATATATATATATATATATATATATATATATAATTATTAAAGAGAATTAAACACTTAAAATCCACGAGTTTATTTGTTGGTCTTGAATATTGAGAGCTGCATTATTTTAGAGCTCTCATGAAATAAAAATGATTACTTATGGGATTTTCAGTGTTTGATATTCTTTAATTAATAATAATTTTGCTCTGTCTTTTGACATAGAGCTCTCCCTGGATCTATATCCTCCTGGAAATTCCAAAACTGATTACCATAATATATCATATATATATATATATATATATATATATATATATATATATATATATTAAATTGGTGCAAAAGTGATGTCGGTTTTTAACCTATTTTTAACGTCAAAAAACGACATTATTTTGCACCAACCTAATATATATATATATATATATATATATATATATATATATATATATATATATATGTACGTGTTTGTGTGTGTCATCTGAAATTTTATAATTGCCCTTTAAGAGAAAACCCTATGGACTCAAGCCGGATGGCTATGTAGAGACAGGCACTAGCACACATTTTTATTGGTTAGATAAATTGCTATATACAAATACTTTTTCAGATTTAAGTGACGAAGTGCATTATATTTTAGAAATATTTATTCCCTATAAATTTTTATCCTAAAATTTTGTAAAATAATACAATTAAAAACACTTACGATAGCATAAGACCTTCACACTATCAATAGAAGCGAGCAAGCATTGTGCGTGTTATCCTTAATTAAAAAATATGCACATATCTATCTACCTATCACAGGAGAGAGTTATGGAAGAAATATTTAATTACATTTCCCCCATTATGGGCAGTATAATATTCATTATACAATAACACTGTAGTTCCCGGCCGGAACAGAACAGCTGCAAGCAAAAGAAATTACAAACATGCTTTGTTGTAAAAAAACATTTATACCAGTGATACATACACAGAACATAATATATATATATATATATATATATATATATATATATATATATATATATATGCATATTTACACGTGTCCTACGCAGAGAGAATATAGCATAACTACATAATAAGCAGAGTGAAAGGAGAACGAAAAATAGTGTCTTAGATATAATATGGAGATTCCTCTATGTTTCTGGAGAAGCCACGTTTAGGGCTCCAAATTCAAACGGACCGGATTCATCAACTATATCCCACGTACAGGAAACGGCGAAACTTGAGTTTTTCCAAATTGAGGACTGCTAGTCGGAGTTACTTTCTATATCTGGGGGAAGATATATTCTCAAAAGTTAACAACACCAATCGTCTTGTAAGCTCCGCTGGGAGAAGAGCAGATTTGGCCACTTTGCCCGTTTTTTTTTTTTTAAAAAAAGAACAAAAGTTCGGTCTGGCTATTGGAAAACCGAATGAATGGTTGACAACTTTCATCACTATATGAAGAGACCTCACTAAGCGGCCGTCAAGTGAATATCTCGACGAAAGGGAAGTAATCGCCTGTTGTATCGTTGAACACTCACACACGCACACACACACACACACACACACACAACACACACACATATGGAAATAAAGGTAACAAATCCGTGGGATCATGGATCAGGGTAATATAAAATATTAAATCTAATCCACAAAAAGAGATCGATGTATTTATTATTACACAGCAAATAATTCATAAAAATAAAGTCTAAAATCACCTTTTATGGGGAATAGCTTACAAAAAAACAAAACAAAAACAAAACAGGAAACTAAAATACCGGTCGTCTGTTTCATCAACCCCGGCATGAACTGAGTTCGTGTCAGAAATTGAAATTTAACTGTGAAAAAACAAAAAAGAAACAAAAAAACAAAAAAACAGACGCAAAACAAATACTGAATTCATCCATTCAATGTTTCAGTCAGACGAAATGCACAAGTAAGTGATCAGGGTAGGGTGGACGGTATTAGTCTTACAGGGAAGACGTTTTATAAAATCAAACCCGAATATTAGCCTTATGACATTAATTTTGGGTTATATGAGGAATGAAATATTAATTTAAAATTAAAAGAGGAATAAAAAAAAGGGTTTAAAAATAACTTTAAAATATATAGATAAACGGAAGTAAAGTTATAATGGAAAGAGGGTTTGGAGATCTTAGAGGAGGAGAAAGTTTATAAAATATAAAAATTGTGTAAAGAGGTATAGAGGGGGAATATAAATATTAGAAATACTTATACCTCCAACATTTGAAGAGTCAAAGGGGAATGAATATTATGGAGATATAGTACCTAATTAAGTTATATATATATATATATATATATATATATATATATATATATATATGAATAAAAATGACAATAGGAAAACTGGTAATTGCTGACGCGTTTCGTCCAGTGTGGACTTTATCAAAGCAAAATACGAAAATGAAATTAAATGAACAAAGCTAAATGAACAAAACTTAGCTAATGCACTAGTCATACATAGAAATAAATTCAACCATAATTTTGATTTTAAAAATGCTACACTCATAAAAAAAGAAAATAACTCACTCAGAAGGAAAATTCTGGAGAGTGCCGCCATAGTAAACTACCCAAATATTAATCTACGCCCAGGTTTTTTCCCTATTTCACCTTTCTTAACAAAATGAATGCTCTTACAAACAAATATACACAACAGATTCATAAAATCAAAAGAAAATGGTTGAATACATCAACACAGTTATAATGACAATATTCTCCACACGTGACAATTACTGACGTTATTTTTCAGTTAAAAATATAAAAATAGCGTTTCTCTACATTCCAGTTGCTAGGTAGATTCTGTTTTTGTTTTTATTAGTTACTTTGTTCATTTAATTTCATTTTCGTATTTTGCTTTGATAAAGTCCACATTGGACGAAACGCGTCAGCAATTACCAGTTTTCCTATTGTCATTTTTATTCATAAATATTGTCTCTCTACTGATTAATTCGGAGAAATTTTCATATATATATATATATATATATATATATGTTCTGATATATAAAAATATATATCGTTATCTCATATATATATATATATATATATATATATATATATATATATATATATATATGTGTGTGTGTGTGTGTGTGTGTCTGTCTGTTTGTGTGTGTGTGTGTGTTTCAAAACATAATCGTAAAAACAAATATCCTAACATCAACAGAATTTCATTCAGTTTAGAAATAGTCATATTAAATATAGTTTAAATCTAAAAAAGAAATAAGAGATATAAATTTGACGCGTGAATATACACAATGCATGCCTTCAGAGACAACCTTATTAATCCACAAACAAATATTTGATAAGAACTTATGAAAGCGCTCAAAAGATAACACTGCCTCCTCTAGATACGCCAGTATTTACATGATATATGAGTTAGATAGATAGATAGATAGATAGATAGATAGATAGATATGGATATGAATTCAATATTAACAGACATAGATAGATAGATAGATAGATAGATAGATAGATAGATAGATATGGATATGAATTCAATATTAACAGACATAGATAGATAGATAGATAGATAGATAGATAGATAGATAGATAGATATGTTTTATATATGTGCATATGCGTGTGTATATAAATCAATTTTTGAAAGAGAAATGTACGCAAAAAGAGCAGGAACACTGCTTAATATAATGCTAAAAGAAACTATTGTCCCTTCTCGCATTTGCAACAAAAAGTATGTAATTACAAAATTTTGAATTTGTAGGTCTGATGAATCTGCTATTAGCCTTTTTATTTTATTTTTCCATTTTTTTCAAATATATATATATATATATATATATATATATATATATATATATATATATATATATATGTATGTATATATATATATATATGTATATATATATATATATATATATATATATATATATATATATATAAAGTGGAAATTGAAGTCAACGTCAAGAGACAAGAGTCTGTTCCATGGTTAAGCGCAGTGGTCAAGCCTGACGATTGCATTTAAGCATGAAACAGAGTGTCACCCTTGAGTGTTGACTTCAATGTCCACTTTTATATTTACATTTACTTAACACTATATTTTGTCATATAATAAGTGTGTGTGTGTAAGTGTATGCGGGTGTGTGTTTGTTTTGATGTTGAAACGGAATTCTCTGAAAGAATCCTGTTGAGAGTTTTAAATGTTCTGTGACTGTAAACAGCTCGAGATTTAACGGGCAGTAATATGCCCAAAATGCGTACTTAAGGATAAAAAAAAATGTTAGTATGCGACGGTAAATAAACGCAGCAGTAATTGCTCCACACAGTCAAGACTTTCTATATTTGTTCTGAAGAAAATGGCGAATTTTATCATTAGGTCGAAAGTGATATAAAGAAAATGCAAACACTTACCATCCGTATCAAAAAGCGGCGCCATTGACTCCAGGAGTATAATCTTCGGGGAAATGGTGACCAAAAAACTGAATAACATTTCGTTGATAGAGTCACCCGAATGCATGACTTTGCTCAATACGAAACATTAGCCTGTATCTTTAATATTTCTAGGAACTATCGAATATCGGGTTGGCTTCATGGCTCTAATATATACGTTAATATATACAGTGAATCACAAAAGTACTGGGCACATGAGTTTTTAAGTAAATAATTCTTATTGTCGATGTTAACCTAGGTCTTGTCCTAGGTATAATAAATACCTTGGAAAGAAAATAGTTCTCAAAAGCTTTTTATCAGCAGCCACATTGTCTACCAAGTTACAACCCTAGCACGCCTCTCGTAGACACACATGAAGATTCTCCTTAGTAGAAAATTCACAACAACTAAGCTAACACTGTAGAGACATATGCTTTTCGATTTTACTTAGATGTCACTAGGTAAAAAGTCTTGAGACGAATATCCTTGGCTTTATCGCTACAGCTACAAAACCACACAGACACACACACAAACACGGACCATTCGTCCTGTATCCAAATCTGGTTTGGTGCACCTGTTGTACATATCGAGATTCTTGACAAAAACCAGAGAAGGGCCTGCAATACAATCGATCCTGACCAGGCATCTCGTCTCGAGTCACTTTCTCACGGATGTAAAGTGGCTTCCCTATGGCAACTGCTCAGCGAGCCTATTTGCTTGGTGCCACGACTGCATGAATTGGCCACTAGGTTTCGCTGTTTTACTGTTGAACATAGCACATAACTGATTGAATACAGTTGGCATATCTGGTCTGGTGCTCCCACAGTGCACATCGTGATTCTTGACAAAATCCAAAGAAGAGTGTGCAAAGCAATGGATCGTGACCAGGTATCGCGGCTCCAGTCACTTTCTCATAGACGTGATGTAGCTTCCGTCTGCCGGTTCTACAAATATTTTCATAGTAACTGCACGGAAGAGCTTTCTTTCTGGTACCAGGAAAAAATATCGTCCGTGCATTTAAGGTGAGACAAACACACACACACACACACACACACACACACACATATATATATATATATATATATATATATAAAATTAGTGCATATACGCGTACCTATGTGTTTTTGGTGTGCAGTCTGGGTGGTATTCCCATTTCATCTGGCATGGGGCATGTTTTGCTGGAAGTACACGCATACAAGCCAGCTTATATTTGGCCGTTTCATTTATCCACTCTACAACTATATATATATATATATATATATATATATATATATATATATATATATATATATTACAGTAAGCATCAGCTTGTATCAGGTCCGGAGACCACTCGGGGGAGTTACGATAAAAGGTATTTTATAATTTTATATAGTTAGGAGGGGAAGATAACTGCTTACTCTAGACTTGACCTGTTTAAGACCTTCGCAGTCTGTCCGCAGAACAGTGTTTCACGGGAAGATGCTGTTTGAGTGGAAATTCTCGCCGGTGGAATACGGAGGGAATGTGGGTGGTTTGCTACTATGTAAGTGGCATGAGGTGTCCCAGGCGTGAAGGTTAGACCTGGCGTAACCAATGTGGAATACCGAGAGAGTGTGGGTGTTTTGCTACTATGTAAGTGGCATGGCGAGTGCTAGCTGTGAAGGTTAAGCTGCGTAAGCCAGATGGAATACGGAATTAATGTGATTGGTTTGCTAATATGTAAGTGGCATGACGTGGAATTTGGGTGTTTTGCTACTATGTAAGCGTCATGGTGGGTCCTGGCCGTGAATGTTAGACCTGGCGTAACCAATGTGGAATACGGAGGGAATGTGGGTGTTTTGCTACTATGTAAGTGTCATGGTGGGTCCTAGCCGTGAATGTTAGACCTGGCGTAACCAATGTGGAATACGGAGGGAACGTGGGTGTTTTTCTACTATGTAAGTGTCGTGGTGGGTCCTAGCCGTGAATGTTAGACCTGTCGTAACCAATGTGGAATCTGGAGGGAATGTGGGTGTTTTTCTACTATGTAAGCGTCATGGTGGGTCCTAGCCGTGAATGTTAGACCTGGCGTAACCAATGTGGAATACGGAGGGAATGTGGGTGTTTTGCTACTATGTAAGCGTCATGGTGGGTCCTAGCCGTGAATGTTAGACCTGGCGTAACCAAAGTGGAATACGGAGGGAACGTGGGTGTTTTGCTACTATGTAAGTGTCATGGTGGGTCCTAGCCGTGAATGTTAGACCTGGCGTAACCAATGTGGAATACGGAGGGAATGTGGGTGTTTTGCTACTATGTAAGCGTCATGGTGGGTCCTAGCCGTGAATGTTAGACCTGGCGTAACCAATGTGGAATACGGAGGGAATGTGGGTGTTTTGCTACTATGTAAGTGTCATGGTGCGTCCTAGCCGTGAATGTTAGACCTGGCGTAACCAATGTGGAATACGTAGGGAACGTGGGTGTTTTGCTACTATGTAAGTGTCATGGTGGGTCCTAGCCGTGAATGTTAGACCTGGCGTAACCAATGTGGAATACGGAGGGAACGTGGGTGTTTTGCTACTATGTAAGTGTCATGGTGGGTCCTAGCCGTGAATGTTAGACCTGGCGTAACCAATGTGGAATACGGTGGGAATGTGGGTGTTTTGCTACTATGTAAGCGTCATGGTGGGTCCTAGCCGTGAATGTTAGACCTGGCGTAACCAATGTGGAATACGGAGGGAATGTGGGTGTTTTGCTACTATGTAAGTGTCATGGTGGGTCCTAGCCGTGAATGTTAGACCTGGCGTAACCAATGTGGAATACGGAGGGAACGTGGGTGTTTTTTCTACTATGTAAGCATCATGGTGGGTCCTAGCCGTGAATGTTAGACCTGTCGTAACCAATGTGGAATCTGGAGGGAATGTGGGTGTTTTTCTACTATGTAAGCGTCATGGTGGGTCCTAGCCGTGAATGTTAGACCTGGCGTAACCAATGTGGAATAGGGAGGGAATGTGGGTGTTTTGCTACTATGTAAGCGTCATGGTGGGTCCTAGCCGTGAATGTTAGACCTGGCGTAACCAAAGTGGAATACAGAGGGAACGTGGGTGTTTTGCTACTATGTAAGTGTCATGATGGGTCCTAGCCGTGAATGTTAGACCTGGCGTAACCAATGTGTAATACGGAGGGAATGTGGGTGTTTTGCTACTATGTAAGCGTCATGGTGGGTCCTAGCCGTGAATGTTAGACCTGGCGTAACCAATGTGGAATACGGAGGGAATGTGGGTGTTTTGCTACTATGTAAGTGTCATGGTGCGTCCTAGCCGTGAATGTTAGACCTGGCGTAACCAATGTGGAATACGGAGGGAATGTGGGTGTTTTGCTACTATGTAAGTGTCATGGTGCGTCCTAGCCGTGAATGTTAGACCTGGCGTAACCAATGTGGAATACGTAGGGAACGTGGGTGTTTTGCTACTATGTAAGTGTCATGGTGGGTCCTAGCCGTGAATGTTAGACCTGGCGTAACCAATGTGAAATACGGAGGGAACGTGGGTGTTTTGCTACTATGTAAGTGTCATGGTGGGTCCTAGCCGTGAATGTTAGACCTGGCGTAACCAATGTGGAATACGTAGGGAACGTGGGTGTTTTGCTACTATGTAAGTGTCATGGTGGGTCCTAGCCGTGAATGTTAGACCTGGCGTAACCAATGTGTAATACGTAGGGAACGTGGGTGTTTTGCTACTATGTAAGTGTCATGGTGGGTCCTAGCCGTGAATGTTAGACCTGGCGTAACCAATGTGGAATACGGAGGGAATGTGGGTGTTTTGCTACTATGTAAGCGTCATGGTGGGTCCTAGCCGTGAATGTTAGACCTGGCGTAACCAATGTCGAATACGGAGGGAATGTGGGTGTTTTGCTACTATGTAAGTGTCATGGTGGGTCCTAGCCGTGAATGTTAGACCTGGCGTAACCAATGTGGAATACGGAGGGAACGTGGGTGTTTTTTCTACTATGTAAGCGTCATGGTGGGTCCTAGCCGTGAATGTTAGACCTGGCGTAACCAATGTGGAATACGGAGGGAATGTGGGTGTTTTGCTACTATGTAAGTGTCATGGTGGGTCCTAGCCGTGAATGTTAGACCTGGCGTAACCAATGTGGAATACGGAGGGAACGTGGGTGTTTTTTCTACTATGTAAGCGTCATGGTGGGTCCTAGCCGTGAATGTTAGACCTGGCGTAACCAATGTGGAATACGGAGGGAATGTGGGTGTTTTGCTACTATGTAAGTGTCATGGTGGGTCCTAGCCGTGAATGTTAGACCTGGCGTAACCAATGTGGAATACGGAGGGAACGTCGGTGTTTTTCTACTATGTAAGTGTCGTGGTGGGTCCTAGCCGTGAATGTTAGACCTGGCGTAACCAATGTGGAATACGGAGGGAATGTGGGTGTTTTTCTACTATGTAAGCGTCATGGTGGGTCCTAGCAGTGAATGTTAGACCTGGCGTAACCAATGTGGAATACGGAGGGAACGTGGGTGTTTTTCTACTATGTAAGTGTCGTGGTGGGTCCTAGCCGTGAATGTTAGACCTGGCGTAACCAATGTGGAATACGGAGGGAATGTGGGTGTTTTTCTACTATGTAAGCGTCATGGTGGGTCCTAGCAGTGAATGTTAGACCTGGCGTAACCAATGTGGAATACGGAGGGAATGTGGGTGTTTTTCTACTATGTAAGTGTCGTGGTGGGTCCTAGCCGTGAATGTTAGACCTGGCGTAACCAATGTGGAATACGGAGGGAATGTGGGTGTTTTTCTACTATGTAAGTGTCGTGGTGGGTCCTAGCAGTGAATGTTAGACCTGGCGTAACCAATGTGGAATACGGAAGGAATGTGGGTGTTTTTCTACTATGTAAGCGTCATGGTGGGTCCTAGCCGTGAATGTTAGACCTGGCGTAACCAATGTGGAATACGGAGGGAATGTGGGTGTTTTGCTACTATGTAAGTGTCATGGTGGGTCCTAGCCGTGAATGTTAGACCTGGCGTAACCAATGTGGAATACGGAGGGAACGTGGGTGTTTTTCTACTATGTAAGTGTCGTGGTGGGTCCTAGCCGTGAATGTTAGACCTGGCGTAACCAATGTGGAATACGGAGGGAATGTGGGTGTTTTTCTACTATGTAAGCGTCATGGTGGGTCCTAGCAGTGAATGTTAGACCTGGCGTAACCAATGTGGAATACGGAGGGAACGTGGGTGTTTTTCTACTATGTAAGTGTCGTGGTGGGTCCTAGCCGTGAATGTTAGACCTGGCGTAACCAATGTGGAATACGGAGGGAATGTGGGTGTTTTTCTACTATGTAAGCGTCATGGTGGGTCCTAGCAGTGAATGTTAGACCTGGCGTAACCAATGTGGAATACGGAGGGAACGTGGGTGTTTTTCTACTATGTAAGTGTCGTGGTGGGTCCTAGCCGTGAATGTTAGACCTGGCGTAACCAATGTGGAATACGGAGGGAATGTGGGTGTTTTTCTACTATGTAAGTGTCGTGGTGGGTCCTAGCAGTGAATGTTAGACCTGGCGTAACCAATGTGGAATACGGAAGGAATGTGGGTGTTTTGCTACTATGTAAGCGTCATGGTGGGTCCTAGCCGTGAATGTTAGACCTGGCGTAACCAATGTGGAATACGGAGGGAATGTGGGTGTTTTGCTACTATGTAAGTGTCATGGTGGGTCCTAGCCGTGAATGTTAGACCTGGCGTAACCAATGTGGAATACGGAGGGAACGTGGGTGTTTTTCTACTATGTAAGTGTCGTGGTGGGTCCTAGCCGTGAATGTTAGACCTGGCGTAACCAATGTGGAATACGGAGGGAATGTGGGTGTTTTTCTACTATGTAAGCGTCATGGTGGGTCCTAGCAGTGAATGTTAGACCTGGCGTAACCAATGTGGAATACGGAGGGAACGTGGGTGTTTTTCTACTATGTAAGTGTCGTGGTGGGTCCTAGCCGTGAATGTTAGACCTGGCGTAACCAATGTGGAATACGGAGGGAATGTGGGTGTTTTTCTACTATGTAAGCGTCATGGTGGGTCCTAGCAGTGAATGTTAGACCTGGCGTAACCAATGTGGAATACGGAGGGAACGTGGGTGTTTTTCTACTATGTAAGTGTCGTGGTGGGTCCTAGCCGTGAATGTTAGACCTGGCGTAACCAATGTGGAATACGGAGGGAATGTGGGTGTTTTTCTACTATGTAAGTGTCGTGGTGGGTCCTAGCAGTGAATGTTAGACCTGGCGTAACCAATGTGGAATACGGAAGGAATGTGGGTGTTTTGCTACTATGTAAGCGTCATGGTGGGTCCTAGCCGTGAATGTTAGACCTGGCGTAACCAATGTGGAATACGGAGGGAATGTGGGTGTTTTGCTACTATGTAAGTGTCATGGTGGGTCCTAGCCGTGAATGTTAGACCTGGCGTAACCAATGTGGAATACGGAGGGAACGTGGGTGTTTTTCTACTATGTAAGTGTCGTGGTGGGTCCTAGCCGTGAATGTTAGACCTGGCGTAACCAATGTGGAATACGGAGGGAACGTGGGTGTTTTTCTACTATGTAAGTGTCATGGTGGGTCCTAGCCGTGAATGTTAGACCTGGCGTAACCAATGTGGAATACGGAGGGAATGTGGGTGTTTTGCTACTGTGTAAGTGTCATGGTGGGTCCTAGCCGTGAATGTTAGACCTGGCGTAACCAATGTGGAATACGGTGGGAATGTGGGTGTTTTGCTACTATGTAAGCGTCATGGTGGGTCCTAGCCGTGAATGTTAGACCTGGCGTAACCAATGTGGAATACGGAGGGAATGTGGGTGTTTTGCTACTATGTAAGTGTCATGGTGGGTCCTAGCCGTGAATGTTAGACCTGGCGTAACCAATGTGGAATACGGAGGGAACGTGGGTGTTTTTCTTCTATGTAAGTGTCATGGTGGGTCCTAGCCGTGAATGTTAGACCTGTCGTAACCAATGTGGAATCTGGAGGGAATGTGGGTGTTTTGCTACTATGTAAGCGTCATGGTGGGTCCTAGCCATGAAGGTTAGACCTGTCGTAACCATGGTGGAATATGGAGGGAATGTGGGTGTTTTGCTACTATGTAAGCGGCATGGCGAGTTCTTGCCGTGGAGGTTAGACCTGGCGTAACCAATGTGGAATACGGAAGGAATGTGGTTGGTTTGCTACCATGTAAGTGGCATTGGGTTCCTAGCTGTGAAGGTTAGACCTGGCGTAACTAAGGAATATAGTTCGAATTCAGCAAGGTCTCGTAGACACTTTTGTAATCTATCAAGGCTGGTAAGTGATGACTGAACTGCTCCCGCTCATATCTGACGACAGTACTCCCTTTTTCGGTCTGATCCGTCTCTTATAAAGGTAATGGATAGCATAAAGATTCAGGTACTTACAGTGGCCTAAGTTTTTAGCTAGGCGAGATAAACTACATCTAATTTCAAAATTTAATTACTTAATCCCAACTCAACATAAAAAACAGTATTTGAAACTAGTATGGAGTACGTCCTCCATTTCCTTTTTTCAGTACTTGTATTCGATTTTACATGGATTTGATAAAGTTATTAACTGAAGAATGCCGCAACGTACAACAGTCGAAACATTGTGAATATAGCAACAATATGAGGACAAAATTTCGAACAATGTAAATATTGCAGTTAATTACAATACCTTATCTCATAAATATAGACATATATTAACTTAATATATTAATAATAATAATAATAAAAATAATAATAATTTATGTAAGTGGCATGACGGGTCCTAGCTGTGATGGTTAGACCTGGCGTAACGAAGGAATGTAGTTTGTCAAAGCAGTTTCTCTGGAAGTAGCGATAGAGCAGTTAGAGGCTCGCCACATCCCACCCGTGAGAGAGAAGTTGGGGTTGGAAAATAATTCTTCTCCAATGACTCGGTGATGCTTTTGAAATGGGAGGTGAACACCTCCCGCCTAAATTTGACAACAGTACTCCACCTTCAGCCTGATAAAGGTAGGTAGATGTCATGTTGTGTCAGGTACTTCATGAAGCATCACAGGGAGTTGATCGTTTTACCTGTATCTTCAGCGATGGTTCATGTATAAGAGTTCAACTCGCTTGTGAGTTGAGGCGCAATTTTCTCTCAAGTCAGAGTGACTCCTCCAGGGGACATTCGTTCGTCGTGACTAGCGGTTGTTCAGAGTCTGGTCGCCGGTGATGTAATGTAACTATTCTCAGATTGTATTATACAAGTGTATTCGAAAACGATGCAATAATATAAATAACCAATGTCGGGAAATTGTGCCTTAATTCTCACACATTTATTTCAACATACCTTCCACTTTTCAAAATAGCTTGTAAAGTCCTCAGCTCATTCGCCACATTTATCTCTTTCTCCTTATCGGCTATTCGGATTTAGAACAATTGATCAATGGATCAGAAAATTAACAATATTCATGCACAAAATAAAATACGCTGAATGGCTGAAAAAAGAACCAATCCTTACCTACGTGAATGTCACGTGCCATTGAATATACATACATATATATATATATATATATTTCCCGACGCTTGACACTACATTTGAATGAAAACTCTAACATTTTCAGGCATTTAAAACAGCATGCTTGCCTGCACACACAATTCCGTAAAATACTTGTCGAAAACACAATTATACTTCGACATGAAAACAATAGACAAAAACTAAAAATCCTTGAAGCATTATACATCAAGCATTTGAAACCCAACCTAAACAGAATCAATTATGGCATCTCTACAAATATTCTTAAATGTCTATAATTGGTAACAGAAGCCATTAGTTTATACCAACGGTTTCCCATACTTCATACTTCCCCAATTCACTCTCGGGTGGTCATGTGTGACGTCATGAGATGCGGTGCGATTTTCGCTTCTAGCGTCTTTATGCACGTGTTTATCGTTGCTTAGAAACCATCTATGTAAACATTGACAGACTATCATCACTGTCTTGTCCGTATATTGTTTAATATGTTGTAATTGACATCTTTGATAATGGCTTATGTAAGTCGAAAGCTTAGATTGTATTAAAAAAATATGGATCAATATTTTCAATTTCTTTCTTCGTTCAACGATAATGTTATTAAACTTATCAGATGTTACGAAAACATTTTGCATAAAATAAATAGGCAACACTTGTATATAATATTTCATGAAACGTGTATCAATATATATATATATATATATATATATATATATATATATATATATAAAACAATATACATAAAGACAAAAGGAAAAGAGGATGAAACGCTATATTGACTTTCATGCACAACGGAAATGGAAAATTGATCGTTGCACAATTTAAATGTTGATAGATATCAATATTTAAATTGACTAGTGCGTTATATGAAGCGCCAAATTCAAAGAATCATCCTCCTTGATTCTACTACATTACTCAGATAGCACGAGGCAACGATGCTTCATCACCACAAGCTTGGTCGATCGTATCAAATTACAGATGACTGGAATTGGAGTGGGGGATATAAGTTGGTGATCAATATGTTTTACTAAAATATCCCTGTGATAATTGAACTACTCGCTCGTTCAGTGTGAAAGCAACAGCTATACAATTGACAAATACATGTAATGACGTCTTAATACAACTGGGTAACCACACAGGAGAGGTTTCTGTTCAGGTATTTGCAGTAAGATAAACTAATATTGGTTGCCAATGTATATTAGAGTTGCGCAACCTGATACAAAATTTGTGCATGACGATTACTTATATGTGTGTGTGTTTACGTATAAAAAAGACAATATACATAAAGACAAAAGGAAAAGAAGATGAAACGCGTTGGTTGTTTTCCTTTTGGCGTTATATATATATATATATATATATATATATATATATATATATATATATATATGATATTGCATATTGATTGCTAATCAAATAGTTCTCGATGTATATCAGAGCTATAATTTTAATATAAATTATAGCTGTGATATTATGCATATTATACATTATAAGAAATATGCATTTTTTCCATACTGGTAGCCCAACTCTGAGTTTCATGCACAACGCAGTCTTCAGGTGCAGAATGAAAACTAACCATAGCATAATTTTAATATATATATATATATATATATATATATATATATATATATATATATATTGTGCAACAGTCATTTTTCGATCTGCGCCCGAATACTGCGCTGAGCATGAAGTTGTTCTATCGGCGAAGGAAAAATAAATACATTATATATATATATATATATATATATATATATATATATATATATATATATATATATATATATATATGATATTGCATATTGATTGCTAATCAAATAGTTCTCGATGTATATCAGAGCTATAATTTTAATATAAATTATAGCTGTGATATTATGCATATTATACATTATAAGAAATATGCATTTTTTCCATACTGGTAGCCCAACTCTGAGTTTCATGCACAACGCAGTCGTCAGGTGCAGAATGAAAAATAACCATTGCATAATTTTAATATATATATATATATATATATATATATATATATATATATATATATATATTGTGCAACAGTCATTTTTCGATCTGCGCCCGAATACTGCGCTGAGCATGAAGTTGTTCTATCGGCGAAGGAAAAATAAATACATTATATATATATATATATATATATATATATATATATATATATATATATATATATATATATGATATTGCATATTGATTGCTAATCAAATAGTTCTCGATGTATATCAGAGCTATAATTTTAATATAAATTATAGCTGTGATATTATGCATATTATACATTATAAGAAATATGCATTTTTTCCATACTGGTAGCCCAACTCTGAGTTTCATGCACAACGCAGTCGTCAGGTGCAGAATGAAAAATAACCATTGCATAATTTTAATATATATATATATATATATATATATATATATATATATATATATATATATATATATATATTGTGCAACAGTCATTTTTCGATCTGCGCCCGAATACTGCGCTGAGCATGATGTTGTTCTATCGGCGAAGGAAAAATAAATACATTATATATATATATATATATATATATATATATATATATATATATATATATATATATATATATATATGATATTGCATATTGATTGCTAATCAAATAGTTCTCGATGTATATCAGAGCTATAATTTTAATATAAATTATAGCTGTGATATTATGCATATTATACATTATAAGAAATATGCATTTTTTCCATACTGGTAGCCCAACTCTGAGTTTCATGCACAACGCAGTCGTCAGGTGCAGAATGAAAAATAACCATTGCATAATTTTAATATATATATATATATATATATATATATATATATATATATATATATATTGTGCAACAGTCATTTTTCGATCTGCGCCCGAATACTGCGCTGAGCATGAAGTTGTTCTATCGGCGAAGGAAAAATAAATACATTATATATATATATATATATATATATATATATATATATATATATATATATATATATATATATATATGATATATTTCATATTGATTGCTAATCAAATAGTTCTCGATGTATATCAGAGCTATAATTTTAATATAAATTATAGCTGTGATATTATGCATATTATACATTATAAGAAATATGCATTTTTTCCATACTGGTAGCCCAACTCTGAGTTTCATGCACAACGCAGTCGTCAGGTGCAGAATGAAAAATAACCATTGCATAATTTTAATATATATATATATATATATATATATATATATATATATATATATATATATATATTGTGCAACAGTCATTTTTCGATCTGCGCCCGAATACTGCGCTGAGCATGAAGTTGTTCTATCGGCGAAGGAAAAATAAATACATTATATATATATATATATATATATATATATATATATATATTATAAATTAACTGACTTAAAATATGTTTTTTCGCTACACAGTAATAACCATGTTTCAAAAATGGATGTTAAAAGCTTCAAATTTAATTTTGTAATTAAATTAAAAACATTAGTTCCATTTCATCCTCAAGTGAATATTGGAGTAACTTATTTTTTAAATTTACTGAGTTTTAAAGACAGCGAAAAATTCGTAATTCACTGTTTCCAAGGATACAGAGAGATCCAATCATTCAGACAAGCGGTGGTAGCGTGTTATATATATATATATATATATATATATATATATATATATATATATATATATATATATATATATATATGAGGTATATTTAGGCATTTTTAAGCAACGGTCTCTCATGCTGGAGACGCGATTTACATGGAGCGCTGGAGCGAGGATAAAAGAAATGGAGGCTTGTCGCCGTGGTGAAGCGAGCTTGATGGAAAGAAAACAATAAGGTGACATCGCGGGAGAGCGTCTTCAGATGCATTCATTGCAATCGAGACTCTCCCTCCCATGTAGACCTGTACAGCCATAACAGATGCTACGGTTGTAGGCATAACTCTTTGGGCGCAGGTCCAATGTTTCTCGAGACCGACAGATGTCACATATATTGATTAGTAAGTATTCCCTAAACATATTTTTTAGAGTTATACACAATAAAAAATCGCATTTTTAAGGTGCAGTTGCGATCCCAATAACCGTTACGCATGACGTCACCATGGACTATTTCAATCGTCCAGCTTTCCATAGAATACCAGGATGTTGAAAAAGGAATTCTGCGTACCAGACACACCAAATTGGTTCTTGAAAATAATTGAGATGGTCGAAAGTAATTGAACAAAGCAGCAATGCAACATGAACTTTGGGCAGTTTATTCACAATTTTCATCACAACACCTCATTCGAATACTGAATAAATACAATAAAGTATTAAATAGAATTTTGTGTCTCAGATATTCTCTGCATTTACAGCTAAATTATACATTCCATTATAAAAGAATGACTCTGGTTTTGATTTCATAAATTATTAGTTAAAAAAAAAAAAATTCTCCAGTACAATCATTTTCTGATGACATATGAAAGATGGCCCCCGACAGAATCACGATCCGTCTGCATTTTAGATTTTCACAATTAGTTTATTTTTCATCGCCAGTTACTATCTCGTCCTAAAAATGTTTTTATTTATTTTTTTTTTTTTTGGTGGTTGGGGGGGGGCATTTTCAGAGAAAGACGCATTTAAAATAGTGACAGATATTCTCTTCTCACATTTCTTGCCCGTGGAACGCTCTTGCAGATATTTGATTTCCTGTCACCTACAATCTTCAAAGGTTTAAATGAAACGCCAGTTAATGTCTTCGGCGGCACTTCGAAGTGATGTAAGGCTTATCAAGCTTCTCTCGCTAGAATAATTACGATTAATTGTGAGTTAGATGCTCACTGAGTGAGCCCCATCTAAGATACGTTTCGAAAATCACCAATCGCTGTCTTCAGTCTTTCTGAAACCTATACTTTTATTGTCCTTTCTCCTCATTAAAGTTTTTTCATTCACTACCATCCTCGGAGGAGGTGCCGTGGAGTAATGGATTACTTGAATTGAGGAATCGGAGAGCCGAGTTCGAATTCCAGTCGAATCCATTACATTCACTTACGTGCTACGCTACGCACTTGAGAAAGGTATGCATCTCCCAGGCTTGGATGGCAACTGGACTACCGCAGAATGAAATGGCAACCTACTGCGGGAAAAAAATCTCGTCAGTAATGTATCGAAAGATACATGATCACCTAAGCGTGTATCACGCATGGAACATAACTGACTGGCTGATCATTTCCGCGTCTTTTTAACATTATGGCCTTGCTTTGAGTGGAATGATTAAAAAAAGGTTAATGTAAAATCTTTTAATTTCAGAATTTTCCTTAAGGCTTATAAAATACTAGCAGTAGAGCCCGGCGTTGCCCGGGAATATAACAGTAAGAGATAGATCAAGTATCGACCATCATAAAGACTGAAAAATAAAATTAACAAAGATTATTGTTTAAGGTTGACGGACACGCATGTCTTAATTAGTTTTTTTTTTTTTTTACGAATTGGTCAAACCCAAACTCAAACAAAAACATTGTTTCAATCGTTATGAGTCTATCGATTGAATAGAATTTTATTACAAACAATTGTCTTGTAAATGGAATTTTTAAAGCATTCTGAATGTAAAAATAAAGAAAAAAGTGTGCAAGACAATAAGAAACACTACCTGCCAAAAGAAAAAGTGAAGTTTTGTTGAAATCGGTTGAAAAATCTAGGAAATCCAATCCCATATATAAACAAACACAGACACAAACAACCTGGATTTTATAATAAGTATAACTCGATATGAGTTGTCCCCCTTTCATTAATGCCTCTTAACCGTGTTTTCAAATTGATTTCGTGCAAAAACAATTGTGTTTTTCCAATTTTTGGTGCTGTCAGAACCACCGCAAGGTAATTTTACGCAGTCCTGTGAAGTTTTGTTGAAATCGGTTGAAAAATGTCGGAAATCCGATCCAATATATAAACGTGTACACACACACACACACACACACACACACACACACACACACACACACACACACACACACACACACAATCTGCGTTTTATATTAGGTTGGTGCAAAAATAATGACGTAATAATGTCGTTTTTTGACGTATTTTTTAACGTCAAAAAACGACATTATTACGTCATTATTTTTGCACCAACCTAATAATAAGTAAGATGATTACCGTTGATTGACTGACTACCCAAGCAATAAAGGATTGAATACAGTTCAAGACATTTCTAAGTTTTTTTTTGTTTTTTTTTTAATATTGTACAAATGATGTCGTCGGGGACTTTTGCATCAGACTACTTCCCGAACACCAAATCGAAAAGACATAATTTGAGAAATGCATAAGTTAACAGCGAATAATAGTGCATGTTTTAGGATTTAATAGTGCACATTTTAGGATTTAATAGTGCACATTTTAGGATTTAATAGTGCATGTTATAGAAAAAAAATCCACGTTAACATCGACTTTTTGTTTATGATAGAAATAAGTTATCATAAAAATGCGCAAACAACAAGGGCGTGATAAATAATTTTTTTCTGGGCGCAGACACAGAAATATGTATTCATTTTTCTTGAGTTTCCGGGGCGGGACGAGTTATTTCGTTTGAGGTCAGAAATTACTGACTTTGAGATAAGATCTCTAAGCAAAACGCTGGGTAAATATGTCCGTGATAATGCATCAGGGAGATTTCGTTAGGAGTAAAAAAAATATTCTTGCTTTCCACATTGTTTTTATATCTATTAATCGTTGTCTTCCCTCCCTCTCTTTCTCTCCCTCTCTCTCCACATATATATATATATATATATATATATATATATATATATATATATATATATATATATATATATATATATATATATGCTTGTGTGTGTGTGTGTGTGTGCGCGTTAGTGCATATGTGAGCCACTCACCCATAAGTACCGCCCAGGTAGTGATAAGTGACTGTAAAAAGGTATTACACCCATTGTTACACTTCTAGATCTATCTATCTATTAGGTTGGTGCAAAAATAATGTCGTTTTCTCACATATGTTATTATGTGAGAAAACGACATTATTTTTGCACCAGCCTAATATCTATCTATCTATCTATCTATCTATCTATCTATCTGATTGCCTGTCCTTCTCCGCCAGTTTCTTTCTTTCTTTCTTTCTGTTTGCTTGTCCTTCTCCGCAAGTTTCTTTCTTTCTTTCTTTCTTTCTTTCTTTCTTTCTTTCTTTCTTTCTGTTTGCTTGTCCTTCTCCGCAAGTTTCTTTCTTTCTTTCTTTCCTTCTTTCTTTCTTTCTTTCTTTCTTTCTTTCTTTCGTTTACAGTTTCATTATTATGACATATCTATCTACCTATCTTTTCAAACGGTTCATATCTATCTATCTATCTATCTATCTATCTATCTATCTATCTATCTATCTATCTATCTATCTATCTATCTCCATATATTTCTATCTATCTGTCTGTCAGAAAGAGACTGTGATAGAATAACAGAGAGACAAAGCGACAGTGGGAGTGAGAGAGATAGGATTATTGAATTAGTGGGAACGTTTATGTATGCAGAAATTTAGACAGGTTTGTGGCGTGAAGTTGGTTTGTTAAATATGTATTATGCACATATTTATCCTCAACTATACATTTTAGGGCCCTTTGGGCGGTCACACACAGACACAGACACAGACACACCGAAGATATTTATTATCATCATCAGTGCGTGTGTGGTACGTATGTGTTTAGGCTGTCAAAGCTGGTACTGTTAGGGTGTCTGTTAAAAAATTCGGAGACATTTACATCAACCCAGTAAGTGAATCCCACGAGAACTCACAGACCGTTAATTCTTAACCAAACAAGTCTACACCCCACCACACACAGTAGTGGTCATAATACAGCATTGGTTTCTATGTCAACCCTGATTATATTTACAAACACTTTATCATCGATACTGAGTTTACTTCGCTAATATAGCAAGTTTAAAAAACACAGTACACACACGCACAGGTGCGCACGCGCGTACACATATGTTTTATCACATAAACGTTATTTTTAGTGGATACTCGTATTTGAGTAGACGCCTCGTTTATTTATCAAACAATGTATTTATTTTCGTCTACCGGCCTGAATGTTCGACAAATAAATATATATAGTGTTTAAATAAAAGGAGCGTCTACACAAATGCGATTATCTACTAAAAGTAAATTTTAAGTGACAAACATTCTGTCGTATTAAGAAAAATCCATTACTTTATTTAGAAAATTAACACAAACACACACACACACTCACACACACACACACACACGCACACACACACACACACACACATATATATATATATATAATATTTAATATTTAAGAAACAGTAGATGTTTTTATATATAGCAGACAATATTAAAAAATATTAAAATAATATTAAAAATAGAGAGTTAACGATATTATATGAAAAGATTTCTTAACTTTTAAATATTCATTTTTTTATCCCGACATCGATGTTTCTTGGTAAAAATTTACAGTCTTCTGGGGTTGTAGTTTAAACGCTATTTCTAATTTTTTAACTTTTTTAACTTTATTCCGAGTATTTTCTATCCGTTTTTTACACCATTTTGTACACGTTCGTATTCATATATATATATATATATATATATATATATATATATATATATATATATATATATATAGATAGATAGATAGATGATGTAAATATAATTGATGTTGACTTTCTATGGGATGGATAATTATGCTGTAACACAATTCGGACAATTTTGCTGTTACTCCCGGTATATATATATATATATATATATATATATATATATATGTAGGGCGTACAACCTTGCATTTGGAAACCAGAATCAATCAGCATGTACCTTCCAAAATACGACTTGGTAAGATAGATAAAATATGCTATCTTCCACCCATGAACATGGAATCGGCTATCGCTCAACACTTAGTTGAGAATATAGCCTGCGCCAATTCGTACAAAAAAGAGTGGTTTAAAATTATTCATACAGCTGATTCCAACAATAATTTGAAGATTTTGGAATCGGTCTGCATAGGATTAAGGAAACCTTCTCTCTGCCGGCAGAAGGAATTTGTAAAGTCTCTTAATCTGTTTGGGGATACTTTATTTTAACTGTCCCTCGCTTATTTATTTACACGTTATTTCCCCTTCCCTCGTTACAAGTATATACACTTGTTTGTTATTTTAACGTGTTCCCCCTTTTTGCTCTTTATTGTCGTTACTATTCTTTTCGTTAATTAATTATCCAACGATTGTCTCCTGACGAGATGTTGGTTGAAAGGGCCTTAGAGACTTTTAAAATTAAAATCAACACATTCCTTGTTTTTAAAATTATATATAAATTTTGTACCTCTAAACATCTGTTTATATAGATAGATAATATTAGTGGTAAATATACATATATATGCAAAATCCACAGGTGCATATACACATGTATATTTTAGAATAAAAAATTTCCGAGAGGATAGAATCCAGGTAGAACTCAATGTCCAGGACAGAGTAAGGATATAATAAAAAGGCTTAAACACTAATATTCCATGGTCATAATTTTATTCCATTGGAATCGTAAATACGATCCAATTCATCAGACCTACAAATTCAAAAAGAAAACAGAAAAAAACTCTCATAATTACACTCTCTCTAAATTCTATTTTTATTTCCGGAGTAGGTTTTTTTCTGTTTTCTTTTTGAATTTGTAGGTCTGATGAATTGGATCGTATTTACGATTCCAATGGAATGAATTATGACCATGGAATATTAGTGTTTAAGCCTTTTTATTATATATATATATATATATATATATATATATATATATATATGTATATATATATGTATATATATATATATATATATATATATATATATATATACGAAAGAATATTAATCTACAACCGAGTGTGTCTGAAGATTTTAATTTTTTTATATTTTTTATTGTCCAATATATATATATATATATATATATATGTGTGTGTGTGTGTGTGATCAATATCAGTGATAGAGCGTATGTAAATATAAAAGTGAACACTAAGGTTAAAAGCGAGTGGCGTCAGGATGTTTCAAACTTGAATATGACGTACAGGTCATTTCAGCGTTGGTTTCTATGTCCTAAAGATTACGTTTAAACATGAATCAGATTGTCGCCACACAGTATCATCTAAGAGTTTGTTATTTACTACAGGTATTTGATATATCCTTTACCGACGGTGGACCCTAATAATGTCGTGGACTCCAAAAGAAATTGCATACCTGCATGTTGTCTTCGCGGTGATAACCAGCCCAGGAATGTAATATTTAAATCTTAGATAGCATGTTGAACTCTTGCATATCAGTTATTTCATAAATATGTCATTTTTATGATCCAAGATACTTGCATTTAAAATGTGTTTATTATTATGGAAGCCCTTGATATATATATATATATATGTATATTTCTGTAGTTTACTCCTACCAGCAAGCAGAAATATTTCTTCTCCCGATCATGGCCATTTTGGCAAAAACTAGTCGAGAAATCTAATAATAAAAAAAAACGAAAGAATATTAATCTACAACCCAGTGTGTCTGAAGATTTTAATTTTTTAATATTTTTTATTGTTCAATATATATATATATATATATATATATATATATATATATATATATATATATATATATGGTTGAATAGATGCGATCTTGTGACCCTGGGTTTCACGCTTTAGCGATCGTCAGATCTGACGATCGCCCCATCTCTGATATTGAGCGGTTTCTAATTAGTTCCGCGCATATAATATATAAATAATTATACATATATATATATATATATATATATATATATATATATATATATATATATTTCTTTATATTTATATACACACACTTTTCACACACACACATATATATTTATATATATATATATATATAAATATATAGAGCCCCCCCCACACACACACACATATATATATATATATATATATATATATATACATATATATATATATATATATATATATATAATTATTTATTTAAAAATATGATTCCAACTCGCTACATAAGAGGTCTCATGTTTCAAAACAAGAGCCGAAAACTTCAAATAATATTTGAATTAACTTGAGTTAAAGTAGGCTCTGTTCCATCTTCAAGCGAAACTTACGCTCTGAATAACTAGCTAAAAACACGCATATAAAATAAATTTTAAAATCCATAGCCCATATACATAGTTTTAATAACCTACAAAAATTGATAACCCTTTATGAAGTCGTCAAATAACAAACGTTACGGCCTTTTCATATACACAAATCCCTTTCACAAAGAGATATAATAAAAGAATAAAATAAAAATAAATAAATAAATCTCCGTAGACGCTCAAGCCAGACTATGCGAAAACTTCCTCCGTCGTAAATTTAGCCACCCCCACCTTACCGTGACCCGGCATCTATGAAAGTAACTGTATACTGATACAAATTATTAACACCCCACCCCTGCCGATTCTAAACAATCCGCCCTTGATGTTACCATGGAAATTTTTTATTTCAAATCTGACCATACTATTAAAACTCGTAACTTTCAGAAATAAGTTCATTCCCAAAAAATTTCGCTTGAAGATGGAACAGAGCCTACTTTAACTCAAGTTAATTCAAATATTATTTTGAAGTTTTCGGCTCTTGTTTTGAAACATGAGACCTCTTATGTAGCGAGTTGGAATCATATTTTTAAATAAATAATTATATTTATGCTCTACTTTCGTATCGAGCACTATTTTTTTAAAATAATTACAAAAATACTAAGGAACTTTGGATCTTTTACCAAACCAGTTTCTTTCCTATTTTCTACAATATTTTCACATATATATATATATATATATATATATATATATATATATATATATATATATATATATATATGATGGGCTATCCCGTCGTATTCGAGGTATGAGGGTCAGCAACTCAGTTCCTAGGCACCAGCACATATGATTTGATTATAATTCTAAAGGCTTTGTGCAGAACCAGCCACACTTTTTGAAGGGCTGAATAGAGAGACCTGATGCACTACGTGCCACAGGGTCCCCAAACGAACCTCCGTAGGTTTTAAATTCAGAGTTGTCCTTCTCCTAGACCAGTTGCCCTCCAGTTGAGTCTAGTCTGTCCTGCTAATTATCCGTACCTGGAGGGAGAAGATGGCGATTCATGGCTTTACCAAGGGTATTAGCACACAAGTGAATGTAATGAATTCGACTGAAATTCGAACTCGGCTCTCCGATATATATATATATATATATATATACCGGGTGTAACAGCAAAATTGTCCGAATTGTGTTACAGCATAATTATCCATCCCATAGAAAGTTTTATATCTAAAAAGTACTAAACTAATGAAGTTTCTTTTTTCCAGGTTTTCAGATAAGACGTTTACCCACCTTGATACTATTTTCCATAAGAATTAATGACACCCCCCAATCTTTGAGTTATGCAGCTAGAAAGATAACAATTTAAGATTAAGCAATGCTGATAAAAAATCATTCACGCCTTCAGTAATGGTACCAATCAGGAATTCATAACAGCAAGAGGGATCATCATTTCAACTTAGATCTAAATAGATCAATTAGAAAAGATCCAACACAATCCATAAGGTGTTTAGCAAGTTGGAGAGAAGTTTTAGCTATGACAGTCCAAAGAGCAGTGCGAAACACTTGTAAATGAAATCGTACATGAAACCTGTTTGGCACCTTGTTATCTCAGGACAGAAAGTTAGAAAGGTAGAGAGGGCGAAGATCATCCTGAATAAGTTGGCAAATGATCCTAGAATTATATATATATATATATATATATATATATATATATATATATATATATATATATGTGTGTGTGTGTGTGTGTGTGTGTGTGTGTTAACTTTATTTGAATCCTTCATAAGCCTCTGATCCTTAGTTATGATTAATTAATGATGAACATATCATTTTCGTTTATGATCGATTTCATCACAATTCTTCTGTTAAGCTTGGAGAGTAATTATACATTCTTACTGCTCAAAGTAGAGTTCAATAGGTTAAAAAAACTCGAAAATCTTGAGTAAAATATCTTCAAACATTTCTAAGATACAACGGTTCGAAGCTTAATCTAACAATTAGATAATTTTGCTGTTGCACGATTTGGACAATTTTGCTGTTACACCCGATATATATATATATATATATATATATATATATATATATATATATGTATGTATGTATATGTAAATATATATATATATATATATATATATATATATATATATATATATAGAGAGAGAGAGAGAGAGAGAGAGAATATTACATTCGAACATATGTAACCGCTACATTCACGTTTTGATGCATATCAGCGCATCTCCTCAGGCAGTTTTAAATGATGCTTATTACCATTTTTTAATTTATTTATAAACAATCTCTTTTCCCGCAAAAAAAAAACGAAAACGAAAACAAGAAAAGCCAGAAAGAAAGAAAAACATAAGACATAGTCTTATCTAAGAAGATAAATGAAAAAAAAAACACAAGATGTAGTAAAAAAAGAAAAAACGAGAAGAGAGAGAAAGACAATATACAATCTTTTCTAAAGAAAAAAGAAGGAATAAAAGAAGAAGAACGAGAAGGAAAGAAAGACACCAGATATAATCTCTTCTCCTAAGAAAAAGAAGAAGGAAAGATAAATATAAAGATGATGTAGAAATGTAAAGAAGCAAGACAAGATATGTTGAGAATCGATTAACCAATCAAAAATAGTTTGTTAAGCAAGATGTTGTAAAGGAAAGATTCAAACACCCGATCATACAGTCTATTTGAAAAAAGAATTTTGATACAAGGTAACGATATATAAACGGATGACATTTTCCGCGAAGAAGCAGTACAATTGAAAAATAAATATTTAATATTATATAAATAAAAAATACAACAGTAGAGCGAACGTTTGAATTTATATTTGATTCGTTCTCATTTCATTTGTATATATATATATATATATATATATATATATATATATATATATATATATATATACACTACATTTGAATAAAAAATCGAAAATTTTTAGGCATTTAAAACATGTCTGGCCGCACACACAATTCCGTAAAATCCTTGTCGAAAACACAATTATACTTCGACATGAAAACAATAGACAGAAACTAAAAATCTTGAAGCATTATACATCAAACAGTTGAAACCCAACCTAAACAAAATCAACTATGGAATCTCTACAAATATCCTTAAATGTCTATAATTGGTAACAGAAGCCATTGGTTTATACCAACGGTTTCCCATACTTCATACTTCTCCAATTCCCTCTCGGGTGGTCATGTGTGACGTCATGAGCTGCGGTGCGATTTTCGCTTCTAGCGTCTCATATGCACGTGTTTATCGTTGCTAAGAAATCATCTATGTAAACAATGACAGACTATCATCACTGTGTTGTCCGTATATTGCTTAATATGTTGTAATTGATATCTTTGATAATGGCTTATGTAAGCCGAAAGCTTAGATTGTATTAAAAATATGGATCAATACTGTGAATTTCTTTCTTCGTTCAATGATAATGTTATTAAACTTATCAGACGTTATGAAAAGAATTTACATAAAATAGACAACACTTGTCTATAATATTTAATGAAACGTGTATGAATATATATATATATATATATATATATATATATATATATATATATATATATATATATATATAATAAGATCCGTAGCATCTTGTTCCAATAACTTGTCAATAATATGGATACTTTCCATATAAATTAGTTGGTGAAGTCGCAACGAGATACCATTTTCCGATATTTGTAAGAAATCTCATTCAAGACTAACATAATGATTTCAAGATAAAACAAACCCCTATTATATACTTTCCAATTGGAATTGTCTGGAAAATGGATGGGTTATAACTGGATACACAGTTTCAGTGATATTATTCACTCTAACTGTGAACCCGTTGATCAAATCAGCAGTAGTTGTATGATGGTTCATTGATGAAAAACGGAGTAAGACAACCAACGATCCGTGTATATATGGAAGACCTGACGGTTAATACATGTTCGATTGCTGGGTCTCGGTGGATTTTATAAGGTTTAGAAAAATCATGGCTTGGGCAAGAATGGAGTCTAAACCGACAAAATTGAGGTGAATGGTATTGAAAGAGAGCGATTGCGACAGAAAAGTTCTATTTTAAGATCACAGGTCACATAACCCCGTCGTTAAAAAAGAAACCCATAAAGTGTCTGTGAAAAAAAATATCCAATTGTGATTTAAAAGATACAAGTTCTTATCAAGAAATATTTTGGAGAGTTCGAAGCAATGTTGAGCGAAGTGGACAAGTCAGGGTTTCCAGGCCAATTTAAGACGTGGATATATAAACTTGCTCCTGACTTTATATGTAATGGCGTTAACAACAGTTCGGACTATGGAGAATAAAATTAGTGAGTATTTGCTAAGATGGTCCAACCAGGAGTTTGTGCTTTACAGCAATATATGAAGTATTGAACAAATCGCAACTTCCATTCAGAGGATTATTTGAGGAAATGAAAGTAGCGAGAACAAAGGAGACAATTCTATATCTGGATTCAAAAGATTCTAAAGTAACATAGGCAGGAATTAGAACAGCATTTAAGTGGAAAGCATTACACGAGCTTTGCATAGAAGAGTAAAAGATCAAAGAGAAGGCTCTCGAAGTAACAGAGGCAGTGCGTCGATCAGGCTGAGACTACTGACCCAATCCCCGAGATAGAGATAAAAAACGAGAGATCGGAAACACTTTCACCAGTATGAAGTGACGGAAGGAGTGGAGAAAACTAGAACCAGTAGAATGTTTGTCGTAGATCCGCAAGGGGTCTGGACAAAATGGAAAAAACATCGTAAAAAGTAAGATTTCCAGACCAGATCTCTAGTACCCCAATTGCAGAAATATAAATTTTCTTTATGCAGGCAGAATACGACACAATACGTAGCTCACTAAAGTTTGTTCTTTGTGTCTGATGAGAGGATCCATCCAACATGTTTTCCCAAAATATTAAGTGATTGGCGTTACCAATGGCGCCTTGATACAGTATTTGACCATTTGCAGCAGTTGTCTTCTATGCGAATAGATATGAGCCTAATAAGAAGTTGATTAAGAAGCTGTTTAATTTCGCCAGAATCAGACAAAAGGAACGTCATTACAAAGAAGGAAAACGTCAGTCCTTAATTCTCCCCTGCATTGAAAAATGAAAGTAGTAATAGGGATGACAGTTAAAATTCCGAAAGCAAATAATACAGACATTGCTATGTCCGGACTAGTTTATTTATTCGGATAAAACCAAGCAAGTGATCATGTTACAATTATCAGTCCCTTGTGAAAGAGAATATGAATGAATCCCACGAAAGGAAGCTTGGGAAATATTTACAAATTGCAAAGAAATTCAGAAGCTGGGGTTGGTGAACCGATTGAAATTGGATACAGAGGCTTCACTGGGCGGTCACTTTGCAAGATGCTGTCAAAATCAGGCGTAATGGTCTCAGAACAAACCAAGTCTATTCGCAAAATATTAATGTCAGTCGAAGAAGCCTCTAGAGTTTTGTGGCTTAAAAGATCAAGTGGGTGGCAGACGAAAAGGTGGAGCTGGAAATTGGGGTTAATATTTAGTGTTGAATGTGCAGGCTGTTTTTTTCTTGAGGACATTCGAAAGTGAGTCTAGGGTATGACCTAAAACTGCATCAGTCAATGGCAGGCGGGTAAGTTAGTACAACCCAACACATTGTTACCTACAGGTGATTTTCGTCTGAAATTTAGTAAATGTTTACTCCTTCAACAGGATTACGATTTTTCCCATCCAACAAACATATGGGGAGTATTTTTTTTCGAATGTGCGTGTGTTGGACTATAAAGGACGATATGTATATATTGAACGTATGCGTGTATGTATGTTGAGTTATATTGTAGCATTCTGTTAGGAACATTCAATATGATAACTAGTAACTGACGGCTGGCAAACTAGTCGATATCTGATCAATATTGATTGAGTTACCCTAGAGAAGTGGTATGATGTTGCAATTATCCACTGGTATAACATAATTGATGATGCGTGCCAGAATAGCTGAGAGATTTATTTCGCGAAATATATATACATTTCTGGTGTCAAATGACAACAACATTTAGTATAACATGCAAACTATATTCTTCAATAACATACGTTATACGGTATTTTTTCGGAGTTAAGCAACAAAACATTAAAGTTGTCATAAAATCTTTATTCTTCGTTACTAATACAAACGTAAGAGACCGACATACATGAGACTACTGACCCAATCCCCGAGATAGAGATAAAAAACGAGAGATCGGAAACACTTTCACCAGTATGAAGTGACGGAAGGAGTGGAGAAAACTAGAACCAGTAGAATGTTTGTCGTAGATCCGCAAGGGGTCTGGACAAAATGGAAAAAACATCGTAAAAAGTAAGATTCAAAATTACTATGATCATCGACATCTGATGTAAAGAGCTCATCATAAAATTCGTCATTTACAGTTTCATCATATGGGTCACAGTCGGTCAGAGTTGAATCAGACCAGAAAACAGTAGTATTAAAAAGTGCTCAATACACGTGGGAAAAAATGAAATAAATGTTAAAATAACATGAAAAACTTTAAGCTTTAAAAATCAGGAGATCAGTTGAATCCGCTACCTTGGTAGCTTACGGTATCCTCAGGCGATTTTTATCAAATGACCTCTTAACGCTTTATTTTATTTATTTTTTTTTTAAAGTTATTGAACGCTATATTGTTATTTTTGGTTTTTTAAATATAACAAAAACAAAAACAACAGGAATCCGATTGCAAGGTGGAAAATTTTTAAAACGCGAAGTCTTACAACAACCACAACAATATTTGCAACCACTGCCAGCAGGAAAATTTAGAAATAATCATATTTCCGGATCCAAAGAACCTTTTGAATCAGAAATTCGATGCCTTAAGTCCTCGCTTACATAGGAAATTCCTCTTAAGCACATATGAGGCTGGATAAAAAAATAATCATTTCAATTACCCCCCCCCCCGATACATTTATAATACCCTTGATTTTCTTCCCCCTCCTTCTTCATTTGCTGCATTCTTCACTTCATCCTTCACCCTTTCTATTACACCCAACATCGTGCGTTTGTTTATTTATTATTATTAATACTAATAATAACATAGCGTTCATTAGTTTAAAAAAAATAAGGCGTTAAGATGTCATTTGGATAGCGTAAGGTTGAAATTAAGGTAGCGGATTCGACCGACCCCCTGATTTTTATACATATATATATTAAAGACATTTTTATGTTTAACGTTCTTTTTATAGATACAAGTATTTAAGTAAATGCTCTGTTTATAATAAACAGTATTAAATAACATTTACCGGCCTGAATGTCCGAGAAATTTTCATAGAAAATATTCGTCCTTGGACAGGATTCGAATCTGCATCCTATACGGAACCGTCATTTACGCTGACGTGCCTAACCGATTCGGCCACCAAGGATCGTTCGGTAGACAGGGTCGAATTTACTGCTTATAAACTTCAATCTTCAGGCCGGTAAATGTTATTTAATACTGTTTATTATAAACAGAGCATTTACTTAAATACTTGTATCTATAAAACGAACGTTAAACATAAAAATGTCTTTAATAAATAAATTGTCGGACTTTGTCCATTTCGTAATATATATATATATATATATATATATATATATATATATATATATAGTCCAAAGAAAGAACTAAAATTGCAGGTTGCTTGCATTTTTAAAAACTAATTTACTAGATCATTTCAGGCCAAAGGAATTTTCTTTTCCCGAAATGTTCTATCTTATACTAGAAGTAGAGCCCGGCGTTGCCCGGGGATGTAACAGTAAGAGATAGATCAAGTATCGACCATCATAAAGACTGAAAAATAAAATTGACAAAAATTATTGTTTAAGGTTGACGGACACGCATGTCTTAATTAGTTTTTTTTTTTTTACGAATTGGTCTAACCCAAACTCAAACAAAAACATCGTTATGAGTCTATCGATTGAATAGAATTTTATTATAAACAATTGTCTTGTAAATGGAATTTTTAAAGCATTCTGAATGTAAAAATAAAGAAAAAAGTGTGCAAGATCCCATATATAAACGAACACACACACACACATACACACAACCTGGGTTTTATAATAAGTATAACTCGATATGTGTTGTCCCCTTTCATTAATGCCTTAATCGTGTTTTCAAATTGATTTCGTGCAAAAACAAATGTGTTTTTCCAATTTTTGGTGCTGTCAGAACCACTGCAAGGTAATTTTACGTAGTCCTCTGAAGTTTTGTTGAAATCGGTTGAAAAATGTAGGAAATCCGATCCAATATATAAACGTACAGACACACAACACACACACAAAATCTGCGTTTTATAATAAGTAAGATTTAATAATAACAATAGATTAAATAGTTACAGCATCCCAGCTTAGTAGGGGTTAATTAAACCAAAAAGGCATATATATATATATATATATATATATATATATATATATATATATATATATATATATATATGTATAGGGAGAGAGAGAGATATAGATAATTGAGTATTTGACGGTAATGCATCATTTACAGAAGTTTTTTTTTTTCTATTTTATTAAAAACGACTGACAAGATAGTGCGGTTATTTTTTTTTATATATATATGAATTTTCTTATGTTCTTTTAATTGTTTTCTTGATTGACATCAATTATGTAGAAATTGTCCTAATGTTATATATGTCCGGCTATACTTTTAGCCATTATCAAGAATGATTTTATTTTTACTTTTAACTGAATGTATGAATTGTTTTAAGCATATATCTAGATCTATAGGAATATTTCATTTTCTAAACACGGCCAGCGCATTGTGTCCGTATTCATAGTTTATGCGAGTGAGTGTCGTTTTTTTTTCTTTTTTTTTATTAATAATACTTTCATTATTTTTAGCTTTTTTTTACACGTGGATGGGGCGATCATATTTTATTATCAACGGGTATGTTGTGGATGGAGTTTGGTAGCACTCTTTGTGAATTTAAATGAGATCTAATTGATCTATAGTCAGAGAGAGATAACGTGATTATTGTCGTTAGGCATGTTGCAGTATATCCAGTATAATTACGAATTTGGATTAATCAGCAAAACAGTTCCTTAAGAGACATGTAAATTTATACATAATATTGGGTCTCTTAATTTGCATCTTGGAGGTGAGTTTTTGTTTTTGACAATGATAGCAGTTTTAATTTTTTTTATAGTAGATAATTAATTTAATTTTCTTGTCTTTGTTAACTGGAGTTGTGTATTTCTTTATAATGTTTCTAAACGAAGATTCATCTTCTGGATTTTATTTTTATAAAAAATGTTAAACTTAATGTAATTATATGCGCGCTCATTGTTGCTATTGCTTACCTTAGAAAGAAAAAGTTTAATGTGGTATTTAAGCGGCATGTATTTATTTAAACAAATATTGTCAAACAATAGGGACAAGTTCTGTCGATTCAAATTTTTAGTAATTTTTCCATCTCCAACTAAGCTGTTTTATACAAAAGGTAAACTTCCATTTTTTTTTTAATCCAGGTACTTTCTTTCGTCTGTCACTACAATCGAGAATTGATATATATATATATATATATATATATATATATATATATATATATATATATATATATATATATGTGTGTGTGTGTGTGTGTGTGTGTGTGTGCGTGCGTGCGTGTACACAAACACACACACATATATATATATATATACATATATATATATATATATATATATATATAAATTTGGGACTTTACATTTTGTATAACACAGCTTAGACGGAATTTGGAAAAATTACTAACATTTTAATCGTCAGAAAGTGTGATAGAAATATTTATAAAGTCTAGTTAGTTAATTTTACATCATTGAGACCCTTTGGTCCAGTAGATATACGCTTGTGTCGTTTCGTAACGGTCCGGTTCGATTCTTGTGGATACGCACTACTGACGAGTCCCAAAATAGGTCGAAATGGCCGTCCAGTGCTTTCTTCAGTCTGTTGAGCATTTTTCTAGACTCGTTGAATTGCTTTCAATTGCTTTAATATGTATAAATAGTACTATTATTTAATCCGATGTTTTTATTACTTCAAACGTTCTTTTAATTGGTACCCGTATTTGTGTACAGGTTCTGTTATTATTATTATTATTATTATTATTATTGCGCACTCCAGAAAATTTGATAAAGAATGTGTGTCTTCCGACAAGATTATAACCTGTGCCTTCTTTCCAGAAAGAAGCACCATATGATCCGGAGTGCTTTGACCACTCGGCTGCAGAGAACATCACCGTCAAGCAAACTTTCCATTTAGCCTTAAATCTCTCGTTTAGATTTTCTTGAAAGCCAGTTCCTGTCCGAAAGGAAAACAAAGCAATTTCTAAAGAATTAGATTTTATTTTCTTTATCCCCCAACCCCAATGTCATTTATTATTTTTAGCAACACTGATTCAACTGTCTATTATCTTCCTTAACTTCTACCGTCTGTCTATCTCCTATTTTTACTTGCCTTTATCTTGCCTTCCCTGTTTCTTGTGGTCTGGCCAAATTACAGTCTGACGTGATAATTAGCTCAGTGCCTAATAAAAAGCAAAGAGGCATCTTGATCCTTTTCAACGGTTTCTTCGCTTTATCATTTTTTTTAAAAAATCTTCGGTTTCTATTAAATTTTCCCGCTTCGTTTCACATATGATTATTCCTGGCATTTCTAATGGTTGACGTCGATTAATCTTATCAGAAAATTCACGCTACTCCCACTCGAGCGGCAACGGTTTATCTCTCAAAAGCTGCGGGATATAAGATGGCAGATATCTTACCAGTAAAAACAGTATGCTACCGCGAACTTTCTGACACTTAGTTTTACTTTTTCGAGCAACGAATATATTGAGGATTTTTCATTGCTTGTCTCATCATTTATATAGCGTTTCCCTTCAAAAAGTTGATATTGGCTGGCGGTGGGGAATAAAATCAACCGGCTCTTTCTGATTTTAATGTCTCTCTAGTTCTTATTTTTTAGAACTTCCTGATTGCTCACACGCTCTGGCCATGGTATTCTTAGCACTTGTCTGTAGAACCAACCATGGCTCTGTCGTTTCCTATATATAAGCCAAACGATTATATATAGGAAAATAAATGTATTAATGTAATAATACAAACTGGTAATGCAGGTTAGTAGTTCCAGGAATGCGGGTTAGTAGCAAAATATATATACAGTCTTTGCTATCGACGTATGACTCGGGGAGACGAATTCGAATCCCAAATGGGTTCAATACATTCACTTACCCGCAAATACTCTTATGAAATGTGTAAATCAATTTCTCCTCAGCTATGGGTTAAATAGTAAAACTTGTATCCTATTAATCATTGTCATTCTAAAAAGATTTTAATTCAATATTCACTCGCTAGAAGAAGAATTATCATTCTCACAAAATAAAATGTTTCAGCTTTAAATAACTTACAAGGGGTTGGTAACTCATAAAAAACAAATCAATCAACAGTAAAGACGTTGGCGATCATGATTTTCCACAATTTTTTGTTACTTGCAGTTCTAAGCTAGGTTTGACTCGTTACCATTCTTTGTCGCTACTCTTGCCATTTATTCATACATATTCATTTAGATAAGCTGCTTGCTGTTTCCCTCTATACCACTTACTCTCAGTAAATCTTTTGAGTATTCAATTTTCCGAGCCGTCCTTCCTTATGCGTATCGCTTAATTGTGAGTTTCTTTCTACTTTTAGAACATCCTCGTTGCTCATATATATAGTTTTCTCAGTATTCGTTTGTAGAATCATCCCCCCGTCTCTCTCTCTCCCTCTCTCTCTCTCCCTCTTTCTCTCTCCCAGACTAATTATCCTGCATTCACTGCATTACCGGTGGGTATATATGGCTGGACTGATATGCCATATCAGTCCAGCACTCTTTTCTTTGGTTTTAACGAAATTTCCTGTCTTGATACTTCTTTCTGTATTTCGGAGGCCATATCGCGTCGAAACACATGTTCCTGTACGATGACCGAAGTTAAGCAACGTCGAGCCTGCTCAGTACCTAGATGGTTGACTGCTTGGGCATACCAAGTGCTGTAAGATTGAATGTGCGAGTGGTGTAATGGATAATGTCTAGGGAATTGTGAATCGGAGAACCGAGTTCCAATTCTAGTTGGGATCGTAATATTAACGCGCAAATATCTTTGGGAATGGTATGAAGCAACCACTTCTTTCCAAACCTATGGGTTAATTAGTAAGACTTGTATCACTAAAACCATTTATTATCCCCGAAAACAGAAAAATTCTTACAATCTAAAAATATTTTCTGGCTTTAAATAACCTGAAAACGATTGATAAACCGTAAAAATGTACCGATAGGGCAGTGAAAGGCTCGCCACGTCCCGCCTATGAAAGAGAGAGAGAGAGTGCTCGGAGTGTGGAAAATAATTCTTCTCCCACAAGGACTTGGAAACTAAAGTGAGGTCTGGGTTGCTCCAAAACAAATATGGCAACAGTACTCTATTTTCGGCCCGATCTAATAGAGGATAACATGAGGAGTCGGGTACTTACAGGATTGGTACAGGGAGCCGATCATTTTACTTGCATTTTTAGCGATGGATCGTATATAGGAGTTCCACTTGAGGTCGGGTGTGAGTTTGGGGCCCAATATTCTCTCGAGGCACGGGAAAAAATCTGCCTCGTCAGTCATGTATCGAAAGATACATGATCGCCTAGGTGCGTATCACGTACGGCACATAACTGACTGAACATGAGACAATTAGTATAAAAATTAAAAAAAAATAAATCAGAAAGCGATTGTCAAAAACATGCATTAAGACATTTCTTGGGTGGATTCTTGACCGAACTTGTGGTAAAAACGAAAAGAACAAAAAAAAAAAAAAAAAAAAAAAAAAAAGAAGAAGAAAACCATTCAATCAATCTCAGTACATCTTTTGAATACTCGATTTATCGAATCTTCCTTCCTTATAATGTGTACCTGAACATTCCATTCTTTCTTTCTTATTTCAATTTTGAGTGTCTTTCTACTTCCCAGAACGTCCTCGTTGCTCACTTATAGTTTTCTCATTATTCGTCTATAGAACCGTTTCGAATATTTCCTGTGTCTTATTACTTTGTTTAGTTTATGAAAGACGTCTTTGCTAATTTCGTCGCATCTTCGGATTTCAGTGTCACATTTTTCGTCGCCCGTTATTACACTACCCAATTAAATTTGTCTAGCTGCATGATTCAGATAACTCCAATTCGAATGAAAGTTCTTATTGTTGGCTGCCTCACATTTCAAAGACCATACATTCAGTGTTATTATAGTTTATGCTTAGTCCTTTCTTCTCGTTTTCCTTTCCCTAGGAGTTCTATTAGATTTCCCTCTGAGACCGCCACTAGTACAGTGTCACCTGCGCATTCTCTCTTGTTAAGATAATTGTTAACGGTAGTAAAATCTGGTAGATTTTCTACTACCCTTCGGATAGTACCGTTATGTAGATCAAACAAACGCATCCTTCTTTACACGCCATTCGATTGTTATGTAAGTGTTTAACACGTTTCCTCATCTGCCTGCAGACAGTTTGTTCAGAATAAACGTGGTAGATTATACCAATATCTTTCCCGTAGTAGTCAATCTTACCTAGTAATTCAAATAGGTTCTTCTGTCTTCCCTTATATACAGGACTATTAACAAAGAAAGAGAAGATTTCAAAAATGCAATAAAAACAAATGCTAGGACGGAAACTTATTACTAGATAAGAAAAGGTTCAAAGTTTTTTTTACTTTAAGGTTAAAAGAATCAAATTGCTGTGCACATATTTCTTGTGGTGTGGCCATTTTAAGAGTTGACACAAATTATAAAAATTTAAATTTATACAAAATCCGAAAAAAATCAAAAAGAAGAAATAAAATAAGATTTTTAAAAAAAGTTCATTTATTTTAATAACTTTGAATCTTTCCCTATATTTCCCTATCAAGTAAAGTAGAATATTGTTGAAATTGCGAGTATTCCAGACTTCGGGAATTATGTTATTAAGTCCTGTTGTTTTTTGGTGTTTTTAAAGCCGTTTCAAGTATTGTATCTGTAATGTTTCCAGGTTTAATGTCAATAAAATGTTTAATGATTTGCTTGGCATTAGTATTTAAAAAGGCTGTAATGCCACATATAATGGAGACGCCATAGAAAGATGGACAGAAAGCTGCATACTTCTTTTAGTAAAGAAACGAGATCTAGGATCGGCAAAAAAAAAATAAATTACACTCACCTTCATTTCAGCAAAAATTTACAAATAAATGCTTCTCAACCGAATAAAGTAGAAAAGAAGGTCCGAAAAAATCAAAATGGTTTTCGAAAAAATAGTTGAACAAATTCTGACTGTTCGGAAAGAATATATATATATATATATATATATATATATATATATATATATATATATATATATATATATATATATATATATATAAGTGCATTGAGTCCAACAACCAGTTGCGACAGACTGTTTAATGCAAAAACGCAATCGTGACGGCATGTGCCTTGTGTTTTGGCTCGGCTATTTATATATGATGGTCAATTTTCGTTTTTATATATATATATATATCCTTGTCAGTGACTAGCATATATAAGTAATCGAGTCAAAATAACGCACATGGCCTCACGATTGCATTTAACCATAAAACACACTGTCTCCACTGGGTGTTGACCTCAATGCTCTTATATATATATATATATATATATATATATATATATATATATATATATATATATATATATATATATCTTCTTTTCTTTTTATAAATGACTTAAGAGTAAAATATGCAAAAGTAATCCAAACAGGTTTTGTTACATTTGCCGCAAAGTAACTACGCTTGATCAGAATTCTAAAATTACTCAATTTGTAAAATCATGATACCACGCCTATTTTAGAATCAGATTCCGAGATCAAAACAAATGTTTTGCTCCTCATGCTTAGTTTAACACGTGTGTCGATCATTTAAGCTGTTGTATTAAGGGCAAGGTGAAATCCTACCTTTTGTTCTTCCAATGATATGGAGAGAAGGGAAGATATTGATTGTTATTTTTACCTGATTAGCCTAAAGGTAAAAATAAGGAGAAGGATTTCTATATTACAGTCCTTAAAGCGCAGCTGATTTCAAGGTAGTTTTGAAGAATACATTTTGAAGCAGAATTTGTTTATACCTATTAAATTAAATGAACCTAAGCATTTTATCAATATAAAACTTATAGGTTCTTCTTCTTCTTCTTCTTCTTCTTCTTCTTCTTCTTCTTCTTCGTTCCTTAACCCTATAGAACATGGATAATCATGGCTCTCCATAAATTTCTATTCATTGTAGTTCTTAGCAGTTCATATGATTTGCTTTTTGCAATTATTCTATAGTTGGTTCGATGTATAAACACTGAAGAAATACAAAAGTTGCCAAAAGAATTAATGAAAACAAAACTAAAATCATTCTTTTATGATAGAATACAGTTTACCTGTAAGGTTCGTCCTGGATATGACGATAAAGTACATCCACGTCCTGGGTAAGACAATAAACTACGTCCAACAGAAAGGCCTCTGATCAGGAGGTTTTGAGGAGCGTGGAACCACCTCTTGATTGCTGATCCGGGGTAGTAGCACCTGTTAGGGTCCCATCTACGGGCAAATAGTTGACCCCATACTGGGGTCAAAACACTATCAAAGTGAAAAAATAGGTTTTAATACCAGAAATACTTTGTAAAAAATTATTACCAGCAATACATTTTTGAAAAAATATTACCATCAATAACAATCTTGGCATTAAATAACCCAATGAGTTTAATATGCCGTAAACCAAACCAAACCAAACCAAACATGTAAGGTGGTCAGTAGTTTATTTATACATTTATAATTTATAATCATACAACTTTTCTGTTGCTGCATATTTCACTCTACCATTTACCCTTCTTATTTTCGAAATGTTGAACATTTTTAAGAGACATACGTTTCTTCTTCCCGACATATTCCATCTGTGCCTTTGCTATGTTTTGGAACTTTTTGAAGTGTCCTATTTCGGCTGATTTTTGGGATAATATATTTGAAAGCACAAATATGATTGCTTGTTGACTTTTTATCATTGGCTCCAATATATATCTACGCTTAATCTGGTGATCACATGGATCAAATATGGGATATTTGTCGATTGCTTTAACGCTTCTTCTATGCTTATTAATCTGATATTATTTCATTGAATTTGGCGAGACTATCTTCCTATACACATGTCCAATTATACATAATTTTACTCTTTCTTCATAGAGAACAGCGTATTTAATTATAATGATGGAATGAATCCACATGAATTCATTGCATCATTAAGCGTTGATTGGTCCCCAACTACTCTAAACATTTCTGTTAACTTCATATGATGGAATACACAATTTATGTGAGACTTGGCGTAAGGTCAGGGGAGGCCAACGAAGAAAAATTAATGACTGAATAATAATGTGATGAATTTTTTTTTAATAAAAAAGTCTCCAAATTCTAGAAACATTTATTTTATCTCAAATGATGGAATACAAAATTCAACTAAAAGTGAGCGTAAAGTCAGAGAATCCTAATGCTGATAATTTGATGGCTGAATAATGATGCGACGAATTTATATGAATTAAAGTTAATTGAAAATGTTCATATAAAGCCTAACAGTAAACACGTATAGAAAAGCCTATTTCCAGTCTGGCCGGTAATTTGAAGGATTTGCAATGAAAAAAAAAATAACACTACTAAGTACGTATGATTATTATCTGGAAATCGCCAGAGAGAAAAATATTAATGTTGTAGGAGAAACGGAAAAATTAGAATCTAATTATGTTGTCTTTCAGACAGAATGTCTTCTTTTATGATCATGCTGGTCCTCCAGGTTAAACAGGCGAAAATACGACTGCAGAGATTACATCGATCAACAGACAAGATCGGAAAATCTCGAGAGCGCCGAGGCGGCTGGCTTTTTTCGGTAAGAATGATTTAATGGTGAATTAACTTGAAAGGAGATATAACTATAAGGTGTAGACATTTCTATGAATGATAGCGTTCTAATTACCCCACCCTGTCGTGCTCTAAGAATCTCCTTTGCTTTCCTTTTATTTCTCCTTCTATGTGCCGTGTTCAATTCAGAGCGCCGGTGTTCACGATCCTCCCCAATTTCCTGTCATTTGCAGCTCTTAATAAATTTTGTCTTTTTCTTATCTCTCCTAAACATTGCTCCGTCATCCATTTGCCCAAACTCGCTAGGTAGGTTATGCTTTACATTATTTACATTATTTGCAATATGAGCACTGGTAAAAAATGGTTGCTGAAGACATTAGGCTTATAATACCCAGAAATTCATACCCAGATGTCCTCAAGAACACATGGTACAGTGGCTAAAGGCGTTGGTTAGATCCAGTGACAGTGTGAGTTCAATACCCGGTTAAGGCAGAGGGAAATTAGCGGGAGATAACTAATAACTGACATCCATCAAACGTGGAACTAGAACAGTAAGAGAAATAAAGGAGTGAGCGAAATAAAGTTCGAAATTCCAGCCACGTGAAGAAGGCCGGAGCGTACAACAGCCGAAACGTTGTGATAAGTATGGCGACAAAGATGAGGACAATAGTCCGAATAATGTAAATAATGTACATAATACTTCATCTCAGGTTATCCTTTGTTTTCGTCTGTCCCTCTTGCCATCAAACTTCTCTGTTACTATCCAATTCTCCAAGCTCTCTTTCCTCGTTATGTGTCCGAGAAAGTTCAACTGCCTCTTTCTGATGTTAAATATCTTTTCTGTTTCCTTTTTCTCTAAAACTTCTTCGTTGCTCGCATGTTCGGATCTTATCATTCTCAGCATCCTTCTGTAGAACCACATTAACCGATTTATATTTTAGGCCGGGCAACTTCAGCAGAAAGAAAGAAAAATTGTCCAAAAACTTGACATAAAAACAGAGATCACTTTCTCGAAAAGAAATATACAAAACTAACAACCCTATATCATCTAATCATCGCGCGCCGGTAGTGTGTTGGACTGAGTTGGGCGGATCTGACGACATATCAACACTTGTTCACTTATTTAATGTTGAAATCTATTTTGTTTAGGTAAACATTATGTTTAGGCTTGAGTTCAGAGGTAAAAATTGGTCGAGATGATATTCGAATTTATAACAAAACATTTTTTGTCGTTGCGTTTGATTCCATAGTCTGTTAGAAAATATTGTTTTGGTTTAATTATGCCGTGGAAAACGGACAATAGGATATTTAAAAGTAAGAGAAAATATAAACATAAAAAACTGGACTTCCACTCAAATTCCAATCGAAGATAATAAAATAAACATATGTACCGATTTAAAAGAAAACACAATACACACGTTAGTAATATACTACTAATAATATATTTAAATGCAGATTATATTAAGACCGAGCAGCCATTTCTTCTGTTTACAAAAGGAAGGCGAACTAGACCTAATGAAAATTATTTCCTGCACTTTAAGAGAAAATTAATGCGATTTGCACAAAGTAAAGATGTTCTGTCTGTACGCCACATCATACTTATCAGGTGATTTTTTAACAGTGTACCCTGTACAATGTCCTGCGGTTACTCGAATTAGAGGGTTACAAAGTAAGAGGCATTAGGATAGGTATGGAAGGTAGCTGTTAACCCTAGAATTGAACAGGTTAAGATTATAGCTTCTTCCCACGAATCAATATACAAGACATTGGTTCGTGGGAAGAAGCTGCTCGAGTGGAACTAACATCTCACGAAAGGCATATCAAGGGAATAATGGTGGTTCACTATAATATGCTTGGCATAGCGGATCTCAGTCGGAAAGTTAACGACTCGTGGAACTAAGGAGTGTAGTTCATTTGAACGCTCGCCATGGAAATAACGATAGAGCAGTGCGAGGCTTGCGAGGCTTGCGACGTCTCGTCTGCGAGAAAGGGACTGCCGAATGGAAAATAATTCGTTGCCTTGCAAGGACGCCGAGACGATTTTGATTTTTTTCGAGAGTGGAAAGTGAGGAATGGGCAGCTCACGCCCATATATGATAGCAGTATTCCATTTTCGGCCTGATCTGGGTTTTGTAAAGGTAAAGGATAGGAAAGGGAGTGAGGTACAGGGAATCGACCATTTTCAAAGCATCTTTAACGATGGATCGTATACACGAGATCCACTTGAGGTCTGGGTTGCGATAAAGTCCCAATAGGCGCTCAAAGCACTCGACTCTCCTTGAAGGAATACCCATTCATCACGATTGTTGTAAGTTCTGGGTCCGTTCGGTGATGGTGGAAGGTTACTAATTTGATCTTTGAGGAATTCAATGTTATCAGCTAGTTTCCCCCCCACATACACACCGAGATACTAGAGTTAGGTCATAGGAGAGATCAGCTGTGTTAGACATTTTGGCGGTCATCTTCGAGTATAGAATCCAGAGGTTAGCAGTGAATATTTCGGAGACAGTAGGAATGCGTAGTTCAGGTTCGCAGTGGATATCGTAGCAAAGTAGCAGAGCGTAGTTCTTCCTTCTGTCATCTTCGCCTGACAAATTGGCACTGGTCCTTCGGATAGGGTAAAACAAAAATGGCCGCCTTTATACACGACGGGTTGTATGTTCCACGTCTTCTGATTGGTTAACCTTCTATTGGTAGACTATAAAGTGAGTCAAGCCATTTGGATTGGTTCACTAGTTACATACTATACACAAAAAACTGTAACAAGCTGGTCATCGAGTGTTTTGGAGGTGCATCGCAATTGCAGACCAAGATGCAAATTACCACTCAACGGGCCTCTCCTTATAAATGCATGAACATGCTGCGGCATTCTCATCTCCCAATGTTAAGTTGCCTTGCCTACATATTCAGCATGGCACCGGCAATAAAAAATAAATAACCGAACTAGTTTTGAAGATAGGCAGACTGTCCTTACAAACAGATCCCAACATACGCCTAGAGGAGACCTTCATGCGTGGATTAGCAGGAAAATGTTCCGGATTATTGATGAGTCTATAGTTAAAAGTTGGTTGTGTTTATACTAGAGGCTACAGGTAAGCATTGGTCGAGTTTATGTCTGAGTCAGTGGGGAAATGTTAGTTAGGTTTGTGATTGTTTCAACGTGATGTAAATGTATGCCAACTTTTTGTTTTTTGTAATTATTGTTTTTTTTATAATTATCTAATATTGCGTTAGCTGTAATCTTACGAAGAAAGGAAATATGGACGTCAATTTATTGTAGAGGTTTTCGAAATTAGTGAACTTTCAATAGATTATCGCCTTAATACTTTTTTCATTTATAATATTTGAGGGTCAATATCATTACGACGAATCTCTTCTGCAAGAATCTATCTGGAAGTTTGTCCTCTTTTGGTGATGAAGTCTTACCCCTCTTCAGGGGATATTGTGTTTTAACTAGGCTCTGTCGACAGTGTAATTTAGGTACGGTTTAGCAAGAAAGTCGACACAGCTATTACTAGTGTTGTGAGTTCGATCCTCACTATCAGACATACACTTATAGCTCTGTTAAGTAAGGAAATTGACCAGCCAATTTCAAATTCTGACCTGGTTCATTACTTTCACTTTCGCTCTAATGTCCTTTTCTATCGATTCCTTCCAATATCTCGTAATAATGGAATGTTTCGTTTTGATCGCGTGCAAAGACGGAAGAGACATAAATGAGACATTTTATTTCAGTGAAAAAAAAAGAAGAAACGTCTCGTAATAATGGACTGTTTCGTTTTGATCACAAGGAAAAACATCAATGAGAGATAGATAGAAACAAAGAGAGAAACGTCATGCCAATATCTCATAAATAATGGACTGTTTTGATCATGAGCAAAGAATGAAAGGACATATCAGAGACGCTGTTTGATTCCAGTGAGAAAAATAAAGAAAGAAAGAAACAAACAAACGACCTTCCAATGCCTCATAAATAATGGATTGTCGTGTTTTGATCGCATGGAAAGACGGAAGTGACATATCAGAAACGTTTTTATTTCAGTGTAAAAAAAAGAAATGTCCTTCTAATAATGTACTGTTTCGTTTTGATCGCAAGGAAAGAAGGAAAAGACATATGAGAGAGAATGTTTGATTTTAGCGAAAGAAAGCAAGAATAAAACACACTTCAAACGGGAAAGACGTGAAATGTTCACAGGTACTTCTAGTTAATGATATTATCTCAGTCAAAATGCAATTTTCCTATTCTCCATCGCTGACAAAATAAAATTGGGTGACTTGAATCCGACGTCTTTCTAGTTGCTGAATGCCAGTATACTAAACAAGTGTTTCTGTCATATAAACAAATCTAAAGGTGATTTTATAAGGTAAGTATGAAAACTTCCAGACTAATAACTTTGTTTTCTTCTCTTCTTGTTTTGCTGAGTGAAGTTTTATGTTGTAATCCTGGAAGATGAAACCTTTTTCTTCACCAACACTGTACAGTGTATTTTTTGTGTGTAATTCATCAGTGACAATAAACGCCCACAGTAATTGTTTCCCCAGGATTCAGTAACTGAGGGTGAACATTTGCTGTCATATTCCATCATATGCAGATTAAAATCTTCTGTAGATTAAATCTTGTTTTCAGTAATGAGAATAATTTAGTATAGGGTCATTTGGGCATTTATTGTTAGCATGCAAGATGCAGGCAGATTTTCATCTTTGGTCAGCAGACATTCGAAATCTCTTGAATGTTGAGAGTTCACCGGGAGAGCTGCATTTTTTCCTGAATTATTTTTTTTTTCTGGTTTCTTTAGATCTTCCATAGATTGGGTGATTTGTCTTTTTAACGGCATATCAACTTATGGATCATTTAATCGCAAAATTTAATTTTCTTAGGAGTTTGAAAGTAATAAAAATATGATATATGTCATTCTGCCTTCACAGTTGAATACATGATAGATGATGCTCAGCTTCTATTCATGTACATGTTTGTGTGGACATAATTGCTAGAGGCGGTGATATGTGTGTTTTAAGTTGTTTTGTTGAAGTTATATTTTGAGAAACATTTTGATTTAAGAAATTGTAGGATATTATATATATATATACATATATATATATATATATATATATATATATATATATATATATATATATTGTCATGAAAGTTCTTTCATGTTGGTTGGGTGTTAGTATTTTAAACGGATTTGGGTGAAGTTGCTAGTAGGTGCATGTTGTTGGTAATTTTTTTATATATAAAAATGTACAGCTGTTATTTTTACTAATGAAATGTATTTTTATACTTCCATATACAGTATTTTACACTATTTACATTGTTCAGACTGTTGTCCTTGTCTTCATTGTTATAATCACGACGTTTCGGCCGTTGTACTCTCCAGCCTTCTTCAGGAGATATGCACTGGAATTTCGAACCGGACCCTTTATTTCGTACACCAGGGTAGATTCTCCAAGTTTGTTTTGTTAACCTCTGTTGTGGCACTGAACTCACAATTATTTGGGTCAAGTCAATGGATTACTTCAACCGATGCCTTTATCCAGGGTACCATGTGTCCTTGGGGGAAAAGAGTTCGTTTCGAAATTGCAACGTATATCACAGGAAAAAGGCCGGAGAGTACAACGGCCGAAATGTCGTAAATATGACAAGATGAGGGAAACAGTCCGAATAATGTAAATAGTTGCAATACCTCATCTCAAAAACATAGATAGATCCATTCATACTGTTTTTTATTATTATTATTATTATTATTATTTGGGATCGGTTCATTATTTGTCATAGCTGAGATTCTAACAGGTGCTGCCACTCCAGGTCAGGTTGGACATGAGTCCAGAAACACTTAACAGGTGGTTGAACGCTCTTCAAAACCTGATCAGAGGCATTGCAAATTCTCTGGTGTTTTGATACAGATGTTTTCCAACAAATATCTTTAAATAATTATTATGTAAAGTGGCTGAACTTCGAAAGTCAGGCTTATCGGCAAAAAAAAGAAAAAAATGCAATCGACCAAATTTACTAAAGCTTCGTTAGCGTTTACACATTGTCATAAAAATTCTCCGTTATCGGTATGGCATTACTGTGTTGCAAAATGCTGCACGCAGTGGCAAATATGAAACTCATTAAATTCTTCGTCTCCCGTGATGTTAACCATTACTGCCAACTATAAATACGGAACAGATGCCAGAGAACTGAAGTTAACATAAATCTAATTCTTGTTACAGTTTATAATTTTAAAAAGAGTTTCTATTCCAAACGATGATATTGAGATATTGTAAATACTTGTTTTCTTACTTTTGAAACATTGAGATCATTGTCATTTCAAGAGTTGTTTGGAGTGGTGTTCTATTTCTTTTTATTATTTGTATTAGTATTTTTTGTGGTGTCAACAAACACTCGTTGCCACTTTTGGGATGTCAACGAATACTCATTGTCACTTTCGTAATGCTTGTTGTAGTAGAGACTTTGTAATCGCAGATACAACTAGATTAACGCCATTTAACAATACTGGTGTCAGACGCCTTCGAATAACACTCGCACTAATAGTACTTGCTCGATAATACTCGCTCAAATAGTAATCCATATATTGATCCGAATAGAAATAGTGAATAGAGTAGAGAATAGCGATTATGCAATTATTTAGACGTAACGCGACTTCCTGCTTATGCGTTTCCTCTATGGTCACGTGGTCTACTTATTCAATAATGCGATCGCTTGTGTTTGCTCACTGGCGATCAAACTCAAGTGTCAGCAGTGACACTTTATTTCTATATAACAGTCTTATTTGTACATCGGTAACAGAATAGGGAATGGGAATAGTAGTAAAAGACAGATTATAGGTAGTTGTAGAGAGCCATGATCACCCACGTCTTCAAGGGACATAGCATAGAGAATTAATCTTATTATTATGTCTCGTCTACAAAAAGAAGAATTTGGTTATATACTAATCAATTCAGTGTATCCTTGTAAACGCAAACCAATCACTCAATACCATGTTTCGTTGGTCGGCTGATTTTTTGGGGGTAGCATATCAACACCTCTATGGGTTATTTGATGTTAAATCTAAATATTTTTTACGTAATTTTATGCTTTCAACTACAGATATTTTGTAGATAATTTTATACTTACAGGGTAAATGTTTTTCTATATAAATTTTTAATATAAAAATGTATTTTTATATTTTAGTTTTGCTTTGATTGTCATTTTGTTTTAAAATGTATTATTGATTATTTTATTATAAAAATATATACTGTTGATTTTTGTTTGGAGGCTTACTATTTGTCCATAGCTGGGACACTAACAGGAGCTGCCACCCCGGTTCAGGGTGGGCCTGGGATCGACGGCAATTAAGAGGTGCTTCCACGCTCCTCAAAACCTTCAACCTATCGATCAAAGATCTTGCTGCCGGATATAGTTTATCGTCAAATCAAGGAAAAACCATGCTCTGCTACACCTGTAACACAGACGATTTTATATTGGTATACGGGATTCTTTCCAGTTCCGGACTCGCTGAACAATGCTAGTCATACAAGTCATATCGCGCTGCAGTCAGCAATTGACTGACTTAGAAAAATATTCGACATGTTAATATATACCGCTTCTTACAATTTCCTGGCTCTCCTGCCATGTTTCCTGTTATGGGAACTTACCTATAACGATAATGGACTCTTCCTGACACTATAAACCCTGCGCTTCTCAAGAATGGAATGAATGGTGTAACGAGCACCAGATCATGACTGTTGAACTCTCTGCTTTGGCAGAGAGGAACCCGGATGAAGCTTTGCCGAAGGGCAAGGTTTCGTCCGGGGAGGTAGACAGGCCCTGAATCCGTCTAGCCGTTTTTAAAGGGTATATTTTTGGCCGAGCCTACGGGCTCGGGAAACCCACGTTAAAGTCGCTCTTGTGCCACATGCAACCCTCGTGGTTAGGGGCTAGATACCGAATGAATGGTGTAACGAGCACCAGGTCATGACTGTTGAACTCTCTACTTTGGCAGAGAGGAACCCGGATGAAGCTTTGCCGAAGGGCAGAGTTTCGTCCGGGGAGGTAGACAGGCCCTAAACCCGTCTAGGTGGGTTCAAAGGGTATATTTTTGCCGGAGCCTACGGGCTCGGGAAAACCAAGTTAAACTCAGCCTTGTGCCACATGCAACCCTCGTGGAAGGGGGGGGGCTAGATACCGAATGAATGGTGTAACGAGTTGAGACAATATTAGTTCACTTTAAACCAGACGGACAGTCATTACTAACACCTTCAACTTCTTGTACTATATTTCTGTTGTAATATATCTTTGTTATTCTACTCTTGTGTTCGCGTTGTTCTTCCTGGGTTCTAACCTTGGACCCTAACTGTGGTGCGAGGATATTGGACCATAACAATTCTTTTTCATGTTTAGAACCTCATTCTTCTTCTTCTTTATCTGCCGTGTCCTTTCAGGATGTATGCGATCATAGCTCTCCATAATTTATTGTCTTTTGTAGATCTTAATAAATTTTGACTTTTTCTTATCTCTTCTAAACCTTATATTGACATCCGTTTACGCAAGCAATCTTGGTCTGTTTTGCGTTGTATTCTTCAGTCCATCTTGACTTCAATGTGTCCTGTGAGTTTCATGTCACAGTTATTTTACTATTTCGTGTTTTTCTCATGACACTCGAGTCTGACTTTAAGGGAACGACTATTTATTATTTTTAACAGTGGAAATGGCATGCTATAAATTCAATCGTTTATCATTACTTCTTGCGTAAGCAACCTTATCCAAAAGGATATTTCAAAATGATAAGGGCACTAAACACCTCAAGAAGAATGCATTCTATGCTCTCCAGTTCCCTCTCCGCAGAGTAAAGAAAATGACAAAGGGCTGAAATCCATATCAGTCTTTATTTACAAATCTGTCCGACAAGATAAATAAAGAGTGCGATGTATAAATTGTCGTCTAAATTACGCAAAAATTAAAATAACACTGGCAACTCATTTTAACAGATATTTTTTTTATCAAAATTACAAAAAAATATATTTTATTTATTCAATAAAATCGCCATTGGTTTCAACAACGGCCACATGACGACTCCAGAATCTCCTGCAACTCTTCTGAACAGTCTCCTTGTTTAAGTTGGTTAATACTGCCATAATTCTTCCTTTCAGTTCATCTTTGGTGTTGCAAAGAGTTTTGTTGATCTCTCACTCAGTTACACCCCACACATAATAATCAAGAGGGTTGTAGTCTGGGGAGTTAGGTGGCCATATGTAAGGTATCATGTGGTCATAGATATTGTCTGATAGCCTTGATTGAGCTCTGTTGCTTGTGTGGCATGGTGCAGTGTCCTGCTGCCAGACATAAGGTCTTCCAGCAGTTGTCGTTCTTTACCCAGGGAGCACTTCCTACTCCAGTTTCAACTATAGGCCTCTGCTATGAGTCTAAGGTCCTTTGGCAAGATGAATGGAGGCATCACGTTGCCCTCACTAGTGATCACGCCAAACACCTTCGTAATTACCATTAAACTCATACAACTCTTTCCGAATCCTCTGCACTGTCTTCAGATTGACACCCAAACACTCTGAAATGTTCGTAATTGTGGCTTCCGGTGCGAATGCCAAGCAGTCGAGCAGGACACTTCCAAATTTCTGGCGGAGTGAATTGCGTCATGGTGCTCTTTTTCTCACAGCTGACTCTACTAGTCTGTGCAGTCGGCAAAATTAAAAGCAAACAATGCGCATGAGAGAAATTCAAAAGATAAAATGGCGACAATTTACCCATCGTTCCCTGTATATGACACATCAATTTTTTCTCTAATATTCCTTAAATAATAACAATAACTGAATCTCCTCCTCCTCAAGTGAGATACATAGATAGAGAGAGAGAGAGAGAGAGAGAGAGAGAAAGAGATAAAAGAGAGTGAATAATGTAAACATTTTTCTCTACACATATAGTCTTCCATACCTGATTTTTTAATTTCCCTTTGAATACGATTTTCTGTTTCTTGCAAGTATCTTTAAGCCGACGGCTAGTTTCTCCCTTGTGCTTTAGGTTTCGTTATTAAATATTGAATATTTCTAGTTCCAAATCCGCATATTTTAAACGTGATGTCACTTTCCGAACCAACTAATTCTTGCGGGAAAGCGTGTACGAACAGATCAGTCGCTTACTTTCAATCCAGTCTTATTTTATTGGTAAAGAATTTAAAAGTACACAAATACCCGATTATATGATTATCAATATAATTGGTCATGATGTACAATATTGCATAGAAACGCAGCCTAAAGGATAAAAATAATCGTTAAATGCAACTAGTTATCGTGAGTTCAATCTCTGGGTAAGGCAGTGAAAACAATATACAGGAATCCCTCTATTAGTACAGCTAATGTGTACATCGGTAACTATTAGGTTGGTGCAAAAAAAAAATGACGTAATAATGTCGTTTTTTGACGTATTTTCTAACGTCAAAAAACGACATTATTACGTCATTATTTTTGCACCAACCTAATATTAAGAAGTCATTTTTCAATTAATATGGTTAATCTTAAAAATGATTCACCGCACTAATCGAGTATTATGTATGCACTGATCGAATTTTAGTACAGTGTAAGCCGGATATAAGAGACCCGGATATAAGAGAAACCCGGATATGAGAGAGATTTTCTCTGGTCCCAAATTAGAGCCTGTGTTAATGTATATAAAATAGACCAAACCCGGATATAAGAGAAACCCGGATATAAGAGACTTCTTCTCCGGTCCCGACAACTCTCTTATATCCGGGTTACACTGTATACAAAGATTTTAGCTCACTAATTGAAAACGCATTAAGCGAATCCGCATTGTACAAAAAAAAAAGAAAAAAAAAAGAAGCTACATCAAGTGAAGAAATTCTTTTTTCTATTATGTGCCGTGTACCTCCCTGATGGGGGGGGGGATCATGGTTCTCCGCAACTTCCTTTTTTTGTCGCTCTAACTAATGTCTCTCTCCCATTCCACGTTCTGGCGTCCATCAGGCTTAGGTAAATTACTTGTTGTTTCTTTCTGCCCACCTATTGCCTTCACAATGTTTTGCAATATGTGTTGTGAGTGTCAAATTCACCAAGTCATCTTTTCTTATTATGCACCCCAGAAATCTCAACTCTCTCTTTCTGATTCTAAGTCCAGGCATACTTTTTGTTTTCTCTTTCCTTAAGATTTCCTCGTGGTTCACATGCTTCATCTATGGCATTCTCAACACCCTTCTGTAGAACCGCGTCTCTGTTACCTGAAGTCGCCTCTTCATCTGTCCAATATTCACTGCCGTATAAGAGGACTGATGCTGCATTACAGTTAAGCACTCTTAATTTTATTTCCAACGGAATTTTTCGGATTCTTTATAGTAATACTTAGTTTGGTACAAGTATCCTATGAATTAACCCATAGCTGGGGCGAGAAGAGATGGATTCGTGCATTTTCCAAGTGTATTTGCGCATAAGTGAATATAATGAAGCCGACTGGCATTAGAACCCGGCTCTCCGATTTCCAATTCCGAGCCATAATTCATTATCCATAACACCACCCGTAAATCTATGCTCACAGCACCTAGTATTCCTAAGGGGTCACCCATCTAGGTACTGACCAGGCTGTCTCAATCAATCAATAATAATATCATAAATGTTGAATAACTTATTTGTTTTTTGCGGATTATCAACCTTTTATTGGTTATTTTAAGCCGCAACATATTTTAGAGTTTAAGAATATTTTTTGGCGCGTGAATATTACATTAACAGATTTTTGCAGATACCAATGATTTTCCAGACCCAAATCCTACTATTTAACACATAGCTAGGCGGAGATGGATTCATACCTTTTCCAATTGAATCTGCGCGTAAATGACACAAACTGGAATTCGAACACTTGTTCTCCGATTTCTCATTACGATCCTCTCTCCATTATACCACCCGCACATCCGTCATAACTGTTTAACATATTTTGGAAATTTTGCAAACTCCGATATGGCATACTCAAGGCTGAATTATGTCTGCACGAGTTGTTTTTTTTGTAGGTTAACATCAGGCCACCCGTTCTTTTATCTCGGCATCTGAAATATTTAGTGCCAGAGAAGCCAAAAGACTGAAAACACAGGGCAAGTCGGAAGTAAGTTAAATAATAAATCAGTTGCATGCTTAACATTCACCGCTGTGGAATAGGTGGGCGGTGCCTGTCGTCTCATTCCATTCTAGTCGCCCTTAAACATCGCCCTGTAAATTTTGTCTCAATGAAAAGTGACGGTCGTCGTTTGTTAAAGCCATTTCGTTCCGCAAGAATTAATCTCGCAGCAAATGTTTCCTCCTTAGCGTCTTTGAAGTGCCCTCCTCTATTATAGTCTTTGCTACAACTTCTTTAATGCTTCCACAACAATAGGAACGGACCTTCAGTTATTTTCTTAAATGTGCCTGTTTGTGACATTCACGACAACAAAGCGGACGTCTGTTATAACTATCCCTCGAGATCCATCTATGTTTTATCAGCTTCCCTTGCATAAATAGATGAATAACAATGTGTAAGTTGGGGGATATTACCTGTTTTTTTTTTTATGGGTGTACAATTAGATATAATCTTTTGAATCAGAAAAAAAAGTGCGTAGTTCCTATTTAATTTCAAAGACAATATCTAAATGTAGATTTATTCAGCTACATGTGATTGAATAAATCTATATCCTACTTTTCGACAGCTTTGAGGCATCTTCATGATTCCATCCCGAAAAAATGTGGCATCCTTTTGGGTGATGATCTACTCTAAGTGATTTTTTAAAGATTAACAGAAAATTAAAGTTCTCACTAAGAAATTAGTAGGGGTTGAAATAAGTGGTAATCGGACGGTGAAAGGTCAGAGAAGTCTGACGGGTGTAGCAGGATAAGCTGGAATAATTCTTTTTTTTTTTTTTAATAATTTCACCCCAAGGAAAGAAGTAAAGCCACTAAGACGCAAGGTGTTACTGAGTGTAAAACAATATGAGTAAATAAAAATTATTGAGGATAAAGAGAATAATAAAAGAAGAGGAATTAAGAAGACAGGAGATATCGATTGACATTGCGTTTAATTTTTTTAATTTAAATTTGACTGGAAAGCAAGAATCCGGAAGAAAGTTCCACATGCGAGAAGTGTGAAAGAAGAAACTGTTAGCATAGAACTTACGATTTTCACTCATGAAATGATTAGACATTGCTGCCAATCTTGTCCGGAATTCGTCAATTTTTATGGTGTCGCCTTCCATCAGAATAACGCTAGATCTCGCGAGAAAACGCACAGTGAATCTACGTTAGGATGGCAGCAGAATGATTGAAGCTGAGATAAAAGGTCAGAACTGATAACATTACAGATTCTTCTTTCTGTTCTTACTGTTGTAATGAACGACACTACTTAGCACAACAACACATATAAGATTCGCCAGCGGCGCGTATAAATAGTAGTCAACTGCTAGAAGTGAGTCAAGTGAATTCCACAATGAATCTCCAACTGCAGGATATTTACCAACCGCCCCACGCGATCAGATATGGCACAAAGCCCAATTAAATGTGGGATTTCCGAGCCCGTAGGTTCGGCCAAAAATTCTTCGTAGATCCCGTATAAAACGGGATCGGGCAGCTCTTTCCCGAGAAGAGACCCCCGCCCATCAATACAGCCCTATCTGGGGATCCTCTCTGCTCGGATGCAGAGAGTTTGACCAGCACAGACGGAAACGAATCCCCAAATGCAGACCAACATACGGTATTTACTACTGTATTTATGTGAATGGGGACATACCTATTATCATCCGTAGGTATGTTACAATAGATAGATAGATAGATAGATAGATAGATAGATAGATATGAACTGTTTGAAAATAGTGTTGTAACATAGAGAAGGTTACTTAATAGAATAATCAAACGAATGTTTGTAATAAACGATACATAGACAACACACATAAGATTCGCCAGCGGCGCGTAGAAGAAATAGTCAACTGCTAAAAGTGATTCAAGTGAATTCAACAATTAATCTTTAACTAAGCAGGATATCTACCAACGCCCCACGCGGTCAGATGTGGCGCAAGGTCGAATTTAATGCGGGGTATAAAACGAGGTCGGGTAGCTATTTCCCGAGACGAGACTCTGCCCTTCAAGATAGCCTCGTCTGGGTATCCTCTCGGCCTGGAGGAGTTTGACCAGCACAGATGAAGACGAATCTCAAACTGCAGAATATCTACCAATACCTCACGTGGAGAGATGTAACACGGCCGAATTTAATGTGGGGTATCCGAGCCCGTAGGTTCGAACAAACATTCCCGGTAGACCCCGTCTAAAACGGGATCGGGTAGTTGTTTCCCGAGACAAAACTCTGCCCTTCGACATAGCCTCGTCTGGGTATCCTCTTTGCCCGGAGGCAGAGAGTTTGACCAGCACAGATGACGACGAATCTCCGACAGTAGGATATCTACCAACCGCCCCACGCGGACAAATGTAGTACAAAGCCGAATTTAATTTTGGGTATCCGAGCTCGTAGGCTCGGCTAAAAATTCCCCGTAGAGTCCGTATAAAACGGGGTCCGGTAGGTGTTTCACGAGACGAGACTCTGCCCTTTGACATAGCCTGGACTGGGCATCACAGTTGGAGACGAATCTCCAACTGCAGACCAGCATATAGTATTTATTACTGTATTCATGTGAATGGTGGGGACATCACCATTTTCGGCTTTAGTTATGCGACAACACTTTCAATGCGTCATATTTTAAAGATATCGTAACTTCATATAACTTACACCTTTTCAGTAGACTAAATTATTGTAGATTTTAAAACAGACTAGCCGCTGTCCCCTTTTCCTATTTAGACCCTCGATCTCTGTCATGGTCAGCCTTCGGCCGGTTGGCCTTTTTTCTTCATTCCCTCCTTTTTTAACTCTATTTATTTTGTCATTCTAACTAAAGTATTCAGTCCTCGGTATGGCGATAAACTACATTCGTCTGCAATGTCTCTGATCGGGAGACTGGAGGTTTTGAGGAGTGTGGAATCACCTCTTAATTGCTGTTGTTCCCAGTTCACCCTGACCCAGGATGGTAGTACCTGTTAGGGTCCCAGCTATGGGTAAATAGTTAACCCATCAAACAAAAAAGAAAAAAAAATTCATGAAAGTCTAAAGATATTAAAAATACTTTTTTATAAAAAAAAATACGAACAATGCATCAACCAACATGAAAGATATTTTTCATGAAATTAATCCATAGAATATCCTACAATTTCTTAAATCAAACTGTATTAAAAAATATAGCTTCAATAAAACTACAACATAAATAAAACATACCACTGCCTATAGTAATCAAGTCCACACAAATATGTATATGCACAAAAGTTGAGTATCATCTACCATGTATTCAGTTGTGAAAGCAGAATAACATATATTTTTATTACTTCAAAGCTGCCAAGAAAATTAACTTTCGGCATTAAATGACCTATAAATTGTTATTCCGTTAAACAAGTGCATAAATAAACTATTCTCAAGTTTATATTTATTTATTCTTTTCAACTTTGACCCATTTGGCTTTTAATAATGTATTTTTCAGCGCACCCACGTCGCTACCGAATTTGACACAAGATCGCGGTTTAAAGTAGGTTTAACGGCAATACGGTCGAAAAATTGCTGTAGCCCCCTCGGCACTTCCCCTTTCAGGGACACCTTAGGCGCCGAGTAATGACTCCTGCCCCCTCCCAAATGTAAGGTACTACCTGGGAGCATACTCCCTGGAGTTTGGGCTTAATATTATATTTCAACGTTTGGTTGTCCTAAAGCTTTTTCCTGACCGTCTCAGTTACGCACCCACGCGCGCGGGATGTAGGCTTACCAGTCGGCAGTATCGGAGTATACACCTTAGAATTATCAAAATCAGCGAATAGGTTTACTAGTTTGGTTTAATAGACATCACGCTAAGGTAGGCGCAAAACAGTCTATTTTTTTTTTCCATTTATAAAGAGTTATTCAGGGCACCTCGAGGTGGTGTAATGGTTAGCAAGCTTGTCTCGCTAGAACAATTCCGACTCAATAGTGAGCTCGATCCTCACTGGGTGCCTCTTACTTTCGGCCTTGTGCCACATCCAAGCTACTCTTGGAAAATCACTATAAAGAGTTATTCAAAGTGAATTTCTTTAATGTCAATTCCATTTAATTCACATGAAGAATCAAGACGATGTAAGCAGATAAATAAATGTGCCATCTTAGTACATAATTAAACCACAAAAAAAGTAATAATAAAAAGACTTAAGTAAGGATTAGCCGAAAACTGAACACGTGCAATATCGAATATCCACGTTAGAAGCATCCAGTGTGGTGTTTATTCTAGCAATTCCTATAATGTGTGGGGACAAGACAAAATAATTTCATGCCATTTGCTTAAATTCCACAATATCCATAATTTAGCTTTTCCTGTCTATAAAGACGTTTTATGGATATTCGCATGTTATTCGTGTTTATTCTAGTGTATCTAATAGCTACTATTCTCTTGTTTATTTATCTGCATATATTGCTCTACGGTAAAACAGCCGGATTTTCATAACAATTTCAATAATAAAAAAAAAATAATTGTTAAAACACACATCGGGTTTGTGATTTTACTCTGCTCGTTTATATCTTTGTTATTGTTTATTCATCATCATCATCATCATCATCATCATCACCATTACCATCACATCATCATCATCACAATCACCATGATCATCACAATCATCATCACCATCACATCATCATCATCATCATCATCACAATCACCATCATCATCACAATCATCATCACCATCACCATCACATCATCATATCATAATTATCATCATCATCATCATAACAATCACCATCATCATCAAAATCCTCATCACCATCACCATCACATCATCATCATCATCATAATAATCACCATCATCTCAATCACCATCACCAACATCATCATCATCATCCTCACAATCACCATCATCATCACCATCACCATCACATCTTCATCATCATCATCATCATCATCATCATCCTCACAATCACCATCATCACAATCATCATCACCATCACCATCACATCATCATCATCATAACCATCAGTGCAATAGACAATACTCTCCAGATATCTGGGTTGAAAGTCGAAGAAGTATTCATTCATGCGCGGCGTACCTTTTGGCGCCTAAACCTGGCGAAGCCCATTCTTCTTTTGTTTAAACCGCAGCCGATGGTCTCCAAATTGGTGACGGACACATGACCGCTGATACGATCGGGGTGAGTGGGGAACTCTCTACCCTGACCGTTGACTTAATTCCAAGATGCCCAACAACCAGCGATGCCGTTTAATCATGGCTGTACATATAGCTATGGATCCCAGTCTACCCTGTTGTGCTAGGCGCACGATGACTCCACGAAAAGAGTTATCTGCCCTTTGACAAATCATGTTTTAAACCTGCTGAGTGTTTAAGCTCACCAGAAAAGCCAGGTGGGATAACCGTGCGTCAGGTAATACTATGTTACATAATACTACGCTTAGAGTGACCTGATAGTGTTTATTAAAATCTTGCATTTTATTTATATTATTTACAGTCGGAATATTGTCCTCCTCTTTTGTTATTATTACAGCGTTTCGACTATTGCGTTCTCTGGCCCTCTTCACATGTCTATCAATCCAGGTAACCCTTAAGGTATTTGAAAATGCAAAAATAGGTTAAATAAAGAATTCAGTTTGAAATGCTGTTACATCATCGCCGTGATAACAAAAATGAGGACATTCGTCCAAATGTAAATAAGGATAACTCCTCGTCCGAGAAATTCCGACAGAAAATTCTGCTTTTTAGTTCTCATTATTCAAACGCGGGTATGTTGTTATTTGCTCAGCATAGCTTAGATTGCTTCAAGATCACACATATAAGGCATCCAGCGAGGATCGAACTCATTACCCAGTAACGAGGACCAGTCAGACTAACATTAATTCAGTGGTTGTCGCTGGTGAATGAGTACGAGCAAGTTTATCCACTATTCTATCACTTTCCTCAATATTCTTGCTAATTATTCCAGAACTCTCCTCAGTAATCAAGCTGATTTTAATAATGCTAGTTCTCAGATTTTTCTATTTTGCAAGGCCCTTCTACATTCTTATTGTTTCCTTGTTGTCGCGACTTAGAAGAAACCGATTGCATCCATTGTAGAAGGTTAATATTACTATCATCTCCATAAGGAGTCATTGGATAAATACTTGCAAAGTATACCGGGCTAATGTCTACCTTGTTCTATTCTAATGTAAACGAGACCGATGTCTACCATTTTTGCTATAGTGTAAACTGAACCTATGTCTACCTTTTAACCCGAGTTTAAACTGAACACAGGTTTAATTTTCTTAATTTAGTGTATGTCTATCTATTATTAATTCATTGTCCTATAAGATTTATATTTGGCATAAAATAGACCAAATGTTTTGTTAAATTTCCCAAACTAATCTAACACTATTATTATTATTAGTATTATTATTATTATTATTATCATTATTATTATTTCCTTTGAACTCTGTTGTATACACATTTCCGTACGGGTCCCAACCAAAGACCTAAGGTCAGAAATGGCTTCATGGCATTTTCATTAGTCATTTCTGTAAAAAACAAACAAGGATCAAACAGTTTACATAGATAAAGCTCTTCGTAATATGTGAGCTGTACTTGTGAGTACAATTTTTTGTATTTCTTTAAGGCATGGGTTACCAGGAATCCCTTAAATCACTCTATCGCAAACTTTTCCTATCAAATCCAAGGACTCAAACTACAACTGGAATTACCGATGTCCTCATGCGCTACATTTTTGAGATTTCCACCTGTATTTTCATAGTTTTTTTTCTGAAGATCTTCAAAGGTACATTACAATTTGCAGGAACTGTCATGTTAATAAGAAATCATATTCTATTTTTGTGGTCTTTGGTTACGATGTCTACGCGATTAGCTTTGATTGTTCTGTCTATGTCTGTTGTAAAGACCCATAAAATTGTTACAGGTCTTATCTCTGTAATCGCATCTGGGTGATGTTCATACCAGTTTCTTGCAGTTTCCTTCCCGTAAAAGTTGCATATTTTCCAGTGCTGCTATTGACCCATTCTACCATACGGAGTTTTATATTCAATGGTTGCTAACACTGTGCAACCTGATAAAAGATGGTGAATTGTTTCTGGATATTTATCATGGAATATGCATTTCGGGTCAACACAAATTTTCAGTACGTGTGCTTGGTAATTTTTAGTTAGCAACCATTGTTTACATAGTTCGGACTATCATCCTCATCTTTGTTGCCATATTTATCACAACGTTTCGGCCGTTGTATGCTCCCGCCTTCTTCAGGTGGTTGGAATGTTGAACTGAACCCTTTATTTTATATCCACTGTGCCATGTGTTCACATTTTTCTATTTCGTTTTCCAGGTCTTTATACTTCGATAGTTGTTTTTAAAATTCCTTGGTTGCTATGACAGAATGGCTGAGTAAGCCATATCAACTAGTAGACATTTTCTTTGGTTTCGTTATTTGACAATTATGTCCGGCCTATTTCCTTCAATCTTCTGGTCTGTAAAGATAGCGTAATCCTATGTCTTCTATTTAGGTAACCGGTGTTTATTAACATCTTTTACAAGGTGTTTGCACATTGTCCAGTGTAAGTGTTGCCACACACTATCGTTACGATTTATATATTCATTTGGAATAAATACAGTACATACTGAGATCAGATGGTCTATGGTTTCCTGATAAAGCCTGCGTTTTGGATCTGCACAATTATGTATATTTGAGTGAACGTTTCTAGTGAAAAGACCCTGGTTTTGCGCTGCAAGAATAAAGCCTTCCTTGTCTTCGTCGTAGTAGTTTGATATTTTAAGTAGGATCAATTTGAGTTTCCGGGTATAACGACACACTGGGATCGATTTTCTCTCTCCGTCCTGAGTTGGTATAAACACATCTTCTGCGTGCAGGTTGTTGAGATTCTGAAAAGAGGGGTTCCGAATCGGATTGTGGATGGACTCGTTTCCGAGCAATTGAACGATCGTCCACATCTGGCTCACTTTGAGCCTTCTCGTATTCCCGATATTCTGATATTCGCAGTGGGTCTGTAGATGAATCGCATGGCGCAATGCTGACAGGCTGACTTTCAACTACAGTGGGAAGGTATGCAGATGTAGGCCGCTCCTCGCAAACTATATTAGGTGCAGGTAAATTTGTTGGAATTTTTGGGTACCCTGGTGTACTAGTGAGCCAGCCAAAGTGAGCTGACTCATTTTATAGTTCCCCAATAGAAGGGTTAACCAATCAGAAGGCTCAAATATTCAATGCGACATGTATAAAGGCGGCCATGTTTTTCCCGAATATTCTCTGCTAGCCTTTGATAGCGAAGACTGAAGAATTACGGAACAGCTGCGGGTACAATGTCTCTGAGGGAAACAGTAGATTCTTTTCCATCCGAATTTCGTACCAGGGCATAATGCGGATTCGCTTCCATTAGCTCAACTCCATTTGTCAATGGGTCAGTATTGTGATGACGAACCTCAGAAGAACGATTCCGGGTTTCGAGAACCATGAAGGAATCGAAGTTCCGCTGAGCTACTTCGCTGAAATGGGAGAAATCTTCCGTGTGGTGTAATGTTTGCGACTGTACATAGAACAGTTCTAAGGGAGTACAGAGATTCAGGGAGGCCAGTTGTATACTTTTCCATATTATGGCTTTATATCGTTCGCACTGACCATTATCCTGAGGGTGGTAACGTGTCGTTCGGCTTGTGGCCACTTCTAGTTCACAAAGAAATTTTCAGAGCTGCTCAGACATGAAAGAGACTCTACTATCTGAAATGCGAATGGGAGTTGCGAATATTCGTCAATGACGGTTAGCATGTAACAATTCCTATTTTTCGATGGTAGGGGACCCTTGAAATCTATGTTTAACCACGCAAACCGTTGAGTGGCTTTTATGAGCACACCAGTTTTAGGCCTGAATAACCAAGGTTTTTGTTCTGGGCATATTCTATATGGTTTTATCAGTTTGATATGGTAAACTTCTGATCTGTACCACATGCGTCATCCTTGCTATGACTGGGTGGGGGGTCGCACTTTTTGTGTACGATAGGAAGCTCATCCGTATTTGATATCGAGCTACGTAACCCTCGATAATGTGTCATTCTCTACTGCGGCATTTTCTTTACCAGGTCGGTAGATGACATCAAAAGAAAACAGTTTAATTTCCCCATGTTCACGGCTTCATTATACATCTTGTTTAACCTATGTCTAACTGTCTGATCTTGGTAGCGCTCGCTAGCGGACTGCTCCAGAGCCTGCATAGCTAAACATATCTCTAAGGAATCCCCCCAGCCTCCGCCCGGGACAGACTATCTTTGAGCACCTTCACCTGTTTAGCCTTATTTAGTGCGATTCGCTGGCTATATTCCGTGGTGAAGGACGTAACTATACTCTTAAGCTTCTCCCGCCACTTATTCCCAATAACCGCTCCCACTAATTCCCGCTTCACTAGTATAATTAGCTGTTGCTGGAAGCTCCACCTGTCCAGTAAAGACAGATTGAACTTTCATTGTCCAGCCATTCTAGGCCTAACATCTAACGCTACCCAGGCACAAACGAGTCTATGGTCCGAATAGCCTAACCAGTGGAACGTGATAGAATCTATAAAATCTATGTCAGCACTTCTCTATCCAGGTAGCTTGCTATGTGCAGACGTCCAATTATGCGCCCACATCCATATCTCCCGCCCAGGATGATCAACCCGGTATCTATCGCCCAGACCACAATCGCTAATCAGATTAACTCGAAGACCTGCCGCTAGCTCCCCTCTCCCTAACTGACGGAAAAACAAGACACGCACCTCTGATCGTTGGGCGCATAAACCGCAACGACCCGCAACATTCTACTGTTCATGGCAATATGGGCCACGATCAACCGCTCCCAAACATCACATTGACATGCACAAGGTTCACCCTTTCACCCAGGGTAAGTTTAACTAGTAAGGAAACACCTCTGGCCAGCTGTTCCCTGTATGCTGAATAGACGACATAGTCGTTCGGCAGCACATGAGCATCAAACTTGTAAACAAAGTGTGTTTCCTGGATCACAGCCTTATCTACACCAAAGGACAGGAGGTCACAAAAGAGACGGGTAGCATTACTCCGATCTCTCGAGCCCCTTGCATTCAAACTGGCTATTTTAAGAAACATTTTGGATCCCCTAGCCACTGACTGGACGGAAATCTACAGGCGAAAGGACACCGAAGGATAAGTCGTAGGCTCCCTGTCCCCATCTCTGTCGTCATACGACCATCTAGGACAATGCCGCCGACGTCCGTCAGATAAGATAAGTTAATTTGAGAGACCTGTATAATGTGGGATGGAGAATAACAGGGAACCTAATAGCACAGAATTTTTCCAAATTTTTTAAAATCTGGTGTTCCAATTTCCACCATTCGAATTAGTGGAAAAGGCTTTTATAGCCACAGGGAGGTGCACCCACACTTTTAGGCCCCTCCCTGTATTTTTCATCCAGATGATAACCCCAGGGGCATTGGGAAAATTTCTTGGATCTTCCGCTGACTTCCCGTCTACTTTAAAGAGGGGCCCTAACAGGGCCTTCTTTGGGAGAGCAGATCGCTCTCCAGTGCTTCTCTGTCTATATGGTATTTTCCCCTCTCTAAAAGAATTTCCCCTTTTGGGAGGTGCTGCAGTGAGGGTTGTGAGGAGGGGTGTGCTCGGATGAAGGGTATTGTAAGGAGGTGTGTTGGGCGGAGGTTTGTTTGGAGGGGAATCAGAGAAGCTTTAGAAGGCGAAGAATAGAGACTTCGGGAAATGCCTTGTTTCCTATGTCCTTTTTTGGGGGGCTGGGGAAGGAAGGATTGTGACTTGGTTTTATCCAAGGATTATTTTTTCTTCTTCTTCTTCTTCTTGAGGACCGAGGTGGAGGTATTTCTTCCATAGATATCCCTTGGATTTGTTACTGCTCTGATTGCTCCTCCTGTCCCTGCTGACATTCCAATTGGGGTTTGTGCTTGTTTATACTTTGTTGCTGTTGCTGCTCCCTTTTCCGTTGAGGTTTTGTGGTCAGTTTCTCGACCGCCTTTGGTTCCTTTTGTTGGTGGGAAGTGGTCTTTGTAGTCTTTGCCTCCCCCTCCTTACTACTTCTGTCCACTTCCCTGGGCTATTATCGTGCTTTGGGATCGTGGTCACGTCCACTTTATCCTTGGGAGTAGCTGGTTTTGGTTGAGTCTCTGGCTTCTTCCCCGGGCACACCTTTGACAGATGGCCAGCTGCCCCACAAGTCCAGCAGAAAGGTCGTCGTCGTTCTAATATCATGTAGACAGAACGGCCACCACAGATCAACACGTTCGGAATGTCAACGAAATTGTTCCTATTCACTGTGACTAAAATATTCTATATCACCGGTGGCAATACCGGTGTGACCCTTTACCGCCGATACCACTGCTACTTCTCCAAACTGGGAGAAAAAATATCCCAGATGGCCCTCCGAAATAAATAGAGGCATCCAATAAAGAGTAAGTTTTCTCACGTCCTATGTATTCTCTTTGAAGTTTTACTGACTTTATAATCCCCAGCCAGTGACTTTGCCGCTTCTTCCGTTGGGAGCAAGATGTCCCACATTGCATTACTAAAACTTTCGCTGCAATATTTAGGTTTTCTGTGCCTCTTCCATGATTTCACTGTTGACACATATCAGCTCAGCTTACGTGTCTTAACGTCGGTTGTCAACAGGGGTATTGTTTTGGTATTCGCCGAGTTCATTTCCTGATATGAACTTTTCATAATGTTCTTTGAGGCTCGTATAATAATTGGGACCTTTTTGTGGGGGTCTCTCTCCCAACCAAAGTGACGGACTTTCAACAATGGGTGTCGAGTCGACTGCCTGCGTCTGCGCCATAATGTCGTTTCCACGACATCGGCGACAAACCAAAATAAAACGGCAAACACGTAACAGTAAACAAAATGTCACACAAATTCAACAATAACAAAATCCAACAAGAACAATGAATGCCGACAAAATCCAACACTTACTTTTGCGAAATCAACCGAAGTCCAGCTGATGTGCTAGTTATAAGCTTTATTCTGCGTAGTGACTTTTGTCCTCTACAAATGAAAGAGTTCTTCAAAGGGTGGTAATCAAAAAACTCCCGATTACTTTAACACAGGTAGGTTCCCTGTTTATGCACTGAAAGAGTCATACTGGATATTTTGATTTGACTTTTAGTTCTCATATTGCTCCAACGGGTGATGCACCTGTCCAAAAGTCCGGCCAAAGTCGCCCGGCACATTAATTAATGATCTTTTACTGACATCGTTCTGAAGCCTCTAAGGGATCATTCGCGACCTCTTAACACAGCAGCCATTCACTCCTCGGTATGATTAATACCTTGACTTGCGGGCCGTTGATCGGAATTTTCCTTCTTGTTAAAAAAAATGACCATACTAAGTTTAACTTAGTATATGTTGCAAGGACCACTACCAGATGAAAGGGCAGGTGGTGATACATCGAGGGTTACCACGGGAAAAAAAGAAAAAAAATATGTCAACCAACACGATCCTTACCTATGCCCCCCATATATGTATATATATATATATATATATATATATATATATATGTGAAGAAAAATATACGGAAAAAACAAATATCCTTATATGCAATTATGCTGTTTTAATGTTAATATTAACATTAAAACAGCATAATTGCATATAAGGATGTTTGTTTGTTTTTTCCGTATATTTTTCTTCATACTGTCGGATCTATATCCATATATTTGCTTACATATATATATATATATATATATATATATATATATATATATATATATATATATGTGTGTGTGTGTGTGTGTGTGTGTGTGTGTGTACACGAGCGCATCTACAAAGATACAATATGCTTAGATAAAAAGCGCAGTTCATTTACGGAAACTTCCGGAAGTGTGGAAAAAATCCTTTAAAAATTAAAAAATAAGGATAAAAAAATAAATTAAAAGGAAAAGAAAAAAAAATTAAGGTCAAATGCAATTTAAAAAATAAAAATTAAAAAGCTTACATATTGAAACGGGGGCACAGATTGGAATCGGCTCGAAGCTAAAATATCGATGCCAGTGAGAGTGATAAAATTCTAACGTTATAGGAAAGATCTCCCCCTACTCCGGCACTACAAGTTAGTGGAAGGGTCACTAAGGGATTCATTAAACAAAACAACAAAAGAAGAAAAACCCAAAAGATTTTGCATTTGGGAACTAGATAAGCACACTAAAAAATAAAGGAAAATAGGTAAACAAAGAATGCAATACTTACTGATGCGCATACACGTACGCATAGACATACACGCACGCACGCACACACACACACACACACACACACACACACACACACACATATATATATATATATATATATATATATATACTAGCAGCATGACCCGGCGTTGCCCGTGATTGATTCAAAAATCGTACGACTCATACAGCAATCGCTATCACTTGATTTAAATATTTTTGCCCTTCCTTGCCTTTAAAGGAGTGCCCTTTCCCGTGCTGATGTTGCTACATGCCTTACTTCTTGCCTATCTCACACTGCGAATTTTTTCTAAGCTCTACACTAAACATTAAATCTGTTACGAAAAAAGAACTAAACAAAATGAACACAAAACGATCAGCTTTAAAAATGGACTCGTAACTGGAAAAACCGAATGAAAAAAGAATGTTAACAACAAATACTTTTTCACACTCAACCCAGTTCTGCGGAATCAGAATCAACGTTGAGTTTAAGCAAGCGAATGAGCCAATTGGAGTAAAGTGCCATGCAGATTTAAATTTTTCCCACTTGTGATGAATGCAGCTATCGATTTTTTTTTGCATGCTAACATGCTAGTTAATATTCGTGTCAGTCAGCTGTTGGCTCTCATACTGGCCAATAGAATCTTCCAGCCTATTCGTGGCAGCCAGCTATAGGCTCTCACTCTGGCCAGTAGAATATGGCCGCAAACTACATGAAAACTACCGTAGAAGCATGAAAAAAATCGATTATTTCCACTATTGATGTGAGTTGGGAAATGCAACGTCGATCTTGGCCTTCCCGCTATCTTGGAACATGTGCATGTAAATTTTTGGTGCAAATCCTTCGAAAATTGCGGCCGTGCATTCGTTACACACACATACACATCCTGCCTTTTATAGATAGATATATATATATATACGTATACAAACATCCCATCCACAAAGATACACTATACTTAGAAGTGTGGAAGTGTCGAAAAATTAAAAAAAAATAAGGATAAAAATATTATTATTAATATTATTATTATTATACATTAAATTTTAGCATCAAAGACATCTACCGACTTTTACCTGAGATCAATTTACTACAAGTCCTTTATCATTCCAGAACTCTCCTCAGTATTCTAGTCAGTTTAAATAGTGGTATTGCCTGGATTCTTTCTGAAAGTATCCAATTCATTCACTTTTTTACAAACTTTTATTGATCTGAATGTAGTATCTGTATATTCACACCAATTCGTGTTAGATAAAATGAGTGGATAAATATTCAGTAGAACAAATCATACATCACTCTTGTTTTTCCAACGCATTACTTATTACCTTCCATTGTCAGCCTGGACAAGGGGGGGGGACACTCCTGATATCCCAGAAAATTGTGAATTTGTCCAGATTCCCCAGTTGTAATGAAATCACAGAATTTTGGTCATTAATTTTCTTTTTCTTTTTCTTTTATATCTACATTGTGACAGACCCATTATTGGCCAAAGTTTCTCACAGATATTTTGTGGTACACACCCACTCTCATTTATATTGTAACACCTGGTCTTACACAGCGAAAAACGCCTTTGTGACGCAAAAAAAAAAATCTTTTCATGGTAAATAGGAGTAAATCAACTGATTTGTCAACTCGGATTACAAAACTGAGATCTTTTTTTCTGTCATTAATTGAGAACATCCAATAAGATGTCCCCAGTTATGAAAACGAGACTAAAAATAGTCTCATTTATTTATTTATTTATTTATTTATTTATTAACTTGGCCATTTCTTTTTACAATCTTAATCGCATGACTCTTTTTCAAGCATGTCTGATCCTCACAAAAGTCAGGTAATACGCAACGTAATATGTAAGGTGGGCACGAACATGAAAACATTTCCATTTTTCTGTATGGAGTTCTGAGATGAAACACTATTATGATATTAGGTTCGAACACCATAACTTAGATCAATGTAACCCGGATATAAGACAGTTGGCGGGAACGGAGACGAAGTCTCTTATATCCGGGTTTGGTCTATTATATATACATTAACACAGGCTCTAATTTGGGACCTGAGAAAATCTCTCTTATATCCGGGTTTCTCTTATATCCGGATCTCTTATAGCCGGGTTACACTGTACAACTCAATTAGCAACGTAAGAACCATTCGAATCAAGAAAATGTTGCCAACAATACGACTGTGATTATATATCATAATGATAAAAAAAACGGAAGCCATTGCAATCGACAAACTTCCGAAAGATATATTTGATTTGTACTACATTGGATTATGTGAACATTCATCGAAAATAATTGTTCGAAAACATTTATTATTACACCACCCGGACATCCACGCTTACTCCCAATATTCCCAATCGGTCACCCATTTAAGTACTAACCAGTCTCAACGTTGCTTAACTCCGGTGATCGTATGGAAGCAGGTGTTTCAACGTGATATGATCATAAGCCTGTCCCTTCTTGATGTTAAAAATGTGTCCCTTTTCTTCCTATATTCTCTAAAGCCTCGTCGTTGCTCACATGCTTATTCCATGGTATTCTCAACATCCTTCTGTAGAACTAAATTTCTGTTACCGCAAATCTCTTCTTTATCTGCGGATGATTGTCCAGAGCCATTGTTGCAAGCATTTGCACATACCTTATAAAATAATCCAAATGAATGAACGGTTATGTGAACATTGTTCGAAAATAATTGTTCGAAAACAATTATTCACAATCTCTTATTCGAACTGTAAATTGTTTAAATGAAAATTAATCGAAAGGACAATTATACTAAATGACAATTATTTGAAATTCAAAATTCTTTATCGCAATAAAAATGTAAAAATTAAAAGAGGAAATACACAAATGATAATTAGTCGATATACAAATACCGTTAATAAAAAAATTTAGTATGAAAAAATCCTTATAACCTTAAGTTATATGATAATGCATAAAATAGTCAACTACTGGAGAGGACTCTTTAAAGGATGACACTAATTTTTTAAGTTTTCCATTTACATCGCGGTATTTCTTGGCGCTATTGATATTTTGCCAACCTGCTCTTATTTTGGCAATATGAATTTCTTGCAAGGACTGTTCTCTTTTAAAACCGTCTAAGAATATCCATATTGTGGAATGATCGGATGACATTTGCTGCAAAACAACCCTATGTCATCCTTCAAGGGCGCTATTAGTTCTAGGTAAATCCCTCAAAGCAAGACCACATACTTATTTAAAACATAGGCATTTCGAATGATTATCATTTGGTATAATTGTCCTTTCGGTTAATTTTCATTCAAATGTTTTTCAATAATTGTTTTCGAACAATTTCCTCGATACGCTAGCGTGTTCATATGTCTAAAGACCGAAAACAATAGTATTTGGTCGGGGACAGATCAACTGACTAGAAAAATTCTTGTAGAACCTTGATGTCAAACTGCATCATTGGAGTGGGTGATTGATGAAATATTAGGTCTGCCGCAGGTTAAGCCTCTCTCTGTTCATCAGTTTGGGCCAAAATATTTGCAAATTTCGATCCATCTGTTCTAAACGACGCCAATAATACTGCTGTGATGTTCTAACAAGTTAACAAGAACCTATAACATTTAAACCATCACAGAACTAACAAAATATAGGAACGATATTTTGGGAAAATATTTGACTTTGGAAAAGTAGAGGAGAGAGAAATCCACGTTTCTGTATATTAGACAAGAACCAATATTTAAACACGACATTTCATTTTTATTGTTGTCGTCACCAGGTTTCGGCCGTCGCACTCTCCGGTTTCCATAAGGTGCTTTTCGATCCGGCTAACCCTCTAAATGAATCCTTTATTTAATCCACCGGGGCATACTGCTCTCGGTTCACTGCCCATCTCTAGAGATTATCTCGTTCATTTCTTAGTTTTAGTAATGCTCAGTTATTGCTTGCCCTACACCTTGCCCGGCCGAAATATTGAAGTCACAATTACTGTTACCAAATTCACGAACCGACGATTTAATCCACTAGGCTGTCGTCCCGTGAGATATAATGCAAATCATTAATGACAGCTCGACATCCCAGAAATTCAAACAGAAATTCATCAATATTTTGAGTGTTACAGCAAAATTTTTCAAATCCTGTAACAATGAACCGTTGTATCTTAGAAATGATTAAAGATATCTCACTGGAATTCTCCGAATTTTTTATAACACTATTAGACTCTACTTTGAACAATAAAAATGTGTAATTACTGCACAAGCTTAACAGAAGAATCGTGATGAAATCGATCATAAACGAAAATAACATGTTCATCATTAATTAATCATAGCCAAGGATCGGAAGCTCATGACGGACTGAAATAAAGTTCAATATATATATATATATATATATATATATATATATATATATATATATATATATATATATTATTATTATTCCAGGATCATTTTCCAACTTATTCAATATGATCTTCACCCTCTCTAATCATCTAACTTTCTGTCCTGGAGTATTAAGGTGCTTCACGTACGATTTCATTTTAAAGTCCTTTTACATTGCTCTTTGGACTGTCATAGGTGAAAGCCCTCTCTCACATGCCAAACGCCTGATGGATTGAATTTAATCGTTACTAATTGATCTCTTTAGTACTATGTCGATGGTTCTGGAATGAACTTTGAAGATGGAAGCCAGAGTATGAAAGTTGATACCATTGCTGAAGGCCAGAATAATATTTCTCCTCACTATTGCTCAGTTGGGAAGACAGTAGATCTGATACAAAACGATTTTAACCTGTTCTCTTTCTAGCTGAATAACTCAATTGTATCAAGATGGTAAATGTCATGTCTGAAAACCTGGAAAAAAAAAAGAAACACAATTAGTTTAGGGTGTTTTCGATATTAAACATTTTGTGGGCTGAACAATTATCGTGTCACACGACTTGGACAATTTTGCCGTTACACTCGGTATATTATCAAAATTTTGCGAAGTTCTTGTGCAGCAAATTCTGTAATAAAATTATTTTCCATGCATTTCTATATTAAAAAGCGTTATTTTCAGTGATTCCTACTAATCATAAAATCCAAAAGACAAAGGCTTTTTTTTTTACTGCTAACATTATAAAAGTTTTTCTCGATTACTTTCACATCATTATTTCATTATTCTGTCAGTAACATTTGTATAATTTCTCGCTCGTTTAAAAAGACTTTTCATTGATTTTCAATGAATTTCTTTAATTACTTCATCAGTATATTATTTATATTCGAGCTTTTTGCTGTTATGACAACGTTCCGGTCGTGTTGCCCTCCGGCCTTCATCAGCTATATGTCGATCCACGTAATCTAAAGAGAATATTCAACTGAACCTAGTCTACGTGAGTAGATTGTTCTCGTTCCACTGCCGATATCTCGCGATATCTTGTTTAGTTCTTATTTTAGTACTGCTCAGTTACTGCACGCTTTTTTCGACTGAATCTGCACGTGACAATAGCCAAGTGGATGAAAACGCTGGTTTGAGATTTTTGTGGCATAATGATTGTGAGTTCAAGCCCCGGGCTGAGCATTGCAGACTCAGACTTAATTCAAATAAGGTTAGCAATAACTGAGCAGTAATTAAAAAAAAAACCTAGACATGAAGGGTAGCATGAGAAAAATGGATCGCCGCAGATTGAATAAATGATTCGGTGCAAAATTACCTGTACGTTACCCTGATCGATTTGTCGTGAAGGTGACTTGCTGATTTTATCGGACTGGAGGGGTCGATCCCAGGGTGCGGCACCTTTGGAAAGAGCCTGAAAAACCATACCACGGGTTGACCCAAGCCTTGTGAGTGAAATTGGATAAACGGAACCCTTAGGGGCCGTCGATAGCTGTGCTAGCACAAAATCGCAAGTCATACTAGCCTTGTTCAAATTGTTATCACGCTAGATAACACGCTCTTTTCCAGAAACTGTAACTAGGTTCTGTTCAGCATAGTTTCAGTATAAACCATAGGTGGGCTCTGTGGGTGTTGCATAAACACAAATGCGCCTGAGCAAGCGTCTGCAATAGGGATTGGCTAGCATCCCAAGTAGACAGGTATCCTCGAATACGAGTGGCCAGCTATACATACCCTGATCGACAAGGGTTTAAAAAGTTATATGGCTTTTCTTTCAACTGTTTAAATCTTTTGCTTGATGATTTTTTAATTTTTGACGTCAGAAAAATGAATAAACTCGATTTTATGCCATTTTACTGTGAATTTGATTTCTGACATTGCACTGACGAAGCCGTTATCAGCATTAACACTGTTAAGGGGTTTCCATCAGATTCAGAATAGAATGTGCGTCGGTGGTTCTAGAAATGTGTTTCTAATAAACTGTATCTCCAAGTTGAGCGTGGACGTGGTGGCAAATCGTCACTCGTTATGGAAAAGCTGAAGACAACTACTTGATACCGGTATTGGTTTTGTTGCCGACTTCTAGTTTTAGATTGAAGCCATGCATCGTTCAGTTGTGAGTCAGACTTTGTTGAATGTTGACGGTTTATTCACAAATGAAAGACAGAGAATTAAAAGTTGCACTTTCGTCATATTCTTCTCTACGAACTTCGGGAAGGAGTAAACGTTGGAATTGCGTCAAAAAAAAAAAAACATTCAGAAGGTTTAGTTGAATTGTGCTCCAGCGCTTCCAACGGCCGAAAAGTGGTTTGACCGATTTCGCTAGACAAACCACACTGCGGGCGAACTTGCAGAGACGATGAACACTCTCTGCGTAACATCGTGAAGAATAAACCAAAGATCTCGATGGAATAGCTTGTTAAGTGTTTGAAAACTGATATCTCAACTGCCTTTCACGATTTGTAGAGACTTAGGTTGTAGAAAAACGGACAATTTTAGCAAATCGAGAAGTTACCATTTTCCACAAAGGCACCAAAAGACCGCATATAAAAAAAACAGACTTAGAAGAAGATTTGAAGAGTTGAAATGGGAAAGCATCGAGCACCGACCGTATTCCCCTTCGGATTTTCATTTGATACAGTCTCTACAGAACAATATAAATTACAACAAATTTGACTGTGTACAATTCCACAAACCTATTCCAACAAAAAACACGAACTTTCTACGAAAATAGCATCAACAGGTTTGCAGAGAGATGTGAGAAAGTTGTTAAAACCGATGGAGACTTCATACTTGAATAATAAATGATTTTTGTATGTAAAATTTTGTTTTTAATTTACTTACCATGCACGAACGTTTGCGATGGTCGGATTATATATATATATATATATATATATATATATATATATATATATATATATATGGTGATCCAAAAGTCATGCAACAATTGCCGAAAAACACACACTTGTAAATTTGCATGTTATTACCTTCAATAATATCTTGTCACATACAGAAAGATGATTCCATTTGGTAAATAAATATAAAATTTACAAGGTTCTCGATGGTAATGCGACTTTTGGAACACCATCTCTCTCTCTCTCTCTCTCTCTCTCTCTCTCTCTCTCTCTCTCTCTCTCTCTATCTATATATATATATATATATATATATATATACAGACACACACACATATATATATGTGTGTGTGCCTTTGTGTGTGTCGTCGGCTTTATTTCATATCCAAGAAGTTAATTTTTTTTCTTTGCTGATCGCTTCCTTCATGATGAGGGCCTTGTTGATTCAGTAGATCAATTCTTGAATAGAAGTGCCGATAGTATTGACGGCATGGTAATGTTGGTGGAAGCCGAGGTTGAGCCTTTCGTTCCCGTTGTTTGATTTCTTCTTTTCCTCTTCTGGTGTTTTGTGGTTCCGATGGTGGTGGAACACCTCCTGTTGATACGGTTCGGGGCATAGGTTTCAAACCATTTAGACTCAAGTCCAGTGGCTTTCAGTATTGTTGTTAGTTCATCATTGTATAACGCTGAATAAGACTTGGAAAGCTTGACTCTTCCATTCTTGCTATATGTCCTGACCTTCAAAGACAGTGTTTAATGACCAGCAATGCTTTGACTGTTTGTTCTTTCAAAGATTTGGTGTTGGTCACATAGTATTTCCATTTATGTTCAAGATTGAACGAAGGTTTTGCTGGTGAAAGCGTTCAAATTTGTGGATGTCACGACGATACAGAGTCCAGATTTAGCAGCCATATAGCAAAGTTGAAATGAAAACTGCATTATGAACCATACTATTTGTTGTTAAGGTTAAAACTTTGTTGTTGAAGACGCGTTTGGCCAATTCTGAGTTCCACGCCCTTTCCTGAGGTGCACACACACACACACACACACACACACACACACACACACATATATATATATATATATATATATATATATATATGTATGAATTGGGCTAAAATATGGATAACTAACAAATAGAAAAAGTTAATAGATTTAAAATATTTTTTGCTTTTATTTCAGCTTCATCAGTAATTAAATAGAAAAGAAAATACGGTACCTTTTTGATTTTGTGTTGTTTGTTTTTCATTGGTGTGTGTGTAAACGTTTATCAATCTAATATATTTCACCTTTATTAAAGCTTCGTCAGAGATTGAGAGAAAACAAACAAAAAGACAGAACTTTGGTATTTTCAATTTTGTTGTCTTAAACATAATATATATATATATATATATATATATATATATATATATATATATATATATATATATCAGACATTTATTTTTGACCCGATATATATATATATATATATATATATATATATATATATATAACCCACTTCTTCTCCCTCCAGCTATGGATAAAATAGCAGGACAGACTGGGTTCTATAGCCTTGGATGGCAACTGGTCTAGGAGAAGGACAACTCTGAATTCAAAACCTGCGGAGGGTCGTTTCGGAACCTTGTGGCATTCGGTGCACCAGGTCTCTGTATTCGTCCCTCCAAAAAGTGTGGATGGTCCTGCACGAGACCTTCACCACTATAATCAAATCTCATGTGCCGGTGTCGGGCTGTCGGTTTCCTGGAAACTGATCTGCTTGACCCTCATACGTCGAATCTCGACGGGAGAGTCGATCATATATATATATAGAGTCGATCATATATATATATATATATATAGTGTATTGGGGGCAGTAGATCATTATTCAAACATATATTCTTAAATAAAACAGACATCGGATGTCTATTATGTTTGATCAGGAGGAGTTCTAAGCTTTGTATAGTTACTTTAATTTCTGGAGAAAATAAATACAAAAATTTTCAACATATGGATATTTTCTATTATGGCTTTCCTTGACCTAAGCTTTCTACTCACATAAGCTCTCTTCAGAATGGTTATATGGACATTTAAACATTTATGTTTATATAATCTTTATATAATCTTGAGGTTTCTCGGTCATAATCCTTCTGGCAATCCTTACAGGTCATTGAGTAAATTCTTCCTTCAAGTTTTGGTTGGTTGTTTTGTTTTGTTTTGTATTGATTAAGTCATTTATTGTTTTAGAAGGATTTATGTTTACATTAGTTATATATTTGGCTGTAAATTGCACTTTCTTGTGCTGTGACCCAAACAGTTGGTTGGGTTTTTTTTTAGCGCCATGTCAACCTCCATGGGTTATTTAATGCCGAAATTTAAATAATCTGAACGCAATCTTATTTTGTTAACTAAATATATTTTGAACGCAGTTGTATACTTTCAACTGCAGATAAAACTCATTGCTGGTATTTTGCTTAAAAAATGTATTGTTGGTTATTTTGCTGTAAATATGTATAGTTAGTCATTTTTAGATAAAAATGTATTGCTGGTATTTTTACTATAAAAAATATATTTTTTTTTACTATTAGGTTGGTGCAAAAATAATGTCGTTTTCTCACATATGTTACTATGTGAGGAAACGACATTATTTTTGAACCAACATAATACTTACTACCATAATGTTTTTTTTTTATTTTTGTGGGGGGTGGAGTCACTATTTGCCTTTCACTGGAACCATAACAGGTGGATCAGGGTGGACATGGAAGGAACAACAATAAAGATATAGTTCCAGGCTTCTCAAAACCTCTAATCTCCCCGATCACAGGTTTTGCTGCCGGATGTAGTTTATCGTCAGACCCAGGACTGACCTAAACCGTAAAGATGACGTTCCCATCTTAGTAACGAATTCATTTCCCATCCGAGGTAACATTTATTTCCGGTTCAAATGTAACAAACTGAGCGTCGTGACAAAAAAAAAGCAACAATTGAGAAGAGTATAGAAATACTAAAAGATAAAAAAAATGGTAATGAATATATCCTTCAGCTGAGAAATTCAAACAACTTTACCTGCCTAGTAATCGTTTTGGCTGGATAGCTGTCGACCGACAAACCTGTGAGGCGATTTTATGGTTGAGAGACTTGATGAAATGTTACTTAAGCTACTGTTGTGAATGAAATCACAGACAGAAGTATGCAAAGATGATTACACAGCTTTCTTTTCTTCTTGATCTGGAATAAAAAAAAAATTAGGTTGGTGCAAAAATAATGACGTAATAAGGTCGTTTTTTGACGTTAAAAAATTCGTCAAAAAACGACATTATTACGTCATTATTTTTGCACCAACCTAATACTTGATTTTAGGTCGATTTTATGTTATCCCATCTCTTTTTTAGTCCGACCTAGAGAATTCAACAAAAGATCCGAGCGGGGTGATACAAAGATTTTCCAGAAGGTAAAACCTATTGTTACTTTTTACTATTTGGGGAAAGAAAATTACAGATACGCACAACCATATTTAACCAATTAATACCGACCATAAAATCCGGTATTAATTATAAAAATAAAATTAAAAAGCAGGTATTAATTATAATTTATGAAAAATGCGTTTCTCAGAATGAGTTTTTAAGATTAAGACACAAAACATTTAAACGTTTTCTTTTAAAAGAATTACCTTAAACAATTTTAAACAGCTAAACTTATCATCAACAACACACCTTCAAGACCTAAATTACAGAGAATTAAAATTATTTATGAATTCACATTCCCCTTAAGTAACTCAGTTCTTGATCAAACCATGAATAATTATATTAGACCTACCACTATACATATACCTACCAAGAACACTCACGTTATCACCAAACCCCATCCGCAACATACTTTGTAGAAAATACAAGAATAATAGCCTCGTATACATGTAGAAAAAGACTAAAAACAAGATAACGATTAATAATAATAATAAAAACAAAAAGCCAACACTCAATAACATCAACTATGAACACGGCCACAATGTGCTGACCGTGTTCGGAAATTAATAACACACTCCCATCCATCTATAAATATATAAAACTCTACACATTCAGTTAAAAATATTTTTAAAAAACTCATTGATAATAATTAATAAAATAGCCGAAAGCGCTCGGATATGGATAACACTTGAATTTTAAAGATTATATGTCCAGAAAATAAAATACATATACGAAAGAATTAAATAAAAAACTTAATCGCACTACCTTCTATAAGAGGGATTGCTCCTCAAATATATATATATATATATATATATATATATATATATATATATATATATATATATATATATATATATATATATATAAGGCTCAAGCATTAATATTCCATGGTTATAATTTATTACATTGGAATCGTATTCACGATCCAATTCATGAGACTTACAAATTCCAAAATTTTAGAATTTGTAGGTCTGATGAATTGGATCGTGATTACGATTCCAATGTAATAAATTATGACCATGGAATATTAATGCTTGAGCCTTATATATATATATATATATATATATATATATATATATATATATATATATATATATATATATATATATATATTCCGATTTCGTTTTGAATTTGTAGGTCTGATGAATTGGATCGTGATTACGATTCCAATGTAATAAATTATAACCATGGAATCTTATGTTTGAGTCTTTTATATTATATTTTTACTCTGTCCTGGACATTGAGTTCTACCTAGATTCTATCCTCTTGGGAATATATATATATATATATATATATATATATATATATATATATATATATATATATATTGACCAATAATTTTATCAATATATATATATTGACCAATAATTTTATCAATATATATATATATATATATATATATATATATATATATAAATAAAGCGTATACTAGATAGGTTAGTTAATAAAACAAGGACGAACGAATGAAACACGTAGAGAAAGGCTTTAAGTTCCGCCATTCATTAACGGAATTAACGAATAAGCAAGGAAATGGGAATCACTTACCAACAGACGTTTTTGTAGATGGAGTATTTCCAGTGGAAATCGTATTGTTAGCAAAATTCCGAACTTTGAGATATATATATATATATATATATATATATATATATATATATATATATATATATATATATAATTACGAGGATTTGATAATTATAATTAAGTAATTTATCGAGTCTGAAAGAAACCTCAACAGAATGCAGTAAGCACTGGACGGCCGTTTCGTCCTATATTTGGGACTCATCAGGAGTGTGCATCCACCACCAAGAATTGAAACGCGGACAGTCATGTGATCAAGCAAACGTCATACCAACTGTTCCAACAAGGCCTCGGTAACGAAATGGTACCGAATCAAACTCGATATAGCGCTGCTCGATCATATATTCCATCGTGGGACTCATCGGAGTTTCCCTTTTACCCATAGGACTGTACCCTCAGGAGCGACGACTACTATCCACAAGAAGCCGGTTCAAGCAACGATATACATGTGATAGAAATTAGGAGGATTTGAGATAATTATAATTAAGTAATTCATCGAGTCTAGTAGAGAGCTAATACAGAAATCACTGGTCGGCCGTTTCGTACCGTATTTGGGACTCATCAGCAGTGCGCATTCACTACCGAGAATTGAAACCCTGACAGTTAGGTTGTCAAGCAAACATCATACCAACTGTTTGAACGGGACTCGGTGATGAAAAGATTGCAAATCAGACTCAATATAGCGCTGTTCGCTCACATATTCCGTAGTGGGAATCTGAGTTCTCTCTACCTGGAGCCACGACTACTATCACCCCAGATAGCGAGAAAACCAGTTAGATGCAAGGAGGTACTAAGAGCAAATAGAATCTGAGAAAAAATTATTAAAGAAAAAGAAGAAGGATTCAAGAAAACACGAGACGGCTTACATTTCATTTGGATGAGTATAGTTCAATCTGACAGCATTTAACGGAACACTCATGCCCATATTCATAGTTTAGAGAGATATTAGCTGAAAACACATCTACATTACATCAAAATCAAAGTTTATATATATATATATATATATATATATATATATATATGGGGTGAAATTATTTTTTAAAAAAAGTATTGCAAATTGCGTTATGCTATAGCTATAGCACTGGCACATGCCCAGAAGCTTTCACGTTCAGTGATTGGCCAATTACCCATTTGATAATACAGTCTGTATTAACATTTTTACAATCAACTGTGTGTTGAACGGTTGTCATTTCATTTGTAGTTTCTTGAATCTCTTTTTATTTCAAAATGACACCCTCTCTTTGTAAGCAAAAATATTTGTCTTTTTCCTTAAATTTTCTTGATATTGCTTAAGGTTGCCTACTATCTGTTTTGTTTTTGTTTGTGTTCAAACTATTTTTTTTTTTTTGTAACTGAAGCTGGGATGTCAAGTCAGGACTAATAATACTGCAAATTCTTCCTTGGATTTTGTCAAGAATCTCTAAATACACAGATAATTAATTTTAGAATCTTTCAGGTCGAATCGTTAGTAATTTAACTTTATTGTTTAATCTTTTAAATTGATCAACAATTCTCTTTTGATGATGGTCAGTCGAAAAGCTGGGCGATTAAGCGGGTACCTACAATAACTTTTTTTTCATTTTTCGATAGTAATTTTCAATGTCTCCGCTTCTTCATGCTGTAAATATTTAGTTCATTGTGGTTAAAGCTAAAAGAAACAAATGTAAAACCAGTGGACATCGTTCAGAAACGTTGCCACAATATACGGTTCAAGGGCAGCCATGATTGCTTCATGTCACTTCTTTGACGCAAGAGTTTATTATAATGACTAGTAAGAATTAAATGCTGACGGAAATATCTTCTAAGGACGAACGTATATATGTACCATTCCATATTAAACCAATCAGTTCACTTCTAGTCATCCACTCAGATTCTCCTGAAAAAGTTTCCTGCAGCAAAAAATATCCATTGGAAAAAAATGATTGAAAGTCTAAAATATTAGGTTTGAATGTATACCCGTTAGTTTTGAGATGTACATAAAAAGTTAAATATATAGTCGCGAAGTTTAAAAGCTGTCTATACTCTATAAAAGGAGCTATGAACGTCAGAATTTAAGCAAAATTTTAATTCGGCAAAACACATAAAGTTAAGTAAAATTTTTAGATTCAATATAATTAGATATACGGATATAAAGGGTGTTTCATTAAGACGGATCAAAGTCTGCAATAAATAATTCAGTGTTATTGGTGAAAATTTATTTATTTCTCTATTCGATCATGTTATTTTACTTATAGCAATTATGTGTGAAAAATAATATCGCCCAAATATCCGCCAAATCTGAAAGAAAGAGAAAAATCATTAAACGCTTGAAATTAGTTCACATTTAAAATCGGGCCAAGTTATTGGAACACCGTTTATTAGGTCGATGATAAAGTCTCGAGAGTATTTTGAAACAATTTATACTTATAAATTCAGAACTTCATTATCCTGTGAAAATAAAGGGTGTTTCATTAAAACGGATTATATATAAGGGTGTTTCATTAAGATGGATTAAAGTCAGCAGTAAATAAATCAGTGTTATTGGTGAAAATTTATTTATTTCTCTATTGGATCGTGTAATTTAAGTCATAGCAATTATGTGTAAAAAATAATATCGCCAAAATGTCTGCCAAATCGGAAAGAAAAAGAAAAAAACCATTAGCCGCTTAAAGTTAATTCACATTTAAAATTGGTCTAAGTTATTGGAACACCCTTTATTTGAGATTTTTTCATAGCCTTTGTATAGAAACACGTGCGAGTGTCTTTTTTTTTTTTTTTTAAGAAGACTCAGAGAGTGGCTTGGAAAATTTTCATAAAATTGGAGGGTTTAATATGGAATAACCCATGTTTATATCTGCATCCCTGTCGCCTTTCTTTTTGTTTAATGAAGCGTCTACAAAGCAACTTAAGACTTCTTTGTTTCTTCAACTGATTCGAGCACAAAACTTTCAATGTTAAACGAAGTAGAATTTCAAGCATCTTTCAGCATGCTCCCCCGTCATAGTATAATTATGATAGTCTTGTTGAGTGACATTTAATAAAGATTATTAATTCTTGAAATCTTAGAAATCCTCTTATCCCTCACCCTCGAAATTCTGCCTTTTCACCGGGATGGTTTTGCGTGTGGTGTAATGGATCACGGTTCGTAATCAGAAATCAGAATGCCAGGTTTGAATTCTATTCACTTTCGCACACTTGCGAAAATTAGAAATCCATAAACCCCCCAAACAGTGGTTTAAATAGTAGGACCTGTATCTGTAAAAATCATTGTTATACTCAATAAATTTTTAACGTACTACCAACTCGAAAAAAAGAAGAAATATTCATATAAATCCAAAATATGAT